>JARJHM010000238.1:0-418001 GCA_033356055.1 Carex pumila
TGAGGTTTAAAGACTTATGTAGCAAATTAAAAAAAATTGATAAGTTAAATGTTGTAGATAGAGGTTTAAAGGCTTGACATGAGTATTTTAAAGAGTTGTAAATGGAGGTTTAAAGGGTAATAGTCAGAGGTTTAAAAACTCGACACAAGCACTTTAAAGGATTATAGACAGAGGTTTAAAAATATGTAAAGCAAAATAAAAAATTAAATGATAAGTTAAGGCCGGGTTGTAGACAACGGTTTTAAAGCTTGACATGAGTACTTTAAAGGGTTGTACTTATAATTTTAAAGATTTGAGAATTAAAAGTGCTTACATGCTTTTATAGTACAAAAAAGAACAAAAAACAAATGTAACTCAAAAGTACTTCTTCATGGATCTTATTTGAAAGAGAAAATCGAGTGTAAGACATTCGTATTTTCAGATTCGCAAAATTTATCACAGATCGTTGAAAAAATGAATACGAATGATCAGAGAAAAAAAATTATTGGGAGTTAAAACTATCCAAATTTCTGAATTAAAATGCTTGTAAATAGAGGTTTAAAGTCTTGCAATTAACACTTTATTTATAGAGTTAGACATGTGTACTGGACAGGGAGTACTCGAGGGGCATGCTTGTGTATTCGTTTGAAGGCAATTATCAGAATTCAAAACATTAGATGAAACTAAAGAATACTTCGATAGAAAGAAAAGGAAGAGTCCTGATGGATACTTAGGATGACTATTACTTCTTAGGATGCACAAAGTCAAATGTAAGGTTTGTAAGAATTTTCTTTTAATTTTCTCCATCACACACTGCGCTTTTATGCAATGAAAAAAAGGAAAAGTCTTGATGGATACTTTCTAGGATATCTTTTTGGTCCAATACATTACCTTCTAGCTATCACGAAGCATAGGTGTTTTTTTTCTTCGAGTTCAATAATTTAACTTGTCGGAAGAAGAAAAAAAAAACACTATGGTATCTCGAAAGTTCATGTTTTAATTAAGAAAGAGGGTTCAAAGAATGTTTATTTTTTGTGTTTTCATTATATATATCTCTACTTGTTATTTTATTAATAACCAAAATTTTAAAACACATATGTTAAAATAAAACTGTTAGATGTGATATATATTATTTTTTTCTACATGCACATAAAAATATTATTAATTTTCAGCTTTATTTTTATAAGAATAAATAAGTTAAAAAATTAACATCCAGAATTTATCCATATCAATATATTTTTATAAGTTTTTGATACCGTCCAAAGTAAAGTCAAAATATCGTAACCTTTTATATGTCCATAGAGAAAATAATATAGATAAGATCTAGCAGTTTTATTTTGATATTTGAATTTTAAATTTTTTGTTATTAATGTTTAAAATATAGGCATTTTATGATGAAGGCACAAAAAGTAATAAAGGCATTTGATTAATGTATACAGGATGATAACATCTAATCTTGCATGAGACAAGCGTAGGAGGATGATAACAAATCATGTACGTATTTAATTATTTAAAAAAAAAACGCCTACGGACTTCCAAATTAAAATATATATATATAAAGGGAGGGATCAACTTACAACAATTTTTGAGTTACAAGTTACAACAATTATTTTCTACATTTTCAAAGTCTAAATCATTGATCCAAATCGTTAGATGTAATCTCAACAATCAAAATATGCTTGGAGACCAAATTTTACATTTTTTGAAATTTGTTTACTATTTATTAAGATGGATACAAAAACTAGTCAAATTCAAACCATTGAATTTTGTACCCATCTTAATAAATAGTAAAAAAATTCCAAAAAATGTAAAATTTAATCTGAAAGCACATTTTATTGTGGGATCACATTTAACGGTTTGGATCGATGATTTGGACTTTGAAAATATAGAAAATGGTTGTTGTAACTTAATCCCTCCTCTCTCTCTCTCTCTCTATATATATATATATATATATATATATATATGACTTTCTTCTGTTTATTTATTTGTTTACAATGAGATATTGTCTGTTAACCAACAGGCAGTTTGACAAAATAGCTTTTACCGACACTAGTGGAAAAATTGAAATTAGGATCGGTTATTTTAAAAACCGATCCTAATAGTACTATTAGGATCGGTTATTTAAAATAACCGATCCTAATGACCAACTATTAGGATCAGTGTTTTCAAAATAACCGATCTTAATGTTATATTGAATCTAAAAACATATTTTTTTTATTTGACCAGCTTCCATATATATTTGCTAGCCAGCATAAAATATATTTTTTTATTTACCATTGATTTGTTGGAGCTCAAAACTAATTAAGAACACAAAATAAAATTCATGAAACACCAAAAGAAGTACAATAGTAGAAGAAATTTGGTGCAATAGCAAAATAAAATGCATGAAGTACAATAAATCAACATCCTTAAAACCATAAAAAATATAAATTCAGACATAATGATAATTGAAACATAAATCAGCATAAATTAATACAGGGATAACATAGATGTAAAAACAAATTTAAGCTTGTCCTTCAAGCCAGCTGTTTGAACTTGGAAGAGATGGATGGCACATTCTTGTCAGCGCCTTTTTTTGACTTGATCGAGATCAAAGAGAGACAAATTGATCACTAAGTTGAGAGGCACCGGAGACAGAGAGAGAGACATGGAGGAGAGGAAGAGACTGAGACAGAGAGAGAGAGAGGAATTGAGAGGCGGGTTTGATTTTCACTAAGTTCAAAATGAGAGGCTCAAAATAAAAATAAGAACCCTAGAAGAGTGAGAGACTGAGACAGAGAGAGAAACACGGAGGAGTTGAGAGACGCGAAATGAAAATAAGAACCCTTGACAGGTTATATAGGAAGTTATTAGGATCGGCTAATATAAGAAAACCGATCAAAAAGAATTAGGATTGGTTATTTCGAAATAACCGATCCTAATAGTATCCAATCCTAATAGTATCCGATCCTAATAGTATTAGGATCAGTTATTTTTGAACCGATCCAAATACTACACTGCATTAGGATCGGTTATGCTAAAAAACCGATCATAATGTATGCACCATTAGGATCGGTTTTTTTATAATAACCAATCTTGATACTAAAAATGCTGATCTAAATAGTTTTTAGGATCGTTTTTTTTTCAAAAAAATCGATCCAGATAGGTATTAGTATCGGTGGTTTAATATAATCGATCTAGATAGGCCGATTCTAATACCAGTTTTTCCACTAGTGCGATATCCCTATTGAAAGAAGGTAATAATATTTAGTTAACAAAAAAATTCTTATCTGCATCCGTCTTCCCGATTCGTTATTTTTCTTAGTTATTGTAATGTATATTTAATGACATAAGATCCAATACGATATTTGGTAACCAAAAAAAAAAAAAGCTGACCGAGTCTTGACTTAATTTCCAAGAAATTGAGGATATTTTGTCAAATAAAATGCATAGACAAGCACCATGCAACTATAAATACACCCCCAAGGGAGCTCTTACAAGCACCAATCTACACTGGAACAAAGCACAAACCAAAAATGGCCTCTTCAGCTCTCCTTCCCGTTCTCCTCTCCTCCCCCATCCTCGCTCTCGCTAATGCTGCCACCTTCACCATCACCAACCAATGCTCCTACACTGTCTGGGCAGCTGCATCAACAATGTCACCAACCGATGCTCCTGATAGATTTAATCTTGTTGTAAATGGTTTATTATGTTTATTTCAGCAAAGTTTATTTTGTTTCTGGTATCGGTTCAGTCAAGGTAGGCTATCAGAGTAATCCTAGCGGATGGCTAAGAATAGAGTAGAGGTTATTTTTAGTGAGCAGTTATTTAGATTCCAGTTTTTATTTAGTGGATGTAACCTTTCATATAGCAGTTATGATTTTGTATTTGCTTCAATATATATAAGAAAACCAGAAAATGATGCAGAGAGTTGAGCATCGCAAAATCCTGTGTATCTGTGCAGTTCCAGTTATTTTACTTTCTTTAGTAAAACCATTAATTGGTATCAGAGCCGTGTTGAAAAAGCAATGGCCAGTGATACAGAAGATCAATCAAAGACACTTGCAGTGGTCAAGCCGACGGCAAGAGGAGCCTCAATCCCGATCCATTATCCAACGTTAAGCGAAACAAACTACGGCATATGGGCTATCAAGATGAAGATAATCTTGCGTTCGCTAGGACTATGGTCAGTGATCGAAGGTGAAGACACAGACGACGACAAAGATCAAGGCGCCATGGTAGCCATTTCGCAGCCGTGCCAGATGACGTGATGATGTCAATCGCGGAGAAGCAGACGGCAAAGGAGGCTTGGGACGCACTCAGAGAGATGCGAATTGGCGAAGATCGTGTCAAGAAGGCACGTGTACAAGTACTGAAACGACAATTGTACAAGGTGCATATGCAAGATTCAGAAACCGTAAATGAGTATTCGATGAAGTTGACTGCCTTGGTTGGTGAGATCCGATCACTTGGCGCGAAACTTGAAGAAAGCAAAGTTGTTGAAAAGCTGTTCAGTTCGGTTCCAGATCGATTTCTTCAAATCATTGGGACAATTGAGCAATTTGGAGATGTAGACACGATGTCGGTTTCAGAAGCTATTGGGCATTTGAGAACATTTGAAGAGGGATTGAAGGGGTGATCTCATACAAAGAGTACAGGAGAGCAGTTGCTATTCACCCAAGCCGAATGGGAGGCTAAATACTCAAAAGGGAAGAAGGATGAAGGCTCGGGCAGTACCAAAAGAGGAGGACGTCATGGGAGAGGACGTGGTCGTGGGCGTGGTTATGGTGGAGGTCGAGGAAATGTTGAACGCAATAACGAAGACCGAAAGCCATGTAACTTCGACAAATCCAGGGTTAAGTGTTTTAATTGCAATGAATATGGTCACTTTGCAAAAGAGTGCCCCAAACCAAACCGAAGAGAAAGAGCCAACCTTGTCACAACGCAAACCGAAGATGAACCGGCACTGTTGATGACTGAGATTTGTGAAATTTTCCACTCGGCACCAAGTGAGGAAGTGCTGCACAAAAACGAAGTAGTAGTGAAACCTGATGACACACAAAACAATGATTGGTATCTTGATACAGGAGCAAGTAACCATATGACAGGTTCGGTTGAGAAATTTGCTAAGATTGATACTACAGTCAGAGGCTCTGTGAAATTTGGTGATGGTTCAGTGATTGAAATACAAGGGAAGGGGTCTGTAATGTTTGAGTGTTTTACTGGTGAGCACCGAATACTAACAAATGTCTATTACATCCCTATGTTGAAGAGCAACATAATTAGTCTTGGCCAATTAGATGAAAATGGATGTAAGGTTGAGATTGAGAAATGAGTAATGTCAATACTGGACACATCAAGAAGACTACTAGCAAAGGCCAGCCGTTCAAGAAACAAATTATACATGTTGCGCATCACCCCTGTTTTTCCTGAATATCTACTAGCAAAAGGCAAAGAAGTAGCATGGCGCTGGCATGCAAGGTACGGGCATGTTAATTTTCATGTGCTGAGGCAGTTGGCTAAAAGGAAAATGGTGCATGGAATGCCGATGATCGAGCAAGAAGACCGTATCTGTGATGGGTGTTTGATTGGAAAATAGCATCGAATACCTTTCCCACCAGAAGCACAATACAGAGCCGAGTTACCACTTGAACTGTGGCACATAGATTTGTGTGGGCCGATTACACCTATTACAAATGGAGGGAAGCATTATTTTATGTTGATCGTTGATGATTGCACGAGGTTTATGTGGCAGGTGCTGATTCGAAATAAGGACGAGACATTCGAAGCCTTCAAGAAGATTAAAGTTGCAGCCGAAATGGAGAAGGGTTGCAAGCTGAAAGCCTTTCGAAGTGATTGTGGTGGTGAATTCACATCGAAGGAGTTCGGGAGTTTTTGTGAATTGCAGGGAATCAAGCACTACCTCACAGCACCCTGTTCCCCTCAACAGAACGGTGTAGTTGAACGAAGGAATCAAACGGTGGTCGGAATGGCAAGAAGTTTATTAAAGAGCAAGGGGGTTCCTGATGAATTTTGGGGAGAGGCAGTGTCAACTGCAATTTATCTATTGAATAGAGCACCAACAAAGAGCCTTGTCGATAAAACTCCCTATGAAGCTTATTACAATCGAAAACCAAGAGTAGGACATCTGCGGGTTTTCGGATGTATTGCTCATGTGAAGATTGTTACCTCCCATCTTCCAAAACTAGCAGACCGAAGTAAGCCTATGGTTTTTATTGGATATGATGTGAACACTAAAGGCTACCGGATTTTTGGTCCTAAATCAAAACAAGTGGTGGTGACACGAGATGCCGTGTTTGATGAAGAAAATAAGTGGAATTGATCTGAAACATCTACTGTAGAAACAAGAGCAAGAAGTGACATTTTCTCTGTGATTTATTTTCCTATCACCGGTTCAACTGATGTAACAAGGCAGCGGGTTGAAGAAGAGAGACAACATACTGACATGGTATCACCACAACCCGAGTTTGATCAAGAAATCACCCCTGCAGGTAGTGGGAGAGCAAGAGTGTCCGATTCTGGTATAGCACAAACTCCAGTTCCTTTTTCTGTTGAACAGATGTCAACTGAAAATCTGCAACCTGAGACATCGGAAATAGGGCCAAGAGGAAAATGAGATATCAAAAGTCTGTATGATGAAAATTCCCCTGTTGAACTGGAATACTCGGGGCTATGTTTCTTGGGAGAGGAGGAGCCATCGAGTTATGAAGAAGCTAAGACAGATTCAGTTTGGAGAAAAGCTATGGAGGAAGAAATATCCAGTATACAGAAAAACATAACTTGGAGGCCTGTAGCATTACCAGAAAATCAAAAGCCAGTGGGTTTGAAGTGGATTTATAAATTGAAGAAAGATACTCAAGGCAGAATAGTGAAACACAAGGCGAGATTGGTAGCGAAGGGGTATGTTCAAAAGCAAGGCATAGATTTTGACGAAGTATTTGCTCCTGTTGCACGGTTAGAAACTGTAAGGCTGCTGATTTCAATTGCTGCGCAGAAAGGATGGGAAGTGCATCATATGGATGTAAAATCAGCGTTTCTTAACGGTGATCTGGAAGAGGATGTTTATGTAATTCAACCACCAGGTTTTGAGATAAAGGGGGAAGAACATAAGGTGCTGAAATTGCACAAAGCTCTATATGGATTACGGCAAGCACCAAGAGCGTGGAATTCAAAACTGGATAAAACATTAAAAACAATCGGTTTTGAGAGGTGCAGTTTAGAGCATGCTGTATACTGCAAATATCAAGGAAGAATGATAATTGTTGGGGTATACGTGGATGATTTAATCATCACCGGAGAAAGCAATCAAGACATTGACGAGTTTAAGTCTCACATGAAAGGGTTGTTTAGCATGAGTGATATTGGACCACTCAGCTATTATCTGGGAATCGAAGTGTTTCAATCTCCTACAAGAACTACACTAAACCAGGCAGCATATGCAAAGAAGGTGTTAGAGAAGTGTGGGATGAAGGACTGCAATCCAACGCACATTCCGATGGAGCCTCGTCTGAAATTGAACAAGGAAAGCATCAATCCTCCTGTTGATGTAACTCTGTACCGAAGTGTGGTGGGTAGTTTGAGATATCTACTGCACACACGTCCAGACTTAGCATTTTCTGTTGGTATGGTGAGCAGATTTATGGAGAAACCCACGACGGAACATATGGCCGCAGTAAAACACATACTAAGGTATGTGAAAGGAACATTGAACTTTGGTTGTGTGTATGAGAAGAAAGAAGAAAATCCGGAGCTGATTGGTTATTCTGATAGCGATTTAGCGGGTGATGCTAATGACAGGAAAAGTACCTCAGGTTTGATGTTTTTCTTTGGGTCAAATCCTATTAGTTGGTGTTCAAAGAAACAGAAAGTGGTTGCACTGTCTTCATGTGAAGCAGAGTACATCGCTGCATGTGCAGCAGCATGTCAAGGAGTATGGTTGGGACAATTGTTGGCTGATTTGCTTAAGACCGAGGTTAAGAAAGTGGTTCTAAAGATCGATAATCAGTCCGCGATTGCTTTAAGCAAGAATTCAGTTCATCACGAAAGGAGTAAACATATCGATACTCGATTCCACTATATCAGAGACAGTGTTGAGTCGGGTTTGATTGAAGTTCGGCATGTTTGCACAGAAGACCAACGAGCTGATATTTTAACAAAGTCACTAGCAAGGATAAAGTTTCAAGAAATGAGAGGAAAGATTGGTGTGAAAAACGTCAATAAAGAACAACAAGCTTAAGGAGGAGGATGATAGAGTTAATCTTGTTGTAAATGGTTTATTATGTTTATTTCAGCAAAGTTTATTTTGTTTCTGGTATCGGTTTAGTCAAGGTAGGCTGTCAGAGTAATCCTAGCGGATGGCTAAGAATAGAGTAGAGGTTATTTGTAGTGAGCAGTTATTTAGATTCCAGTTTTTATTTAGTGGATGTAACCTTTTATATAGCAGTTATGATTTTGTATTTGCTTCAATATATATAAGAAAACCAGAAAATGATGCAGAGAGTTGAGCATCGCAAAATCCTGTGTATCTGTGCAGTTCCAGTTATTTTACTTTCTTTAGTAAAACCATTAGCTCCTGCACTGTCTGGTGGCATGCAGCTAAACTCAGGCCAAACATGGACTGTAGATGTGTCAACTGGTACAAAAGGTGGCCGTATCTGGGGCCGCACCGGCTGCTCTTTCGACTCAAATGGCGATGGCAAATGCGACACTGGTGACTGTGGCAAGCTCGTTTGCAATAGTTATGGGTCAGCACCGAACACACTTGCCGAATTTTCTCTCAACCAAGCATACAACTTGGACTACAATGACATCTCATTGGTTGATGGTTTTAATGTACCGATGAACTATGTTCCTGCTTCACGATGTAGCAGTGCCGGTTCGCACTGCTCAGCTGATGTAAATGCAAATTGCCCGAGCGAGTTGAAGACAACAGGTGGGTGCTTGAATCCGTGCCAGGTTTACAAGACAGATGAGTATTGTTACAACCATAGTTCGAAAAATCGGCCGATTCAACTCGAATCGGACTGGACCGAGTTGATTTTTGCCCGATTCTCAAGTTGGTGCGATTTTTTTCAAAAAAAGCAGATGAACAGTGAAAAAATCGGTCGATTTTTCGATTTTTGGTCTGATTTACACCGATTTACACCGATTCAAACGATTTAAAGCAAAAAAATTTCAATTTGACTAACCTCTGTGCCGATTCAGAGAAAATCGCGCCATTTGAATGATAGTTGAGGAGATCGCTGAGGAGTAGACCAATTCGAATTTTGATCAGCTGAGGAGAAACCATTCGCGGAGAACTTGAGAATCCATTCGTTGAGGAGATACCATTTGATTTTAATTGGAGAAGAAAATGAGTACGGTGGAGGAGAAGGAAATGAGAAAGGGTGCCGAACCCGAAATTTCATTAAATAGAGTTAATTCCCTTCCCTCCTTATTCAATCGAATGGATCAAATGGTTTCAATTTTTGTGCTAGAAGTATATCCAACGGATGAAACAATTCCAGAATATTATAGAGGTTCTAATTGATTTGAATTGAGTGAGTTAATTGGATTTCAATTGAAATTGATTTGAAAATTCGTACTACTCGAAATTTACCGTTCTAATTTATAATCCGATTAATTCAATATTAAATTATATATATTCAATTAATTATTTATTAATCAACCTAACCGACTATATTTGAAATTAATTCTTTTATAATACAAATTTTTGTGAATGACCTACGTGAATTTTCTAAATTATAGTTCTCTTATAACTCGTAAAATTATAATTATAATCACATCATAATAATTCATCATTTAATTTATACATTTAATATTTGTTTCAAACAGACGTTTCGATCCTATTTAGAAAAAAAAAATTCATATAAAAAAATATTTGTGATGTATACTTAGTTAGTACATTGATCAATTATTATCTAATTAATAAAATTTTAATTTATTGTAATTTACAAATCGTTCGTTGACATAGTTTTTTTTATTGTAATTTTAAATTTTAAATTTATTGTAATTTTAAATTAATAATACAAGTTCTAAACAATCATTGGATTAATTAGTAAAAATTTTATTTGAGTGAAATTTTTTAAATTTATCATGATTAATATTTATTTAAAATTTTGGGATATAACAATTTGAGTGTAATATTGTCTTAATTAACATAGTTTTTTTAAAAATTATTTTTATCAATTTTTTCCTGCTTTTTGGCTACAAAACAAGGCTTCTGCCAAAAAAACCCGATTTACCGATCCGATTTTCCGATTCTAGCCGATTTATCCGATTTTAACTAGGCAGTCAAAAATCCGATTCCGATTTTTTGAACTATGGTTACAACAACCCCGCCAGCAGCTGTGAGCCCACTATGTACTCAGAGTACTTCAAGAACTTGTGCCCCCAGACTTATACCTACCCAAATGACACAACCTTGTTCACTTGTCCTGGCGGAACCAATTACAACGTTGTGTTTTGTCCCTAGCTAGATCGAAGCTGGAAATAATTAATAGCAGGTTGCAAGAATGGATACATGCAGGCATACGATACGTACCTTAGATAAGTTGATGTAACCATGCATATACCTTAGATCATAAGTCTTATGAATAAAATTTGTACTAGATTTCTGATATGACGGTTATATATATTATATATATACAAGATACATGCATTACATTAGACATGGTCTTTAATTAATTTGTTTTATAAGAATCTCGTACCTTGCACTTAATTATGTAACATCCAAATGTGGAGGGACTGGCTTTTCTGGTTTTCATTAACTAGCAGGATCCTTTTAGCAGAAAATGAGTGATTTGGATCTTTTTCGAATTTCTATTGATTATTTATGGCATTTTCTGAATGAAAATTTCAATCTTTTCAAGTTCATGATTTCCAACAACCTGTAATGAATCTTATATGAATTCCACATATATTAACAAACGGGGAGCTGTTGTACAAGTTCATTGGTTATCTTATACTGGAACAAAATACTTTGGTTGAAGTCTAGATATGCAAATTTGCAAATTTGGTTGAAGTTCATTGGTGATCTTGTATTCCATCCTTAATATGTATGTCATTTTTTTTCGCAAATAAAAAGAAGATCTAGGTAAACGAAATCAGTTATATCTAGACTTAATTATATGAATCGATAATATGTCCGTTATTTTATGACCAGTGACGTGGCCGGATCGAGCTGCCACCATTTTCAGAATTTATCTAAGTGTTCGACATCTCAAATGGAAATAAATATAGCTAGAATAGGATATTAAGCAATGGTTTTAATTTTGGCTTACAATGTATAACTCCGATCCATAAACTTTTCCATTAAGATCAAACTTTAAATATATTACTACACTTTCTGCATGCTTAAAAGCTAGGGAGATACGCTGAGTTCTTCAATGATCCTTTTGTTTGCATGCCTATATATCAAGGTGTGTTTCTTTAAATATTTTACCAATTATTTTGTTGAGCTTCTGATACGTACAATGAAGGTTTTTATTACTTCCTCTTTGCTTGTCACCTTGATATTGAAAATTTTGTTGTCCCATGCCAACAGTTGAATAGGCTTGAGAGATGACCATTCGTTTCAATTTGGAATTTGAAAATATCCTATTTTGCTTTTTTTCTGCACATTTATTTTGTCCTTTTTTTTTTCACTTAAAACAGCTAGATAACAGTGAATTTCTAATGATGATTTTGTTTCTATTATATACAGATTGGTAAATCTGTTATTATTCTAGGCTTAATATAGAAGTGTAATTAAATCAAGGGCTACCATAAAATCCTTTGATATAATATTATTGTATCTAATCTAACATCTTCAATTTGAAGCTGCGTTCCTTTAAATATATAGGTGAAGTTTCATCTCTATTCGATCTGTAAACAGACTAATAATTGGGTCCAAATGAGAGGGACGGAGCTGGACCGTAATTGGGCCTTTTATATCCGATATTGGGCCTTTTATGTCCAACAGGCTAGGGTCCATTATTGGAGTGTAGTGTTGCAGGGACCATGAGGAATAGTTCGAAGGCTAGCTCTTTGGCAATGATCGATAATGATGCATTTGGATTTTGGGGTGCCCCACGCCCCCACCCCCACCTCAGTTATACGCACTGAATTAAGAATTCACATCCTCTCCAATACCTGATAAGGGAATCTTTTACAATTACTAGATCTGAGCCGTACTTCTTAACTTGGTACGAATCTCAAAGCTCAAAAATACAGCCTCCTACAGTGACCCGAATCTCAAGCCGGTTGAGATTTAATATCAAACCGTAAAGTAAGTGATGATCCTCTGCAATAATTGTGCAATAGCTGAGAGGATACGAGTTCCTGAATTAACCATGTCTTGATTCTATAAAAGTAAAAGCACTTCTCCTCGAAAAAATCATTTTTAAAAACATGTTAATGAGTTAGTCATATTATAAATTATTAGACATGTTAATTCCTATTTTTGTTTCTCAAAATTTAAGCTATCACATTGCCAATACGCTATTTGTATCAATAAATAAAAAGAGCCGACAATGACATGGAAACCGGACCTCTATTTTCAACATATATATATGATTGAGCCAACTTTAAACAGTTGAGCCAGTTCATTTAGGCCGCCAGCTTCACACCTGAAATTCTAAAACTGCACTAAAATAATGCAAAAAGAAATAGGAAGAAAATGCACTAAAAAAAAAAAAAAAACCAAGGCATGTTGAATGAAATTATAGAAATTTTCACAATTAACTCCTATTTGGTTGCATAATTTAAGAGGATAATATGAATAAATATAATAAACTCTCTAATTTCTCTTCTTTTCCGGTCCATTCCTTTCACTTGATATGAACCAAAGATGATGTGAGAGTCAATATGGATTTTGGTTACAATTGCTAATTAATATCAAAATTTACTCTGTTTTCACTTCAGTTTCCAAAAGCTAATATATTTATCATTTCTCTAAATCTGCTTAAAACAAACATTTTTGTTAGCTAGCTAGTGTGATCAGAGGCATTACAGAGAAATCTGAGAACCACTGAGCTCAGTTTTGAAGAAAATACATGCCGAGCAGACATCCCTCATGCGTGGTTAAGGAGAAGATGTGTTGTGTCCGCAGTTTTATTTATCGGATCTTATCCCCATTTTACCGAAATGTATTTTTTCCCCTATTATTTCAATAATTTCACGAATCACAATATATTCATCAAGTAAGAAACTTGATAAAATTATTGTTCAATAAATATATTTGGAATTCTTTTTTAACTCACAATAATTACTTTAAATATCTCTATGAAATTGTTAAGTGAAATTCAGATTTTAAAAATATAGGAGTCTAAACTCACAACATGGAAAGAAAAAAAAATATCAACCCATGAACAAGGGCGGATGTAGTATTTTCACTAGGATAGAATGGAAAATTATCAAATTGGATTTTGATAGCTAATTGGATTCAAACGTCAAACCCATTAGTATTCGGTTTCAAACCTATTGGATAATTGGGTATTAGGGTTCTGTGACCTAGTAATTCAATATTACCATTTATCAATCCCAAATTTAATCTACCAATTAAAAAGGGTTCTAACTCCAAGATCTAAAAATTGAGTCTACCAATTAATTAGGATTCAAAGACCTAAATTCAATCTAAAATTTCAAACTCTAGATTACAATTTCATAAGACCAAAAAATCTAAAAAAATGAGTAGTCTATTTACCATAGAAAGAAGCAAGGTCTCAAGAAGGCAAAGGCAGGAGTTTTTTTTTTTTTTTTTTTTTTTTTTTTTTTTTTTTTTTTACGAATCTGTTTGAGTCAGCGCACTAGGACAACTTTCAAATCAGAGAGAGGAGGCGTTGTAGCATTACAATTAGAGTAGGGCAATTTTCTTTTTCAAGGTAGGGCAAAGCAATAAAATTCAATTCATGTAAATAAATATGAATTTTCTATCCTGTGACACAATGCATCCATCCTTGCCCGTGAAGATGTATTGCGACAATAATTTGACTAGGCACATCACATCCAATCAGGTGTTCATAAAATAGAAAAGAAAAAAAAAATAAAATATATATATATATATATATATAATAGTTGATTGTCACTTCGTAAGAAAAAAAAATGCAACTAAAAGAAATTAAAACTCCTTATGTGTATAGCAAAAAACAATTAGCAGATATATTTAATTATCAGTACCTTAGACTCTTCAAGTAATAAAAAAATAAACGCAAGCCGAGTTCGATCGATCCATATAATGCTAATTTGAGGAGGAGTGTTCGGAGATGCTCAAGAGCATCAATAAGTGGCAGACACATCTCTTGGGTACCTAAGAGTCCCAATGTAACCTTTTTGTTTTTTTCTTCTTCTCTATGTGCAATTCCCTCTTCCTACGATGAATTTTCCTTTCCCGCAAATCAATCCGTTACTTTATTTTTTTCAAAAACAGAATTTTACTTTGCGAAATAAATAAACAAAAGAAGAAATTCGAAATGTCGAAATAATAATCAATAATAGTGGGTAGCACGAATAATATTTAATGTATTTTTCAAATTATTTTGCTATCTACATTCTGTACTAAGATGATTAAATTTTCAAACTTGTTAGTCATGCCACAATGCATATACATCAATCCAATCATGCTAGAATTTTTTTATCCTTATATTAATTTTCTTGCTCTCATTTTCTCGATCTGTCAACAAAAGGAAAGCGACATGCATGATTAAAGCTAGCGCACAATCAGAAATAAATATTATATTATTGTATGGTATGAATGCTTCCAAGGATACCGGTCCCACTTCCTTCACGGGTATGATTTCTGTAGAAATTGATGTATGCTTTCAGATGCTGTAATCACTGTTTTTCAATTTTAAGCCTGCAGGCATTCTTCCTAAAAAAAACGAAAAACATAAATTTGACAATTCAAAATTAAAGCAATACATAGAAATGCTAGAGAATTTTTTATTCAAAAAAATTATTGAATTCAGAGGTACGGAACTAAAAAGAGTACTCCATTTTTAACACATTTAGAAATATCTAGACTAATGGTCCCGATTCAAATTTTTGGATCGGACTCAATATGATGGTCCTGATCCAATATTTCTTTTTAATTTCATAAAAACAGTGGAATTTGTGCCACACAAAAATTAAATCAATGTTGGATCGGAATTAATAGGTCCGATCAATCCGTAAGCTTATAATGGTATTTGACAGAGAATTTTAATAAAGGACATACATAAAGTTATAATAATAATAATAATAATAATAATAATAATAATAATAATAATAAGTGCTTCATGAAGAAATGGTTATCTTTTATTTTATATTTGCATCTTCGTTCACAAAGTTGTTTGTGAACAGTCAATTCGAATCAAACAATACGATCTCCATGAATTTAAAAGTTGGTAAACCACTCAAAAACAAGAAATTTCTACCAATAGAAACAGTCAGTAGTAAAAAAGCTCCTAAATGATGTAAAATTTTGACTCTAAATACCTTTTAATAATATTACATTGGAGTTGTACGGATAAACTATATATATTTTGATTTTGAGAACAGAAGAAAAAGTACACCAGTTTTCAAACTAGCTTAATAAATAGTAAAAAAATTTCAAAAAATATAAAATTTGGTCTCCAAGTAGATTTTAATATAGATTGAACATCTAATGGTTTGGATTTGTTGTTCGAACATCACATAATAAAATATAGCCCCGACAGCATTTGGCTGAAATGCTACCAGCAGTAATTTAGCTACTCTATATATATAGGACTTGGCTACGGTGCTATGGGTAGCTAAGAGGCCTCCCGTGCTACGGCTAAATATTCGACTTTTCAAAATTCTAACGGTCGATCCGAACCATTCATCTTGTTCTCCATATTAATATGTATTTGGAGACCAAATTTTACATTTTTTAGAAATTTTTTACTATTTTTTTAGATTTATTGAAAATCGCTGTTTTTCAGACAAATCTGGACCATAAAAAACAGCGATATTCAATAAATCTAAAAAAATAGTAAAAAATTTCCAAAAAATGTAAAATTTGGTCTCCAAACACATATTAATATGGAGAATAAGATGAACGGTTCGGATCGACCATTAGAATTTTGAAAAGTCAAATATTGAATCGTAGCACGGGAGGCCTCTTAGCTACCCACAGCATATTAGCCAAATCATATATATATATATATAGAGAGAGAGAGAGAGAGAGAGAGAGAGAGAGAGAGAGTAAGACTATCATGCTTTGCAAATTAAAGTTGGTGTTTTAATTGCGCTCATATCTCAAGTTTCGAAGTCCAAATAGCCGATCTAAACAGTTAGATGTTTAATCTATATTTAAATATTGATGGAGACCAAATTTTACATTTAAATTTTTTTTTTGTTATTTATTAAGTTGGTTTGAAAATCACTGTTATTTAATGGTGCATAATTTTAATAAAAACAACGATTTGAAAATGATCTTAATAAATAGTAAAAAGAATTCAAAAATATATAAAATTTGGTCTCCAAGCACATTTTAATATAGATTAAACATCTAATAGTTTGAATCGGTTATTTGGACTTCAAAATTAGATATATGAGCGCAAATTAAAACACTCACTTTAATTTGCAAAACATGGTAGCCTTTCTCTCTCTCTATCTATCTATCTATCTCTCTCTTATATATATATATATATATATATATATATATATATATATATATATAATTACATTGTAGAGAAAAAAAAAAAAGATCGAGGGTCCCATGACTTTTTATATTTTGACCAATGCACACTTAACAAAACGAAAGATACCTATTATGAAATTGCTACTAAATTGGCTAGATAATTGTACTTCCCGGAATTCTACGTACCTAGTGGGCCACTCCAGTGAGTGATCGGATAGAGATTCTCTTGAACTCTTATTGCTAGGTGACATGTGCCTTGATTCTATATATAGACTGTGTTATGTCTGTTTTATGTCGTATCGTGTCCTCTCGTGTTTTTACATGTTAGTTTCAATATCTCTCAAATGTACATTGCAAATGTACCATGCATACCGCGTAAGTACATGTAACTAACCTCTCAAATATACCATACCGTGTAAGTACATGTAACTAACCTCTCAAATGTACCATACCGCGTGTAAGTACATGTCGTTCCAGATTAAAAATGTCGTACTATATATGTCAAAAAATATAGAAACACTACAACAATGTAGATACTTTTTGCGAGAGAAAAAACAAATTTATGATGGTACTCCCTCACGAAAAGTATCGTCGCAAAAAGAAAAAACTGAAGAATTAGAGTCATCCGTCGCAAAAAGTCACTTTTTTATCCTCGGGAAAGGTGTCTCATTCTTGTTGTGAAATCTGACATAACATTTGTAAAAACACAGTACATGCGGGCACATTGTGTTTGTTGGCAAGTTTTTGTTTTCTAAAAAATAATCATAAAAATGAAAAAATAATCTAATACAAGGAAAAAAAGCCAAATAAAATTATGACAGAGATTTTTGAACTTCAAATAATATTTTGCAGAAGTTTAATTTTTTTTTCAACCCTTTTTTTATCCGATTTTGGAACCGGCTACGTTAAATATCATAGGAAAAAATATATATTTAATATAGTGTCCATAATAAATATTATAAAGTAAAATTGAATAATAAAATTAATTGGTAAGAATAATAGAAATGCATGTTTTTTTTTTTTTGGCTTGAATTTCAATAGATTTATCTTTCTTCATGATTCTATTTAATCTTGTCATTTCATCATCATCATCCAATATTTTCAAATACGGTTTTGTTCATGCAAACGGAAAATCACTGACAGAGATTTTAAAATGAGTTTGTCTGTATACATCATCAATTCTTATAGTTATGGCAAACAAACAAGGTAATGCCCAGAGTCTTGATAATATCCAATCCATAAAACAATACTAATAAAGTGTATTTTATAGATCGGACAGAGATTCTCTTGAACTCTTATTGCAAGGTCATGTGCACAGATCTCTATATATATAGTGTCTTAATTATGACTCTTTTGTGTGGTGTTCGTTGCGTGGTCTTGTGATATATTTTATATGTTAGTCTAAATATCTGTCAGGTGTATCATACCATATAAGCACATATTATAGATCTTAAAAGGTCGTATTATGTCAAAAGATACGGTGCAGAAATGGGATATAACACTTAGTTGTAATAACACGGTACGTGCCGGCACATTTGTAGGCACGTTTTTGTTTCCTTTAAATAAAAAAAAAAGTTAAAATAGTAATGAAAATAATAATCTGAAAATAGGAAAAAAGCCAAATAAAATTATGAACTTGAAATAATATTTTGCAAAATTTTATTTTGTTTAGTCTGATTTTGGAACCGGCCACTTTAAATATCACAGGCAAAATTATATATATATATATATATATTTGTTAATATAGTGTCCATAATTAATATTATAAAGAGGGGGATCAAGTTACAACAATTTTTTTTTTTCTGATAAAAGTGGGTTTACCCACCTGTTTCATTTAGAAACGGTCAACATAGTTCATACAGAAAGCAATGGATTATTAATCCATTTTGCAAAAAACCAAAATAACTACTGCATAGTTTAGGCAGGATCTAACAATATTACAAACAAAAGCAATTTGAAGTTTTTTAGAAGACTATCAATAACTAAGATATGATAGAAGCTGAGGAGGAGGAATCCATGAGAGAGTCATCAGAAGAGGGTGTGGCATGATATGGAATGGAGGGCTCAGATTTTGTTCTGGTAACGAGGTAATCCGATAGGTCCAGAACCAGATCCCCTGATCCATGTCTTGCGTCCCCTGTATCCCCTGAATCTTGTACCTCTTGGGTATCTGAAACCGGCAAAATTGTCAGACTGCCTCCCTGATTCAAAGTCGAAACATCCATAGGCATAATCAAAGTTAATTTAAAGTAAGTCTCATCATTTCTAATTTTACACCAATAAGATACTAAAGATATGATTTTAGATCCTACACTGCTAAGAGTTGGGACTAATGCACTTTCAAAGCAAACCTTGTTTCTTGCTAACCAAATGGACCAGAGAATTGCAACAATTTTTGAGTTACAACAAGTAACAACAAATATTTTCTTCATTTTTAAAGTCCAAATAATCGATCCAAACCATTAGATGCGATCTCTACAATAAAATGTGCTTGTAGGCTAAATTTTACATTTTTTGGAATTTTCTTACTATTTATTAAGCTGGGTACAAAATTCAATGGTCTAAATTTGACTAGTTTTTGTACCCATCTTAATAAATAGTAAAAAAATTTCAAAAAATGTAAAATTTGGTCTCCAAGCACATTTTATTGTAGAGATCACATCTAACGGTTTGGATTGACGATTTGAACTTTGAAAATGTGAAAAATACTTATTGTAACTTGATCTCTCCATAATTAATATTATAAATTGAAATTTAATAATAAAATTAACCAGAATGATTTCTGTAGAAATTGATGTATGCTTTCAGATGCTGTAATCACTGCTTTTCAATTTTAAGCCTGCAGGCATTCTTCCTAAAAAAAAAAAAATTCAAAATTCAAAATTCAAAATTAAAGCAACACACAGAAATGCTAGAGAATTTTTTATTAAAAAAAAATATTGAATTCAAAGGTACGGAACTAGAAAGAGTACTATGTTTTTAACATATTTAGCGAGGTTCTAAATAGCGTTTATCGCATCATAGCGGGAAGCCGAAAAAAAAGCTATAATGAATAGCGTCGCTATAGTGAAAGCTATGCCACATAGCGTTTTTTTTATTTTTATAAAAATGATATCATATATTTGTATTAAATATCAACATTATCTAAGTCTTATAGAATAATAAATAACATCAAATTGATTAAAAAATTATAGTATTCATATTGAACCAATACAAAGTCCAAATTGCGACTCAAAATATCCATAGTATTACTAATATCATAAACTATCGATCTTTTTCGATTCAAAATATATTCAGCATCATGACATAATCTATCTTTTTTCTATTTAAATTTCAAAATAACCTAGATATCATGGCATTATTAATTATCTTAATCTATTCAAAATATTCAAACTACCATATCGTAAGTATCATTTTGTTACTTCAAGAAATATTTTAATATATTTAATTTGAGCCTTTATTTAAAACCCATATAAATTAAAAAAAGAAAAAAAAAAGCTCATGTTGCATAGCGCGCTGTAGCTTCCTTATTTGATCTCATTTAATAATTAATAATTTTTTTATCAAAATAATAATTAATAATTTTTTTATCAAAATAATAATTAATAATTTTTTTATCAAAATAATAATTAATAATTTTTTTATCAAAATAATAATTAATAATTTTTTTATCAAAATAATAATTAATAATTTAATATAAAGCTTAGTATGTCAATTATAAAAAAAATCACGGTTAAAATCCAATTTGAGCCTTTATTTAAAGCCCATATAAATTGAAAAGAAAAAAAAAAAAACAGCATGTTGCATAGCGGACGCTATTTGCGCTACAGGCTATGCGCTATAGCGGACCGCTATTACCGCTATAACGTCTGTAGCTCAAATAGCGTGTTTTAATTGTATAGATTAGAATTTAGGGTCCAAAAACGCTATAGCACCGCTATAGCGGCACTATTTAGAACACTGATATTTAGAAATATTGAGACTAATGGTATCGGTTCAAACTTTTGAATTGAACTCAATGGTCCTGATCCAATATATATTTTTTTAATTTCGTAAAAATGAATTTTGAACTACAAGGAAAAAAAAAGCCAAAAAATAAAATTATGACAAAGAATTTTGAACTACAAATAATATTTTGCAAAAGTTTAATTTTTTTTCAATCCTTTTTTTGTCCGTTTTTGGAATTGGCTATGTTAAATTGGATTGACGTCAAATGTCGAATCCAAACCGTTGAAATTCATGTACTTCATGAGTGATGCATATAAATGCAAAACTTTGAAAGTTTCGAGTTTATTTGTTACAAGGTCAAGTAGTCAAAAGAAATAATAAAAATTGAATATATAAAATAACTTATAAAATGTCCATTTCTTTAACCATTTGACAGTGTGGCAAATAAATTCAAAACTTTTAAAATTTTGCATGTATATGCATAACTCATGAAGTATATGGATTTCAACGGTTTGGATTTGACATTTGACGTCAATTCGATATACTTTTGAAGTTGTGCTCACCAAACTCTCTTAGTGAGCACATCACACTCTAGTTTTACTCTATATATATATATATATATATATATATATATATATATATATATATATAGAGTACGGCTAATGCGCTTCCTCTAGTATATTAACAATATGATTCCGGTCTCTAAAATCTATCGAATCGGCTTCAAATGACAAATCTAAATCGTTCAAACCAATGTCCTTAATGAGAGCTTTATTTCTATATAAAAAAAAAAAATTAAGTTTCGAATTTATTTACTATCAAGTCAGTATAACTATATATATGTGATTGCATGACATATTGAGTGTGACAGCAGATTGCATACGCATATGCGGTCCATGGAGGCAGTATTCAAAACATTGTCATCATCTGTGTGAATCGTTTCTTAGAGTGTATTTTCATCTGTAGGTGAGGAGTCGTTATGATCTTGATACAAAGCTCATAGCGCAGATGTGGCATACTCAGATTTTGTTGGGCAGGATACGAACTGGCACAACGTGTGTAGGCATTCCATTCGATTACAACTCCAAGCCTTATATAGGTGATGCGATTAAGCAAAAATTATAAACATTCTATACATTAGATGTGTCAAATGAACAACGCAATGACAACTCAGCACCACGGTTTTCTTTTCAGCTTATTTGTTCAACTAATTACCTAACCGAATTCACTATATGATCTGATCAAGCATGCCATCTTCATATGGTGATTCATGAAATAATGGTTATTTTTTACTTCATATTCATATCGTCGTTCTCAATGTTGATTAAAAGAGTCGATTCGCATGCACAATGTGATCTCCATAAATCTGAAAGTTTGTGAACCACTTGAAAACAAAAACTTCTACCAATATAATAGAAACAAATAGTAAATTTTTTCCTAAAATATGTAAAATTTGATATCTCAAGTACATTCTAATATAGAAATTACATTGAGTAGTTTGAATTGACAACGATTTTCTGAACATAAATATAAATGTAAATTAAAAAAAAAACAGAGACTCGTACTTCATGAAACACCACAGTTCAACTCTTATAATAATTAATTAACAAATAGAAAACACTAGAAGGAATATAATTAAAGCGGGGGTCCCATGACTTTCTTGTAATAATTAATAAACAAATAGAAAAAAAAAAACCTGAAAGGAATATAAAGCGGGTCCCATGACTTTTTAAAGCTTGAATAATGGAAAGATATCTATTATGGAATAGCTATTAAATTGGCTAGGCAATTGCTGCTGCAACTCTCCCGGTCTTCGTCTATGTAGTGGGCTACTTACAGTGATAGATCGGACAGAGATTCTCTTGTACTCTTATTGCAAGATCATGTGCACAGTAGATTTATATATATATATATATATATATATATATATATATATAGTGTCTTAATTATGACTCTTTTGTGTGGTGTACGTTGCGTGGTCTTGTGATTTATATGTTAGTCTAAATATCTATCAGATGTATCATACCATATAAGCACATATTATAGATTTTAAAAAGTCGTACTATGTCAAAAGATACGGTGCAGAAATTAATGGGATATAACACTTAGTTGTAAGAACACGGTACGTGCCGGCACACTTGTAGCTGTAGGCACGTTTTGTTTTCTTTAAATAAAAAAAAAGGGGTTAAAATAGTAGTGAAAAAAATAATCTGGAAATAGGAAAAAAGCCAAATAAAATTATGATAAAAAATTCTGAACTTGAAATAATATTTTGCAAAATTTTATTTTTTTTAGCCTGATTTTCGAACCGGCCACTTTAAATATCACAGGCAAAATTATATATATATATATATATATTTTTTGTTAATATAGTCTCCATAATTAATATTCTAAATTGAAATTTAATAATAAAATTAACCAGAATAATAGAAATGCGTGCTTTTTTTTGGGCTTGAATTCATGGATATAATACTCCACAAGATTTGTCTTTCCTCATTCTATTAATTAATCTTGCCATTTAATCATCATTATACAATATTTGTTTTGAAATGCGATTGTATTCATGCATGTAAAAAGTCATTGCATATTGTAGATGAGGATTTTAACGCAGATTTACGTATGTGAAGAATTGAAATGAGTTATTAGTATCCAAAATCAATTCTTACAATTATGACAAACCAACAAGATAATATAATGCCTAGAGTCATGAGTCATGAGAAGCCAACTAGGTAATTAATGCCCATAATCATGACAATATCGAATACATGAACACAAGTAACGAAGTGTATTGTACATATACTACAAAGTCCACATATGCGTCCAAATGTAATATTAGAAAGGTTTACTTTATATTAAATTAATTTGAATATTAGAAATTTTCATATGTAGATGCATCACTCGCAAGGTAGACGGATTTCAATGGTTCGGATTCATTATTTAAAGCTAATTTGACATATTTTATACTTAATTGAGTTCATCATAATACTTGATGAACTTAAGAACACCCTAGTTCTATATTGAAAAAAAAAAAAAAAAAAACACTTTTGTGAATACACAATACAAAAGTCCATTATTCAAAAAATATATTACTAACTTTTTCGCAAATAATAAGTCGTAAATTGCAAAACTTTTAAATATTATAATATTTAAAACGTTAGCGTTGTCCAATAAATATAATAATAATAATAATAATAATAATAATAATAATAATAATAATAATAAAGGGGGGCTATATATATACGGTGCTTCATGAAATAATGGTCATTATATTTTTTTACTTCATATTCATATCTTCATTCTCGAAGTTGAAGAGTCGATTCACACAACGTGATCTCCATGAATCTAAAAGTTTGTGAACCACTCAAAAACAAGAACTTCTACTAGTATAATAGAAAGAAATAGTAAAATTTTTTTCTAAAATATGTAAAATTTGATCTCTAATATAAAAATTACATTGAGCAGTATGGATGGACTATGATTTTCTGAACATAAATATAAATGCAAAGTTAAAAAAAGAAGACTCGTACTCTATGAATTAAAACACCATAGTCCAATTCTTATAATAATTAATTAATAAATAGGAAAAACTAGAAGGAATATAAAGCGGGGTACTCTCATGACTCATATAAATTTTGATCTATGCACACTGAATAAAGGGAAGATACCTATTATGAAATATCAACTAAATTGGCTAGGCAATTACTTATCTAGTGGGATCTATCACTCCAGTGATAGTCTGATAGATCAGACAGAGATTCTCTTGAACTCTTATTACAACACGTGCGCTGATTTCTCTTTTGTGTTGGTGCGTTTTTTGTTTTCTTCAAATGAAAAAAGTTAAAAAGAGTTGTCAGTACTACTCATGTACAGTTTTGACCAACTAAAATGCATGGTAATACCCAAAGGCAACAAGGTAAGTTTTGACCAATGCACACTGAATAAAAGGAAACATACCAATTATGAAATTGCTACTCAATTAGCTAGCTAGGCAATTAAAGCTGCCACTCTCTCCCTAACTTCCATCTACTGCTCCACTCCAGTGATTGATCCGATAGAGATCGATGTTCTTCAACTCTTTCTTGCAAGGCCCCATGCGCTGATTTCTATCTATCTATCTATCTATCTATCTCTCTCTCTCTCTCTCTCTCTCTCTACATATATATATATATATATATATATATATATATATTGTGTGTGTCTGTGTGTGTATTATGCTTGTTTGTTGTAACGTGTTGCGTGGCATCGTGTTATGTCGTGTCATGATTTTTCATATTAGTCTGAATGTCTATCTGATTTATCATACAGTGTAAGTTACTGATTTTTTTTTTTTTAAAAATGTCGTATTATGTCAAAAAAATTAACACCAAAAAGGAAATGCATTCATTTTCGGGCTTGAGTACGTGGATATAAAACTCCACAATATTTGCCTTTCTTCTTTAACAGGGGAAAAAAAATGCATGCTTTTTTTTTTTTCTTAACGTTATAATGCTGTCCAATAATAATGATAATCATTATAAGAGGGACTATGGTACTTCTAATGATTATCTTTTTCTTAACATTTGTATCTTCATTCTCAAAATCGAAACAGTAAATTCAAACTACACAACGTATACGTAATGTCTATGAATATGAAAGTTTGTGAACCACTCAAAAATAAGAATTTTCTACCAATAGAAACAAATAGTAAAAAGTTTTACGTAATGTAAAATGTGATTTCTAAGCACATTTTAATACAAAAAAATACAGTGAGCGGTACATATCAACTATTTTGATTTTGAAACAGAAATACAAATGTAAATTAAAAAAAAAAATCTTACTTCATGAAACACCATAGTCCACATCTTATAATAATTAATAAAAAGATAAAATCTAGAAGGAATATAAAGAGAGCTCCCATGACTTTTTATATTTTGACCAATGCACACTGAATAAAAAGAAAGATACTTATTATGAAATTGCTACTAAATTGGCTGGACAATTGTACATGCCAAACTCCACTGATTGATGGGACAGAGATTCTCTTGAACTCTTATTGCAAGGTCATGTGCATGCGCTGATTTCTATATATATAGAGTGTGTTATGTCTATTTTATGTCGTGTCGTGTCCTTTCGTGTTTTTACTTGTTAGTAAATATCTATCAGATGTATCCTTCTAAGTACATGTTACGGATTAAAAATGTTGTACTATGTCAAAAGATACAGAAAATCGAACATAACATTTGTAAGAACATGGTACTTGCAAGCACATTGTGTTTGTAGGCACATGTTTGTTTTATTTAAATACAAAAAAAAGGTAAAAAAAAAAAGTAATAAAATTAAAAAATAATCTAAAACAAGGAAAAAATCCAAATAAAATTATGCAAACATTTTTGAACTTGAATTAATATTTTGCAAAATTTAACTTTTTTCAATCCTTTTTTTGTCTGATTTTGGAACCGGGTTGGTTAAATATCATAGGCAATTATATATATATATAGAGAGAGACTAATGTGCATTTAAATGTATATGGGCCAAAATATATACGGTTCAAATTCGACTTTTCAAAATTCAAATGGTCGATCCGAACCGTTCATCTTGTTCTCCATATTAATATGTGCTTGGAAAATAAATTTTACATTTTTCTAAATTTTTTTTACTATTTATTAAGTATTTTACAAAATTGTTGATCCAATGGTGGCTGCTGATTTTACTGTTTTGTTAAGCCATTATTGGATCAACAATTTTGTAAAATACTTAATAAATAGTAAAAAAATTCAGAAAAATGTAAAATTTGGTCTTCAAGCACATAGTAATATGGAGAACAAGATGAACAGTTCGGATCGACCGTTTGGATTTTAAAAAGTCAAATTTGAACCGTATGTCTTTCGGCCCATATACATTTGAATGCACATTAGTCACTCTCTCTCTCTGTATATATATATATATATATATATGAGGAGAGTTCCAATGCCTCATCTTTTTCATACCTCATCATACCTCATATTTTATATCTTCATTTTCAAAGTTCAAATTGCTGGTCCGAACCGTTCAATATAATATTTATACTAAAATATGCATGGAGATGAAATTTTATATTTTTTGGAATTTTTTAACTATTTTTTAAGATATGTACAAAATCACTGTTTTTGAACCGTTCAAAACATAGTGATTTTCTACCCATCTTAAAAAATAATAAAAAAATTTCCAAAAATTACAAAATTTCATTCCTAACCATATTTTAGTATATATACCATGTTGAACGGTTCAGATCGACAATTTGGATTTTGAAAACAAAGATATAAAATATGAGGTTTGATGAGGTATGAAAGACATGAGGCATTGGAACCCTCTCTCTCTCTCTCTCTCTCTCTCTCTCTATATATATATATATATATATATATATATATGTATATATATATATTTAAGATGGGCTCTGGTACATTGCAATGCATAGACATTTTTTATGCATTGGACCATAAATCATATGATTCAAAGTCCAAATGATCGATCCAAACCATTCATATTGTTCTCCATATTAATATGTGCTTGGAGACCAAATTTTACATTTTTTGGAATTTTTTTACTATTTATTAAGCCACTTTGAAAATCGCTGATCCAACGGTGCTTTTTGATTTTACTGTTACTGTTGGATCAGCAATTTTCAAAATGGCTTAATAAATAGTAAAAAAATTCCAAAAAATGTAAAATTTGGTCTCCAAGCACATATTAATATGGAGAACAATATGAACGGTTTGGATCGATCATTTGGACTTTGAATCCGATGATTTATGGTCCAATGCACAAAAATGCCTATGCATTGCAATGTATCATAGCCCATCTCATATATATATATATATATATATATATATATATATAGTAGAACTGGGGTGTTCTTAAGTTCACCAAGTCTCTTGGTGAACTCAAGTCTAAAACTCATCGAATCAGCTTTAAACGACGAATCTGAACCGTTGAAATCCACATACTTTATGAGTGATGTGTCTACATGTAAAAATAAATTAATTTTGCATAGAGTCAAGTGGTCAAGATACGTTTCAAGAAATAATGCATTAAAATTAATTTATTAATCTTCTAATTTTGACCACTTGACTTTAAATTAATTTAATTTGAATGCTTAAAATTTTCACATATAGATGCATCACTCATAAGGTAGACGGATTTCAACAGTTCGGATTCGTTATTTAATTGAAGCCAATTTTGACAAATTTTAAACTTTAGTTCACCAAGGGACTTGGTGAACTTAAGAACACCCTAGTTCTACTCTCTCTCTATAATATATATATATATATATATATATATATATATATGAGGAGGGTTCCAATGCCTCATTTTTTTTATACCTCATCATACCTCATATTTTATATCTTTATTTTCTTCATATTCAAAGTCCAAATTGTTGATCCAAACCGTTCAACAAAATATTTATACTAAAATATGCATAGAGATGGAATTTTATATTTTTTGAAATTTTTGTGCTATTTTTTAAGATAGGTACAAAATCACTGTTCTTGAACCGTTCAAAAAATAGTGATTTTCTACCCATCTTAAAAAGTAGTAAAAAATTTCCAAAAATTATAAAATTTCATCCCTAACCATATTTTAGTATGGATATCATGTTGAACGGTTTGAATCGACAATTTGGACTTTAAAAACGAAAATATAAAATATGAGGTATGATGAGGTATGAAAAAATGAGGCATTGGAACCCTCCTCTCTCTCTCTCTCTCTATATATATATATATAGAGAGAGAGAGAGAGAGAGAGAGGCTAATGTGGTTTCGGTAGCATATGGGTCGAAATACACACGGTTCAAATTTAAAATTTCAAAATCCAAAAAGTCGATCTGAACTATTCATCTTGTTCTCCATATTAATATGTGCTTGGAGACCAAATTTTATATTTTTCTAAATTTTTTTACTATTTATTAAGCCACTTTGAAAATAATTGATCCAACAATTTTACTATTTTGATAAGCTACCGTTGAATCAGCAATTTATGTAGTGGGCTACTTCAGTGATAGATCAGACAGAGATTCTCTTGAACTCTTATTGCAAGGTCACGTGTGCTGATTGTATATGTTAGTCGTGTCGTGTTTTTCAAAAAATCAGATATATAGCACTTGTAAGAACACAGTACTTGCCGACACATCGTACTACAAGCTTGTAGGCAAGTTCTTGTTTTCTTAAAATAAAAAAAGGTTAAAAATAGTAATAAAAATGAAAAATCTGAACAAAAAATCTAAAAATAGGAAAAAAGCCAACTAATTTTTTTAATTATATTTCATCCTTTTCTTTTGTCCAATTTTGGAACCGACTATGTTAAATATCATAGGAAAAATTATATATAATTTTTTTTCTTTAATATAGTGTCCATAATAAAGATTGTAAATTGAAATTCAATAATAAAACTAACAAGAATGATAGAAATGCATACTTTGTTTTTAGTTTGAATACGTCAATATAAAACTCCACAAGATTTGTCATTCTTCCACTACTAGAATTTCCGTTTTTTTCATTTGGAGCCTAAATTCAATTTGGCTAAATGGGAATTGGGCTGAATGGGAATTGGGGAATTTCTTGGCTGATGGGAATTGGAAGAAATCAGGTGGGTTTCATGTTGGATAGTTTTGAAAATACTGTGGTGGGTCCCACATATGCTGCATTTGGAAATAACTAGTTGGGACCCATGTTTGATAGCTTTGGAAATACTCTATAGGGCCCATGTTTGCTGGCCTTGGAATAACTAAAGTGGGACCCACAGGCCCTTGGAAATAACAAGCCCATGGGCATGATTTGGAAGTATTTCCGAGTGCACTTTTTCCAAGGGCAAGCATTAGAAAAAGTCAAAAATAGTATTTCCAACGGCACCCACGAAAATACTTACTATTTCTGTCGAAGACTTTTGCCACATACTTTTTCCAAGGGTGGCGAACGGAAATTACGATTTCAGGACATTTTTCAAGAGTCGGCTCATGGAACAAGCCTTTTCCTTGCCTTAGAAAAAGAACCTTTTCTAGCAGTGTTCGTTCTATTTAATCTTGCCATTTAATTATTATCATCTAATGTTTTAAAATACAATTTTGTTCATATATGCAAAAGATTATTTTATACTGCATATGCAAATTTTAATGCATATTTATATTTACAGATTTTAAAATGAGTTGTTGCAAATTTATATATGCAGATTTTAAAATGAGTTGTCAATATTCACGATCAATTATTATGGTCATGACAAACCAAAAAGGTAATACCCAGAGTAATGAGTCATGAGAAGCTAGCAAGATAATGCCTAGATTCATGACAATATCCAATCAAGGAACAATACTAATGAAGTGTACTGTATAGAAACTAGAAATCTGCATATGCATCCAAATGTAGTGTTATGCGTCCGGACAGTGTTGCATGTAGCTTTATGTGTCCACATGACCGCATATGCGATTCCTATATGCGACCTCATACATGTGATTGAATGGCATATTAAACGCAATAACATACTGCATACACATATGTAACTCATCAGGCCACATGTAAAAACACTGTCAGCATCTGTGTGAATCATTTCTTCAGGTGCATGATGTGGCATCACAACAAGAATGAAACATTTTTCGCGAGGATAAAAAATTGACTTTTTGCGACAAGCGACCGTCATAAATGCACTTTTTCTCTCGCAAAAAGTGTCTACTTTGTTGTAGTGCATACTCATATTTTGTTGGGCACGACACGTTTAGACATGTCATTCAATTACAACTACTGGCCTTATATAGGTATTGTGCGCGATTACAAACATTCTACGCATTAGGCTCAAGTCCACGGTTTTCTTTTCAGATTATTTGTCTAACTAATTACCTGACTGAATCCACTATATCTAATCAAGCAGGCCCTCTTCGTCAACGTCTGATGCCTTCCTAACGGTCGCCTGATTTAAATTTTATACTTCGTATGAGATATCTATCGTTCCTTTGATCGAGTGCACTTTCTATAGCCGGGTTATGATCTTGATACAAAGCTCTTGAAGCAGAAGTGACATACAAAGCTCTCAGATTTCAACTTATTTTTCTAACTCCCTCCCTAACTGAATTCACTATATCTGATTTTAACTTGCCTAGAGCCCCGATCGTTGTGTCGGAATCGATGGTCCCAATGCAAATATTTTCTAGGTCGGATTTTATTTGGCTAATATATTTATCATATTATTGGTTGGTATGTTGTTAAAAAAAATTATGTTTGGATCCGAGAAATTAATCCTGATCCATACTTTGTTTTTGTGTCATTAATTGCTGCGGTTCTATTACACCCAAATATCATGAAAATGATGGCCACAAAATATACATTGAGGTACTCCATATATTTTCCCAAATTATGATAATGATGGCCACAAAAAATCCAGCCTGAATAAAATTTAAATCCGGACCATTTATCCTTGTCATGTGTCACAAATATTTTTGGTGAGTTAAATGCTCAATGTAAAATTCATTATGTGAGGTTAGATTTTTAAATAAAAATTTCATACATAAAGTCCATTTTCAACATAGAAATTTTTTCCTCTATTTGCAACAAAATTCATTAAATTTATTCTTTCTTCGAAGTAACATATAATTAATTTATGTTCAATTCATATCTGATTTTTCTCGTTTGCAAATTTTAATTTATTTACTCGGTGTTAATTTGTTTTGAGCATCTGAAACAATTATATAATTAACTCGGTAGGTTTTCTTTTACACCAATGCTACCAGTCAACCCGAATTTTCTTTTACATATCTAATACAGGGTGAATTAATTTTCCACCATAATATTCAAAAAGAAGAATACATTAGATATGAAAATAACAAAATTTCTCGATACCCTAATAATCTAATTGTTGTTCTCAAAATATATAGCGTCCCCTTGTAGCAATCAAGCCAAATGCATGGTCAAGCCTTAAACTACCAAATTTTGAGTGTTTAATTTCTTTTGATTAAATTATGTCTGATTATGAAATGAATCCCATATATTATCAGAGAAGAATTGGTTGGCATCGATCCCCTGCCAATTAGCATTAAATAACATGCACGTCATCTTGTCCCCCACCAGATGGCCGTATAAAAAAGGAACCAATAGATAGAATGGGGGAAAGAAAAAAAAAAAACAGATCTAAGCAAACAAAAATCTTGTGTATATATATCCGAACCCCCTTAGTGCCCACGCTCATGAACCCTCTGTCAAAAACTGTAAACACCAAATTAAACTATGTTCAATCTATCCATGAAGACAGCAATGGAGCTGCTCCGAGACTGGCAATCAGCAAGCTCTCTCTTCGCCACGCTCATGCTCCTCAACACTTTGTCATCCTACATCCCTGCTGATATCCGCATATTTGCCAATAATTTCTTAAGCCGCATCTTCACCTATCTCAAACCCACCACCACTATCATCATAAAAAACAGAGAAGCCTTTGTTGGCGTAAATGACCTATATGATTCTGCACAGCTTTACCTCGGCGCCCACTGCCTCTCTGACTCCCGCACTGTGTATCTCTTCAAGCCCTACAATGCTGATTCTCCATTCACCTCCCTTCCTGACTCACACACCGTAAACGTTAAATTTAGAGGAGTTTCCATGAAGTGGACTTCTGAGATGCACGACCAGTCAGAATCAGGCCGCTTCAGAAATCAAAGCATTGATGATGGCACAGATCGTCGCTCCTTGATGCTTGTGTTTCACCAAAAGCACCGTAACTTGGTTCATGATATTTATATACCTTATGTGCTTGAGGAGGCAACGAGGCTGAGGAGCAACTCGAGGGAGAGAAAGTTGTACACAAACCGCTCTAGTAATCCGGGATATGATTCTCACCAAACCTGGACATGCCGTACCTTCTCTCACCCATCAAATTTTGACACACTTGCACTCGATCCAACCTTGCGGGAGGAGATTTGTGCTGATCTACTTCAGTTTGTCAGCCAAAAGGATCATTACATGAGGGTTGGTCGAGCGTGGAAGCGCGGGTAATTGATATTTTATAGATAGTACCTTTAATTTATGTCATTAGAATTCTCAGTTAACTAATCTTCATGGCAAATGGACTCTGTCACATCACTCTTATAACTTTGTTGAAGCTTTAAACCAATTACGTAATTAATTAGTTCACAAGGTATATTTAAATAAGATGGCCTTAGGTGAGTTATGAAGTAAGAGCCTTGTTTTACTTCTCGCTCATGCCACCGTTTCAAAGTTCAAATAGTTGATCAGAGCTGTTCAACATGATCTCCATATTATAATGTGCTTCGAGACCAAAAACATTGATTTTTGACATTTTTTTTTGAATTTTTTACTATCTTTTAGATATGTCGAAAATGACTAATTTTGGATGGATTGTGGACCATCCAAAAACAACGATTTTTACCTATCTAAAAAATAGTAAAAATGTTTCCAAAAAAATGTAAATTTTGGTTCAATGTCCGATGACATTTTCGTATGGAGATCATGCTGAGCAATTCCAATGGACTATTTGAACTTCCAAATGTATAAATTATGAGTGTGAAAGAAAACAAAACCCTTACTTCGTGACTCACTGTAGCCCATCTGTATTTAAATTATTCGGATGTAATTTATAGTGCTTGGCAGTAAGCATGGCAGAATATTTGAATTTTAAACAAATTAAGACTATTTTTAAACTTCAAATTTTACATTTTCCTTGCAAAAATTGCTCAATTTTTTTTTCCTTAAAATAGTGTGTGATGCTGTTGATTTTTCCATCTCTGTAAACAAAAAAAAAATATATTTTGGATTCAGGATTCCAAATACAAATTTTATGACGTATGAACCTTTGGAATAAAGTTTGCTTTTCAATCTTCTTGTATAAATTCTAAATCAGATAATATTATTGGTTAACACACACATATCTTGGTTTCTTAAAGGTACCTCTTACACGGGCCACCAGGCACAGGCAAGACCAGCCTTGTTGCGGCAATAGCAAACATGCTCAAGTTTGATTTGTACGACCTTGAACTAACTGCAGTTCAATCCAACTCCCAGTTGCGCAGTCTCCTCGTGTCGACCACCCCCAAATCGGTCATTGTTATAGAAGACATTGACTGCACAATCGACCTCTCAGATCGAAAGAAAAAGCAGACGGATGAAGAGCAAGGGGATGGCACGATGGGCTGGTCCCACAACACATCATACCCTCGAGAGGCCTTAAACCTCTCTGGTGTATTGAATTTCGTGGATGGTCTATGGTCATCATGCGTCGGTGAGAGGTTGATGATTTTCACTACAAACCATCCCGATAAGCTTGACGTGGCTTTGCTAAGGCCAGGCCGCATGGATAAGAAGATTGAACTTGGATATTGTCGTGCAGCTGCATTTCGGATGCTAGTTAAGAACTACCTTTGTCTTAGTGAGGTGGAAATGGAGAAGATAGACACTGTGGCTGAAATTGAGAGGATGCTCGGAGAGGTAGAAGTGACACCAGCTGAGGTTGCTGAGGTCTTTATGGGGTGCGACGGGGCCTCAGCTGATGGAGCTTTGGATAAGTTGGTACTTGAACTTCGCCAGAGGAAGTTGTCGCCTCTATCAGAGCAGGTAGTGACAGTTAGGACTGAGAAGAGAAACAGTGAGAGCTGGGAGTTGTATTAAACAATTAATTAGTTGTAATTCCTCCGGGGTTTTTGAGGTTAATTAAACAAGTAGCAATAAATATTAGGTAAATCTCCCTGCTGCAGGTCCTATATATATATTGGTTATAAACAATAACTGTACAAAACTGCAACTGCATAGTGATTACCTCTCGGAGGATGAGGCTGGTGGCCTTAACTAGTTTTATATACTTTAGTAATGGCATTACTGTACCTTCCCAAGGAGTGCTTGTTTCTTTTTGTTGTTGTTGTGCAATTCTTTGTAACGGTACCCATGTCTAATGCAACTATGCTTTTGAAATTTCCTTTTAAAATTATGAGTTGGAATGTTCGAGTTTTCTGTGATGTGTGTAAGTGTACGGTGGTTAAAGATGTTGCGCTACATTCTAGGTGTGATATTTTGTGCTTGCAAGAAACTAATGATGTGATCACTCTTTATTTTGTGTGACGTAAGTGTGCTCAATTAGATTTAATCACTACTTAATTCTAGATGAGTCGAATTATATATATTGTTACAGTTATTCTTAAGAAAGGAAATTTCAGATTTATGCTCACACGAGTCTATGGGCCGCAACAAGATAATAATAGTCTCATACCAGTTTGGGTTTGTAGCCATCATTGACTATTTTTGGAAAAAAAGGAGCTACTACTTTTGAGAAAAATAGCAACTCAACTTTTTACCCCTTTCTAGAATTTACTGTTGTAAACAAATAGGCAAACGCTAGATAGGATATAGGCTACCATTACTTTTTCTTCTACATAAGGAGGTACTATTCTCCATTGTAAATCATAACAAATAATAAGAAAAATCCTTTTTCATCATAACGTGTGAAAACTTCATCATGATATCAGAGCAGAAGTAAATCATGTAAATAACATAACAAGTAAACAGAGAGGTTTGGAGCCAACACAGCCAGATTCAAGAATGATTCCCAAACCAGAAAAAATCGACTAAATACCAGAACAACATCTCTATTACCAGCAAAACCAGAAAAGTCCGAAAATCAATAAAATACCCGAAATCATGTCTCTAATTTGAGGTTTGCATCATCGCTCTCTGCATGAAACTTCTCTTTCAAGCTTGTTTTCATTGCCACCCACCATTGACGTTTTTCATGTTTTCCGATACATAAGATAAGTAGCATACTTGAGTTGCTGGAGTTCCAAATACAAAATTTGAATTTATCAATAGTTTTAATCATAGTAGGAAATATCGGTATCGGTATTAGGATCGGGATCGATCCCGACTGATACCGATCCGAGATCGGGATATCAGCTGATTCGGATCGAAATATTAGACTTTTTGGCCAGAAACTTGTTTTACACTAAAAAAGGAAAAATTGATAAAAAAAATAATTTGTCAATAATTTATGTTTAGATAAATGATTACAATCAAATAATCCACTAATACAATATAATACAAGTATTAAAACTATAAACACACTCTTTCACTACCAGAAACTATGTCGTGCTGGCTGGATCACTTCATCGTTGTTTGTATTATGATAAAAATAGAGATATTGTTGTCCAAAATAAAAAATAAAAAAGACATTGTAGACCCAAATGAAAGATTATTAACATCTTTAATCACAGGTTCATATTTCTCTATTTCAGGATACTTGATACTTGATACTCTATTTAATCAATGAATGTGACAAGTTTTCAGCATGTGCATAGTTTATACTCTATTTAATCAATCACGTGTTGATGTTTTCAGATGAATAATGACTAGAATCAGACTGGAATGACAGAAATTGGACAAAAATACACAAAATCCGCGAATATCAGCAAGGTATCGGATCAGTCTCGGCCGAGACAGATACGTATCGCCTGATATTTCCTACTATGGTTTTAATAGTTGAAAGGTTAATATTTGACTTCATATTATGAAAGAATTAGGTATTCGCAAGATGTTTGATGAAATGCTCAAACTAAAATTTGAACTGAAACACTATTGTTACTAAACTCAAACACATCCTTTATTTTTTGATAAAGTGGGTGTTGGCCCACTGATTTCATTAGAAACCGTAGTGTCAGAAGTCCTTTTCTCCAAACTACTGGAGAAAAGAGCAATTATGAAAATCATAACAATTACTGGTCCATGCCAGTAGTAAACAAAAATATCCTAACAAAGTATAGACCAACCAATTCAAACCCACAAACAAAGCATAATATCCAAAGGAAGCCACAAATGCACACACACAGAGACAAAGCATAACCAAAAGAAATAAAGTCTCAATCAGGCATATCAATCAGGGATCCTGATCTACGCAAAAGTATTGAATTTCTTTGATCCAGTATTGGTGAAATTTCCTTTGCCTCTACCTCTGACCCATTTTCTTGATTGGCTCCTGGAGTTCCTATCAAATTCAAGACCTAACAAAGTATATCATCAGTGTCCATAGGAAGAATTAATGATAAGTTAAGTACAGAACCATTATTCAAATTATTACACCAAAAAGTACATAATGAGATTATCCCAGTGCCAACAACTTTTAAAGTAGAAGTATCTTGGAAACACAATTTGTATCTCAAGCCAAATACATCATAAACAACTCCCCTAAAAAGTTCAACTAAGGGTCTATCTTTAATAGGAATAGAGGCATTAATAAATCAAATATCATCCATTGTGGAACTCTCAAAAATAAAATTGTTATGATTGACAATCCAAATCCACAACTCGATGAAAAAATAACATTGCACAAAAAGATAGTCAGTTGATCCAAAAACACCACAGAAAGGGCTTGCAGTATTGAATGTCCAACCCTCAGTAATGAGAATTTTTTTTTGTAAGAATTTTATTTCTCTCAAGTAAATATAAGAAAATTTTGACTTTTAGAGGATTTTAGAAGACCAAATAGAAGTAAATTCATCATTTGGCATTCCACCATATTCAAGCCAGACATAGTAAGAGTGGATTGAAAATTTACCCACAGTAGACCACCTCAACAGTAATGTGTCATTTAAATAAGAGTTAGAATGAAAATCCAAAAAAATCAGTGTGCAGATTATACCACTCATTCATTAATGTACCAATTAACTGTCTTGCAAAAGAGATATGCGAGTAATCATTCCTAAAAGTCTCAATTACCAAAAGTTCAGGATCTACTGCTATAGCAAAGAGATTTGGATATAAGAATGCCAAAGTATGTTCTAAACACCATCTGTCATTCCAAAACTAAATTGTAAATCATTTCCCTAATTTCTTTGTAAAACCAACATCCGCCACATGTGCCCCTTTAAGAATGCCTCTCCATAAAGGATAGCATTTTGAAGAATAACCAGATGGGCCATATTTAGCTAATTCAATTGATTTCCATCTACTAGTAAAATTGGAATCTTGGACACTGACCCACCATTTAACCAATAAAGATTGGTTAAGTCTTTTCGACTCAATTAAACCCAATCCCCCTTAAGATTTGCTTTTGCAAATAATGGGCTAGAAAAGTAAACAATATTTTTTTCCTAACATATTTGTCCCCAAACCACAAAAAATCTTTTTGTAAGTTGACCAATTCTCTTTCTGATTTGAGCAGGCATAATAAACACAGATAACCAATATATAGGAATAGCAAATAGTACCAACTTGAGAAGGGTAACACTTCCTCCATAAGAGAGGAGTTTACCCTTCCAATCAAGAATACTAGGTTTCTCAAAATGTAAAGGCAAACCAAGATAAGTAATGGGCAAACATTCAATTTTACACCCAAATAAATTAGAAAATTACAAACCCTCTTGTTCAGCCAAATTAAATGGAACCATTACAGATTTAGCATAATTAATCTTCATGCCAAAAAGATTTTCAATAACAATTAAATGTAATTTAAGAGATGCAACCATCTGAATATCAGCCTTAAGAAATATGAGTGTGTCATTTGCAAATTGGAGGTTTAAAACATGACCCACATTTGGAAAATTTCCAATTCCTGATACCTGCATCTTGAATTGGAGGTTTATTTAGAACATCAACTATCAAATTAAATAGCAAACACGACAAGGGATCTCCATGTCTTAAACCCCTTTTACATTTGAAATATGGTCCAAGTTCCCCTTTAAAATTTATACATATTTGGCTACATTCACTATTACAAAAATGGTCATTATAAGTTGCACATTGTACACGGATTTAACAATTATATATAAAAATCGTGTAGAAATTGTAATTATTTGGAAGCTCGAAATATCTATGGTATCTCTACATGGATATTTATTAAAGAACCAGTGTAGAAAGCCTTGAGAGAGCTACACGGACGTTTATTAGGAATTATACACGGATTATTGTTTAAATAACAGTGTAGAAAGCTTTGAGAGAGCTACACGGATATTTATTAAAGAACTGTGTAGAAAGGTAGGAATTGCACATGGATGTTTTTTTAAATAACAGTATAGAAAGCTTGATAGAGCTACATAGACCTTTATATAAAGAGCTATGTAAAAATGTAGAAATTATACACAGTTTTATGTTTAAATAATAGTGTAAAAAGCCTTGAGAGAGCTACATGGACGTTTAATAAAGAGCCGTGTAGAAATGTTATTTTAGGGTTTTTGTTATATAAAAGGCCTTCTCCTTCCAGTGCCGTTTTGATCAATTAATACTCTCTCTCTCTGTATTGAATGTTGATATAATTTATGCGCATAAGGAGGCCGGATCTGAGATCTTTGAAAGTGAGAAGTAAAGAAAACGTCTAAGGTCTCCATCATCAGATCTGAGAAAAACTGTTGAAGATCAGTACTAACGCTTCCACCTAAAGATGTTTGCACTTCAGAATTGTAATATTTAAATTACTTTGCTATTTTATTTTGGATTTACGGATTCTGAATTCCTTGTATTTTTTAATTGCAAAACACGTCATGAATTATTAAGACTATCATTTGATATCAGAGCAATCATAAATTCATATAATATGCAATAATTTTTTTTTACGAAATTGATATTCAGTGATTCGTATAAAAGCTATACAGATTCAATTAATTTTATGTATAAATATTTTCTTATAATTTTGAATGAAAATTTTAACTAAGAATTTTTATTTTCTATTATGTATGCACATATATGTTGATGAATGTCATTTGGAGATGCAATATGTTGGATATATTTAACCAAGAGACATCATGTCATAGATCGCATGCATACTCTTTTTTGATATATTGGATCTAATACATCTTAGTTTGTATGAAATTTCGGTCCAAACTAGATCATAACCAAGCATTTTGGCCAAAGCTTGATCATGTGATTACTAAGTGGTAAGGATATAACTTTTATACAAAATTGTATTGGATCCTGAGGAGTATATGTTATGTTTTATCACATGAGATTGCATGTACAAAAGGCTTTGTGTGTGTGTGTGTGTGTATGTTGCATGAATTGTAATCTTCTACCTTTTCTTGTTACTAACTAATACCAAATTATAATTGTAGTCTGGACCAAAGCAAAAGTGGTACACCAAGGAGCAGATCAACGATGCCAGATGTATGTGGGCAAGGTGATTCCAATTTAAATTTTGTAATGTTCAATATGGATTTGTATAATTTTGTATAATTTAGTGTACATAAATTATTTATACTGTTGTATAGTTTTGAAATTATGAGTTTAAAAGGCCTCTGTTTAATGTATCTTTGCTTTGGAATTCTAATTTTAAATGACAAGCAAAATTGAAGGCTAGCCACAAAAAAAAATTGAAAAAAAAAGACAATTCTACACAGACATTTAACTAAAGTCTGTGTAAAAAGGTATTTGAACATTAAAAAAAAATTAGAAAAAAAAATTCTACACGAATATTTAATTAAAGTCCGTGTAAAAAGATATTTAAACATAAAAAAATAAGAGAGCTACATAGACAGTTAGCTAAATATCCGTGTAGAAAGAGTAATCGTATATGGACATTTAGCTAAATGTTCGTGTAGAAAGAGTAATCGTATACGGCTATTTTTGTAATAATCTGTGTAGCTCGGTTATTTTGAGAGCGACGCTGGCAAGCGTTTGTACACGGTTGTTTATGTAATAATATGTGTAGCTCTCGATAATCGCACACGAATAAATATCCGTGAGTAAATATTCAGGGATTTCTACACCCTCGCATTCCACATGGCAGAAAATCTGTGTAGCTCTCCTGTTTATGTCCGTGTACAATCACTTATTATGTAGTAGTGAATGAAGGATATATTTTATCCAACTAATAAATAAATTACCAAAACCCCTTGCCTTGAGAACTTCAATCAAAATCCCAATTAACCCTATCGAAAGGTTTTTCATAATCAAGTTTTAAAATGATGCCTTTAAGCTTCTTTTTATGAATATGATGCAATATCTCATGGGCACAAGCAATATGATCTGTTACAAGCCTTCCTTTAATAAAAGTTGTTTGGGAATCATCAAAAAGAGAAGCAAGTACTCTACCAAGTCTATCAGTTAGTACTTTTGTTATAAATTTGAAACTACAATTAATGAGATTGATTAGGCTATAATTAGTCACTAGTTTAGGATCCCCTTTGTGGGGATTAAGCAAATTGAAGCAAGGTTTAATTTGAACAGTTCAAGAGAATTTGAAAAAAAATTGGCTGAAAAAAGAGAAACAAATGAGAAATAGTGAGTTTCACATTAGAAGACCATAGCTCAGGATTTAATGAGATATCCCTTACTGTGGTAGAACCCAAGAACTCTTTATAAAAGAAGTAACATGTGATTTCAAAATGGCAGGGACAAAACACAGAAGACCATCAATTTTCAAAGAATAAATTGTATTTTTCAAGAGGCAATTACATGAAGAAAATTAGTATTAGAACCTCCTTCTAATAACCACTAAATTCTGACTCTTTGTTGTTAGTAAGTCTCTTCATTCTTATAAATGTGATGAAGAGAAGACTGCCAATGTTTTCAATCATCAATACCAGAAAGGGAAAGAGAATCAAATTCATCTAATTCTTCAAATTCAGCAATTTGAGCCAGAACTATTTGTTTGTTTCTCTTTTTTTCTCCCATAACATTAGCATGCCATCCTCTCAGTTATTTTCTTAATCATTTATTGAACAAAATCATATATAGGATGAGTTCCATGGAATTGATGCGGGGGATAACTAATATAAAAAAAAAAAAAAAAATTTCGCTGTAGGTCACTGTGTTGGATCATATATCCAACAATGAGCATAAATTTTACTGAAGACAAGAAGAGTAGGTAGAGGAAAAAGAAAGAAGCTGAAAATGAAGAGGACACTGCATGGAAGAGAGGAAAAGGAAAACTGAGAGTTAGTATTCCCCAAATAAGTTACACAATCAATCAAACATAATGGGTAGGAGTACTGCCACGTCATATTTCGTTATTATTTTGGATGAAAATAGCAACGGAGTGACTTGATTGAACAAATGAAAAAATTTAATGGCTATCAATGGACATATCAAATTTGAGTTACCAATTTGTGTCAAGAAACAAAGTTCAATGACCTACGGCGAAATTTAGCCATATAAAAATGACAATAGCCCTCAAATATGATAGGGGGAATGCCATTTATCCCCTAAAAAATATAAATATTACGCAATTCCTTTCTAAAATCAGAAATCACGCATCGATAAGTGACAGATACATCTCTTGAGTACCTAAGAGCTCCCAATGTGACCTTCTTTTTCTCTCCGCCCAATTCCCTCTTCCTACAATGCATTACCTTTTCTGTAAATCAATCCGTTACTTTCTTTTTTAAAAGCAGAATTTTACTTTGAGAAATAAATAAAAAAACAAAAGAAGAAATTCGAAATGTCGGAATAATAATCAATAATAGTGGGTAGGATAAATAATATTTTAATTTTCAAATTAATTTGCTATCTATACTTCATAAAGATGATTAAATTTTCAAACTTGTGAGTCATGCCACAAGGCATATACATCATCAATCCAATCATGCTAGAATTACTTTCTTCCTTATATATAAAAATATATGGATGCTAGAATTATCATATTTTTAGAAACTTTTTTATTTAAATAAAAATTTCTTAATTATTTTCTGCACGATGAAAACTCTTTTTTAATTTTAATTTTTTGTTAATAATTTTGAAGGCACAATAATATGTATATTCCGCGTTACATTCAAAAAAGGAAGGAATTTTTTTAATATTGAATTAGGAGTAATTTGATAAAGAGATCTGGATCTGAGGACCTGATGAAGTTAAATAAGTTTAAAAGAGTTGATAGTACGTACGTAGCTAGGCTGCACTCCAATGCATGCATATGCACGTACGTATTCACATGCAGCACACTAACTCAAACTCAGTAACTCGCTCTCATTTTCTCTGTCAAACAAAAACAAAGCGACATGCATGATTAAAGCTAGCGCAGAATCAGAAATAAATATTATTGTATGGTATGAATGCTTCCAAGGATACGGGTCCTACTTCCTTCACGGGTCGATGGATCCGTCATTAAAAAAAAACATCCACTTATTGTGCCTCATGTAATGCTTTCACACGCTGTAATCACTGTTTTTCAATTTTAAGCCTGCACGCATTCTTCCTCAAAAAATAAAATAAAATAAATAAATAAATAAATAAATTTGAAAATTCAACATTAAAGCAACACCCATAAATGCTAGAGAATTTTTAATTTCTTCAGCGGCACGAAACTAAGAAGAGTACTCCGTTTCTAACAAATTTAGAAATATCGAGACTAATGGTCATGATCTAAACTTTTGGATTGGACTCCACAGTCCCGATCCAACATTTTTATTTTTATTTTATAAAAACAGTGGAATTTGTGCCATAAAAATATTAAATCAATGTTGAATCGGACCCAATAGGTCTAACCCAAAAGCTTATGATGGTATTTAATAGAGGGTTTTGACAGAGGACCTTCATAACATTATAAGGTTGTCCAAAACTACTACTAATAATAAGAAGAAGGAGGGCTAAGGTGCTTCATAAAGTAATTAATGGTTATCTATTACTTTATGTTTTTAACTTCGTTCCTCAAAGTTGAAATAGTCAATTCGAACTACACAATGTGATCTCTATAAAACTGAAAGTTTATGAATTAATCACTCAAAAACAGAAATTTTCTACCGATAGAAACAAATACTAAATTTTTTTGTAAATAATATAAAATGTGGTCTCTAATAAGTATATTTTAATACACAGATTACAATCAACAGTACGGATCAACTATTTAGATTTTGAGAATATAAATATAAATATAAAATAATAAAAAAAGACTCTTGCTTCATGAAACGGCTAGAAAAAACTAGAAGGAATATAAGGAGGGTCCCATGACTTTTTATATTTTGACCAATGAACACTGAATAAAAAGAAAGATACCTATTATGAAATTGCTACTAAATTGGGTAGACAATTGTACGTGCCACACTCGCTCCCAGATTTCTATCTAGTGGGCCACTCCAGTGAGTGATCCGACAGAGATTCTGTTGAACTCTTATTGCAAGGTCATGTGCATGCACAGATTTCTATTGCAAGGTCTCGTACTTTTATATGTTAATCTGAATATCTATCAGATCTATCATACTGTGTAAGCACATGCATGTTATAAATTGAAAATGTTGTATTATGTCAAAAGTTACAGAAATCGGACATATATAATATTTGTAAGAACACGGTATGTGCGGGTGCATTGTGTTTGTAGGCGCGTTTTTGTTTTCTTTAAATACGAAAGGTTCAAAGTAATAATAAAATGAAAAATAATATTAAAAAATAATCGAAAACAAGGAAAAAAGTCAAATAAAATTATGACACAGAATTTTGAACTTTAATTAATATTTTGCAAAATTTTTTTTTTTTTTCAACCATTTTTCGTCCGATTTCAGAACCGGGTGCGTTAAATATCATAGGCAATTATATATATGTATATATATATTTTAATAAATTATCCATAATAAATTATAAATTGAAATTTAATAATAAAATTAACAAATATAATAGAAATGCATGCTATTTTTTTTTTTTGGCTTGAATATGTCGATATAAAGCTCCGCAAGATTTGTCTTTCTTCATTCTATTTAATCTTGCCATTTCATCATCATTATCTACTATTTTAAAATACAATTTTGTTCATGTAAGCGGAATATCACTGCATACCACATATGTTGATTTTAATGAGAACTTAAATATGTAGATTTTAAAATGAGTTGTCAATATTCATGGTTAATTCATATAGTCAGGACAAACCAGCAAGATAATGCCCAGATTCATGATAATATCTAATCCAAGAACAATACCAATGAAGTGTAGCTTATAGAAACTTGAAAGTCCTCATATGCGTCCACATGGATAATGCCATACATGATCTTTGATACACAACCCTTGGAGCAGATGTGGCATACTCAGATAGGTACTAACAGCCGATTCCAAACATACAATATGATCTCCATATGAAAATGTATTTGGAAACCAAACCTTACCACTTCTTAGAATTTTTATATATACTATTTTTTGATAGGTACAAAATCCATGAATCTGAAAGTTTGTAAACAATTCAAAAATAAGTCCTTCCTACTTATTTAAACAAATAGTAAAAAAATTATAAAAAAATATAAAATTTGATCTTTAAGCAAATTTTAATAGAAAAATTACATCAAGCAGTACAAATCGACTAATTTAAATTTGAGAACACTATTGCAGGTGCCACTCTCTCCCGGACTTCTATGTAGTGGGCTACTTCAGTGATCGATAGATCGGACAGAGATTCTCTTGAACTCTTATTGCAAGGTCACGTGTGCTGATTGTATATGTTAGTCGTCTCGTGTTTTTATATGTTACTCTGAATAGATATCTATCAGATAGGTGTATCGTACAATATATATAATTAAGCACATGTTACGAATTAAAATTGTCGTAGGAACACAGTACGTACTTGTTGGATAGTGTCCATAATAAAGATTATAAATTGAAATTTAATAAAAAATTAACAAGAATTATTGAAATGCATACTTTGTGTTGGGCTTGAATACGTCAGTATAGAACTCCACAAGATTTGTCATTATTCCACAACTAGAATTTCCTTTTTTTAATTTTGTCATTTAATTATTATCATCAAATGTTTTAAAATACAGTTTTGTTCATACATGCAAAAAATTACTGCATACTGCATATGCATATTTTAGTGCAGACTTATATTTATGGATTTTAAAATGAGTTGTTGCAAATTTATATTTGCAGATTTTAAATGAGTTGTCAATATTCATGATCAATTCTTATGGTCATGATAAGCCAATAAGGTAATACCAAGAGTTATGAGAAACCAACAAGATAATGCCCCGATTCATGACAATATCTAATCAAGGAACTATACTAATGAAGTGTACTATATAGAAACTACAAAATCTGAATATGTATCCAGATGTTGGACTGTTCCACATGTAGTTTTATGCGTCCATATGACCGCATATATGTGACTGAATGACATATTAAACGCAATAGCAGACCGCATACACATATGTAGTTCATGAGGCAACATGTAAAAACACTGTCCGAATCTGTGTGAATCGTTTCTTCGAGTGCATGAAGGTGGATCATTATGATATTGATGCAAAGCTCTTGGAGCAGATGTGACATACTCATATTTTGTTGGGCACAACACGCCCAACGTGTCTAGACATGTCATAACAACTACTGGCCTTATATAGGTATTGCGATTAAGCAAAAATTACAAACATTCTACGTATTAGGCTCGAGTCGGTTTCCTTTTCAGCTTATTTGGCTAACTAATTGCCTAACTGAATTCACTATATCTGATCAAGTAGGCCCTCTAAGTCAACGTCTGATGCCTTCCTAACAGTCGCCTGATTTAAATTTTAGACTTCATGTGAGATATCTATCGTTTCTTTGAGTGCACTTTCATCTATAGGCGGGCTATGATCTTGATACAAAGCTCTTGAAACAGAAGTGACATACAAAGCTCTCAGATTTTGTTGGACACGACACATGCTAGCACAATGTGTTTACGAATGCCATTTTGTTACAACTACTGGCCTTATATTGGTGATCCCATTAAGCAAAAATTACAAACATTCTACCAATTAGATGCGTCAAATGAACTACGCCATGACAACTCAGCGCCACGGTGTTCTTTTCAACTTATTTTTCTAACTCCCTCCCTAACTGAATTCACTATATCTGATCAAGCGGGCCCTCTTCATCAGCGTTTGATGCCTTCCTAGTGGTCACATGATTTTAACTTGCCTAGATACCAGTTCGCTGTGTGGGGATCAATGGTCTGAATGCAAATATTTTTCAGGTTGGATTTTATGTGGCCAATATTTTTATCATATTATTGCTTGGTATGTCGTTTAAAATAAAATATGTTTGGATCCAAGAAATTGATACTGGTCCATACTTTGTATTTGTGTCATTGGCGCGGTCCTTCTATTACACACAAATATCATGAAAATGATGGCCACAAAAATACTTTTGAGGTACTCCATCTATTTTCCAATATTATGCTAATGATGGCCACAAAAAATCTGGCCTGAATAAAATTTAAATCTGGACCATTGATCACTGTCATGTGTCACAAAGATTTTTGGTGAGTTCACTATTAGAGAAAAACACTTTGCTATTGGTTGAATTGTTTTCCGTCATCAGGTTCTGAACCATTGCCTATCGCTCCAATAGAAAATTTGTACCCATATGCCATCGATTTGAACCAATGGGGTTAAGCTCCAATACAATCGGTTGGAAATTAGGGACAGATAGGAATAATAGTTTTTCGGTCGTTAAATATGATGTTAATATAGAAACACCATCGTCTCTGGATGTCATTAGCCATTGGCAAAGGTGTGTTACACCATTTGATGTGTTTGAGTTGACGTTTGCATATCGTAGTTTGTTATCTGTTAGACAGTTGGTGATTTGTTTTTATATATTTTATTATATATGTGTGTATTAGGGGCTAGCCTGGATGTTACACCATATGATGTGAATTTGAACGGTTTGGATCGGTTGTTTGAACTTCGAATCCAATGGTTTTATAGTCTAATGCACAAGAGGGAATATAAATTGCAATGCACCATAGCCCAACTCTCCCTCTCTCTCTCTCTCTCTATATATATATATATAGAGAGAGAGAGAGAGAGAGAGATGGGCTATGGTACATTGCAATGTATAGACATTGGGCTAATAATCACTGGATTCAAAGTTCAAATAACAAATCCAAACTGTTTATCTTGTTCTACATATTACTATGTGTTTGGAGACCAAATTTTATATTTTTTTGAAATTTTTTTACTATTTTTTAGATTTATTGAAAATCGTTGTTTTCAGACAAATCTGGACCATAAAAAACAGCGATTTTCAATAAATCTAAAAAAAATAGTAAAAAAATTCAAAAAAATGTAAAATTTGGTCTCCAAATATATATTAATATGAAGAAAAAGATTAATGGTTTGGATCAGTTCTTTGGACTTTGAATCCAGTAATTTCTAGTCTAATGTACAGAAGAGACTATACATTGCAATACACCATAGCCCAACTCTTTATATATATATATATATATATAGAGAGAGAGAGAGAGAGAGAGAGAGAGAGAGAGAGATGGGCTATGGCGCATTGCAATGCATAGACCCCCTCATGCATTGCACTATAAATCACATATTTAAAGTCTAAATGACCGATCTGAATCGTTAGATATTTAATCCATATTGAAATGTGGTTGGAAACCAAATTTTATATTTTTTGGAATTTGTTTACTATTTATTAAGTATTTTTGAAAATTGCTGTTTAGCTGTGAACAGTAAAAAACAGTAAAATTTTCTGGACCATCAGATCAGCGACTTTAAAAATTGCTTAATAAATAGTAAAAAAATTTCAAAAAATGTAAAATTTGGTCCCCAAGCACATATTAATATGAAGAACAAGATGAACGGTTCGGATCGGTTATTTGGACTTCAAATCCATGATTTATTGTCCAATGCATGAGGAGGTTCATGCATTGCAATGCACCATTGCCCATCTCTCTCTCTCTCTCTCTCTCTCTCTATATATATATATATATATGAGGAGGGATTGGATGCAGTGATTTTCTTCATTTATATATATGATCTACAAGCACATTTTAACATATTCATTGTGTTGAACGGTTTGGATTGACTATTTGGACTTTAAAAACTTTGAAAATGAACGATGCCATCCGATGTCACCAAAAAACGGTGTTATCTGATCCCTCCTCTCTCTCTCTCTCTCTCTCTCTATATATATATATATATATATATATATATATATAGCACCAAATAGAATATAAATAACATGCAGCGAATTAAGAAATATCATATAGAAGATCAACAAAATATATATATAACAGTGCAACACTAAATTGACCAACATAGTTAATCTCTAGCACTAAATGAACCTATATGTCCTGTTGCAACAAATTAAAACAACCCCCAAAAATTACCATAATCACACACCGGTCGCGTCCACCCGTATAACTAAACTAAAACAAGAAATAGATCTTTCAAAAATCACACCTCCACTAGTTGTATCAAGATCATAACAGTCCACAGCTTATAGATGAAAGTGCATTCGAAGGAACGATTAACACAGATGATAAATTGATAATAATATTTCTAAATGTAGCCGTATTAACTACATACGCATATACGATATGCAGTAAATATCTGCAAGCATATCGAGTTTTTTGGATGATGATTAAAAGACAAGATTAAATAGAATGAAGAAACACAAATCTTATAGAGTTTTATATTGACGTATTCAAGTCCCCAAAAAAAAAAAAAAAAAAAAAACAGACAGACAAATCTTGTGGAGTTTTATATTGACGCATTGTAAGTTCCAAAAAAAAGAATCTCTGTGACTCTGTCCGATCCAATCAGCGCACGTCACCTAGCTTGCAATAAGAGTTCAAGAGAATCTCTGTCGGATTAATCACTGGAGTAGCCCACTAGATAGAATTCCGGGAGAGAGTGGCACCTTGCAATTGCCTAGCCAATTTAGTACCAATTTTATAATAGGTATCTTTCCTTTTATTAAGTGCATTGGTCAAAAAATCATGGACCCCGCTTTATATTCCTTCTAATTATTTCTGTTTGTTTATTAATTATTATAAGAGTTGGGTTCTAAGAGTTTTTTTTTAATGTTCGTATTTCTGTTCTCAAAAATAGAAATAATTGATCTATATCGCTCAATGTAATTTTTATAATAAAATTTGCTTAGAGAACAAATTTAATTTTTTTCGGAACTTTTACTATTTAATTTGTTTCTATAGGTAGAAAATAATAATATAATGAAAATGTTGACCACAAAAAATCCAACATGAAAAATATTTACATTCGGATCATTTCTCCTAACACAACGAATTGGGCTCCAGACAAGTTCAAAATCAGGCGACTGCTAGGAAGGCAATCAGACGCTGATGAAGAGGGTCTGCTTGATCATATATATATATATATATATATATAGTGAATTTAGTTAGGGAGTTAGTTACAAAAAATAAGTTGAGAAGAACACCGTGGTGCTAAGTTCTCATCACGTAGTTCATTTGACGAATCTAATGCGTAGAATGTTTGTAATATTTGCTTAATGACATCACCTAAATATAAGGCTAGCTGTTGTAACCAAATGGCATTCCCAAAAACATTTGTGCTAGCTTTCAAGTTTTATATGGAGGTATTCAAGTGCAAAAAAAAAGAATCCGACAGACAAATCTTGTGGAGTTTTATATTGCCGCATTCAAGTTCCAAAAAAAAAAAAAGAATCCCTGTTTGTAATAAGTATCTTTCCTTTTATTAAGTGCATTGGTCAAAAAGTAATGGACCCCGCTTTATATTCCTTCTAATTATTTCTGTTTGTTTATTAATTATTATAAGAGTTGGGTTCTGGTGTTTTATGAAGTAAGAGCTTTTTTTGAAATTTATGTTTGTATTTCTGTTCTCAAAAATAGAAATAGTCAATCCGTATAGCTCAATGTAATTTTTATATTAAAATTTGCTTAGAGATCAAATTAATATTTTTTTCAGAAAATTTTACTATTTATTTTTACAGGTAGAAAATTCTTGTTTTTGGATGGTTCACAAACTTTCAGATTTATGGATTTTGTAAATATCAAAAGAACATCGCGTAGTTCATTTAACGCATCTAATGCGTTGAATGTTGGTAAGTTTTGCTTAATGGCATGTCACCTAAATAATTAAGGTTAGTAGTTGTAACCGAATGGCATTCTGAAACACATTGTGCTAGCAATCCAACAAAATCTGAGTATGCCACATCTGCTTCAAGAGCTTTGTATCAAGACCATAATGGGCCGCTTATAGATGAAAGTGCATTCGAAGGAACAATTCACACATATGATAAATTAATAATATTGTTTTAAAATGCAGCCGTATGAACCACATATGCATATACGATCTGCAGAAGATTTCCGCCTGCATAGATCGATAAAACCGTATTTTAAAATATTGGATGATGATTAAAAGACAACATTAAATAGAATGAAGAAAGGAAAATCTTGTACTAGCTAGAGTTTTATATGGAGGTATTCAAGTCCCAAAAACAGAATCGGACAGACAAATCTTGTGGAGTTTTATATTGCCGCATTCCAGTTACAAAAAAGAAAAAGAAAAAAAAAAACAAAAAAGAATCTCTGTTTGTAATAGGTATCTTTCCCTTTATTCAGTGCATTGGTCAAAAAGTCATGGACCCCGCTTTATATTCCTTCTAATTATTTATGTTTGTTTATTAATTATTATAAGAGTTGGGTTATGGTGTTTTACGAAGTAGAGTTTTATTTTTAACTTTATGTACGTATTTCTGTTATCAAAAATAGAAATAGTCGATGCTCAATGTAATTTTTATATTTACATTTGTTTAGAGATCAAATTTAATTTTTTTAGAAAATTTTACTATTTGTTTCTATAGGTAGAAAATTCTTGTTTTTGAATGGTTCACAAACTTTCATATTCATGAATTTTGTATCTATAAAAAAAGTAGTGAAAAAATACTAAGAAGTTGTCAAGTTTGGTCTCCAAACATAATTTCATATATACGCAAAGCGCATTGTGTGGTTCAAATCGAGAATATGAACTTTGAGAATGAAGATACAGACGATGTCAAGAAAAAGATAAACATTACTTCATAAAGTACAATAGTCCCTCTTATGATAATTATCATTATTATCGGACAGCGTTGTAACGTTAAGAATAAAAAAAAAAAAAGCATGCATTTCTTTTTTCCTGTTAATTAATGAAGAAATACAAATATTGTGGAGTTTTATATCACAATAAGCATGAGATACTTTTGACGAGAATAAAAAAGTGACTTTTTGCGACGAACTACCTTCATTGTTCAGCTTTTTTTTTTGTGACAGTACTTTTTGCGATAGACGACTATCATAAATGTGTTTTTTCCCTCGCAAAAAGTGTCTACTTTGTTGTAGTGTATCCACGTACGCAAACCCAAAAATGAATGCATTTATTATTTCCTGTCAATTTTATTATTAAATTTGATAAATTGATAATATTTATAATGGACACTATATTAACCAAAAAATATATATATAATTTTGCCTATGATTTTTAACGTAGTAAGTTCCAAAATCAGACAAGAAAACGACGAAGAAATTAAAATTTTGCAAAATATTATTTCAAGTTCTAAATTCCACAATTTTATTCGGCTTTTTTTTATTTTGAGATTATTTATTATTATTTTTAACCTTTTTTTTATTTAACGATACGTACCGTGTTCTTATAAATGTCATGTCCGATTTTTGCAACTTTTGACATAATAATACAACATTTTTTTTTAATCCGTAATATGTACCTATACTGTAAGATAAATTGGATAACATTTAGAATAAGATGAAAAACAAAGATACGACATAACACGACGCGATGCGACACATTACAAATTGACATAATGCACAAATTCTATATGTATATATTATATGAGGAGGGTTCCAATGCCTCATTTTTTTTCATACCTCATCATACCTCATATTTTATATTTTTGTTTTCAAAGTCCAAATTGTCGATCCGAACCGTTCAACAAAATATTTACACTAAAATATGCATGGAGATGAAATTTTATATTTTTTAGAATTTTTTTGCTATTTTTTAAGATAGGTACAAAATCACTGTTTTTGAACTGTTCAAAAAACAGTGATTTCTACCCATCTTAAAAAATAGTAATAAATTTTCAAAAATTATAAAATTTCATTCCTAATCATATTTTAGTATGGATATCATCTTGAACGGTTCGGATCGACAATTTAGACTTTGAATATGAAGAAAATAAAGATATAAAATATGAGGTATAATGAGATATAAAAAAAATAAGGCGTTAAAACCCTCCTCATATTATATATATATATATATATATATATATATATATATGTAGATATCAACGCATGTGTCCTTGAAAGAAAGAGTTGAAAAACATCAGTACATCACTATAGGTATTTTTCCTTTTATTCAATGTTCATTGGTCAAAACTTAATTACCTTGTTGCCTTTGGGTATTATCATTTTAGTTGTCATGATTATAAAAATTAACCGTGGATGCTGACAACTCATTTTAACCATTTCATTTAAAAACAGAAAGGTACCAACACAAAAGAGACATTATACACTATATATATAGAAATCTGTTCTCGTGACCTTGCAATATATAAGAGTTCAAGAGTGGCCCACTAGATATATCACTGGATCTAGTGGCAGCAGCAATTGCCTAGCCAATTTATTTGCTATTTCATAATAGGTATCTTTCCTTTCATTAGTACAAAAAATTCTTTCACTTATCTTCAATCACCGATGGTTTTAATATGTAACAATTATTGTAGAGACTACGTGACAAAATGATAAATAAGAAGAACTTCAACACTGACTATTCACTTGTAAACAATTGTCAGTGCATAAACACTAATTATTTTATTTTGTTTAGAGGCCAAATTTAATTTTTTTTTTTTTTAGAAAATTTTACTCTTAGTTTTTATAGGTAGAAAATTCTTGTTTTTGAATGGTTCACAGACTTTCAGATTCATGGATTTTGTAACTATCAAAAAATAGTAAAAAAAATGATAAGAAGTAAAGTTTGATCTCCAAATATTTTTTTTTATAGAAATCACATTGTGTGGTTCAAATTTTGAATTTTAAAAATAAAGATACGAACGTTAAATAAAAGATAACCATTTCTTCATAAAGCACCATAATTCTTCATATAATAATTATCATTATTACTGCACAACGCTAATTATAACGTTAAGAGAGAAAAAAATGCATTTATATTTTCCTGTTAATGAAGAAAGGCAAATATTGTGGAGTTTTAATCCACGTACTCAAGCCTGAATGCATTTCTTTGTTCCTGTTAATTTTATTATTAAATTTCAATTGATAATATTTATAATGGACACTACATTAACAAAATATACATATATGTATATATATTATCTATATGTATATATAAGTAGAGGAGGGATCAAGTTACAACAATTTTTGAATTACAACAAATTACAACAAGCTTTTATTTCATTTTCAAAGTCCAAATCGTCGATCCAAACCGTTAGATGTGATCTCTACAATAAAATGTGCTTGGAGACCAAATTTTATATTTTTTGGAATTTTTTTACTATTTATTAAGATGGATACAAAATTCAATGGTATAAATTTGACTAGTTTTTGTACCCATCTTAATAAATAGTAAAAAAATTCCAAAAAATATAAAATTTGGTCTCCAAGTACATTTTATTGTAGAGATCACATCTAACGATTTGGATCGACGATTTGGACTTTGAAAATGAAATAAAAGCTTGTTGTAATTTGTTGTAACTCAAAAATTGTTGTAACTTGATCCCTCCTCATATAAGTATCTATATATATGTATGTATGTATATGTATCTATCTATCTATCTATCTATCTATCTATCTATCTATCTATCTATCTATATATATATATATATATAGGAATATGCTAGCATGCTATGCATAGCATAGAACCCCTCCATGCAACGGCTTGGATTTCGAGTTTTCAAAATCCTAATGGTCGATCCGAACCGTTCATCTTGTTCTCTATATTAATATGTGTTTGGAGACCATATTTTATATTTTTTGGAATTTTTTTACTATTTCTTTAGATTTATTGAAAATCGCTGTTTTCAGCAAATCTGTACCATAAAAAAACAGCGATTTTCAATAAATCTAAAGAAATAGTAAAAAAATTCAAAAAAAATGTAAAATTTGGTCTCCAAGCACATATTAATATGGAGAACAAGATGAACAGTTTGGATCGGTCATTTTAATTTTGAACTTTAAATTTATGGTCCAATGCACAAATCTCTCTATGCATTGCAATGCACCATAACCCATCTCTATATATATCCATATATACTATTATATTCTATAAGATAGATATATTCCCATGAAACCTGCTAACAACATCGATCCGGACATCAATTCCCGGAAAATCTCTAAATGCAATTGAAAAACATTTGTAAAACTCTTCTAATAATTATGTAAATTTGATTATACTCAATATTATCTTGTAAACTGATTCAATGAATTCTGCAAAAACTAGTGACTTTTCATTATAGTTTGGTCTCCAATAAACTCACAATCAAACCGCTTTAATTAGTACCACTTAGACCACTTGTAGTACTTTGATGTGGACTACTAGGACTACTTGTAGACACTTTCTAACAACTTTTTGAACTTGAAAAGTGTCTGTAAACCTCTTCTATTAATTTATTAATTTTGTAAATTTCAATACTAAATATTGTAAACTGCTCTAATGAATTATGCAACACTAACAATTTTCATTATAATGTGGTTCCCAATAACACCCAATCTAACTAACTACTTTGATTAGAATCACTTGTAACACTTGTAATACGTACTTTGACCAAGATCACTTGTAGAAGTTCTCTAACAAATTTTTAAACTTCAAAAGTGTCTGTAAATCTCTTATATTAATTTTGTAAACTTCAATACTAAATATTGTAAACTGCTCCAATGAATTATTCAACACTAACAATTTTCATTATAGTGTGATCCCCGATAAAACCTCAATCTAACTAACTACTTTGATTAGGACTACTTGTACCACTTATAGTACTTTGACCAAAATCACTTATAGAAGTTCTCTAACGATATTTTAAAACTAACAACTAATCCGGAACCATTTTAAACTCTGTAAACTATTTTGTTGAATACTGTAACTGCTTATTTGAATCCTGTAAACATAACTCGGTAAACCGTTTCTTTGTAAACGCGTTAGAAGTGGTTCAAATTGTTGTGGGTGGGTGCGGGGGCGGGTTTCCAGAAATTATTGTCTGTGTGTTATTACCTTTTCTCTATTCTCATATGCTGCGATTAAAAATCTTAAATTGATATTACTTTTTATATATACATGAAAAAAATCATCTCTATGTGTCAAATCTCTACTACAATAGAAAAATACTCACTATCGGTTGAAAGCACCTTCAGTTATTGGGTTTCGAACCGTTGCTTATTGCTCCGATAGAAAAATGTACACACATATACTATCGGCTCAAACCGATATTGTTCAACTCCAACGCCATCGGTTGAAAATTAGAGACCGATAGGAGTAATAGTTTTTTGTTGTTAGCCCGTAGTTGAACTTGGGGTGCTCAAACTAAATTTTGACCTATATAGTCAATATCTCATACGAAGAGGGAAATGATGGGTATTGACTTGTCTTTTTAGCCATTTACTTGATTTGTATTGTATTCGATAAGGCGGATATGGATAAGGTTTTTTTTCATTAGCTTATTGGGTATGAGTATGGATAATAATTTCTTTTCGTTAACCAAATGAGAAATGATGGGTATTGACTATTTTGTACTCGTTACTCTATAGGGTAATTATAAAATCTAAATATATATTCAATTCGATTTCCAACCCACCTAAATATATATTCATGTTTTTTAATTTTCTTCCTCTATAAAAAATAACTTGGTTGAAATTTATTACAAATTTATTTTTATTTTTTTATTAGAAATACAATTACTGTGAAATGAATGAGTTTTTAATGTTTAATTTGTAAAATATATAAGAAAAATAATTTTATATTAGTATTATCCGTTATTTATTCCCTACTGTTTCGTTACCTAATAATATTAATATGTAAGGGTAGGGTAGAGTAGGGTAGGGTAAGATTAATTTTTAATGATTATGGATAGGGTATGGACAAAGTTAATTTTAATAAATATGGGTATGAAAATACTGCCATCCGACACATTGATACCCCTAACGAGCAATGACAATTTATAAAAACATACACTGCAAACTGGGCTCCATGCAAGTTTCAATCAGGTTCCAAAATCGGACAAAAAAAGGATTGGAAAGAACTAAAAATTTGCAAAATATTATTTCAAGTTCAAAGAAGTCATAATTTTATTTAGTTTTTCCCTTGTTTTAGATTAATTTTTCAGAATTTTTCATTTTTATTACTATTTTTGACCTTTCTTTATTTAAAGAAAACAAAAATGTGCCTTACAAACACAATGTGCCCACACGTACCGTATTCTTACAAATGTTATGTCCGATTTCTGTACCTTTTGACATAATATTATATTTTTAATCCGTAACATGTGCTTACGCAGTATGATAGATCTGAGAGATATAGAGACTAACATAAAAAAAAAAACTATGAAAGGACACAACACGACATAAAACAGAGATAACACACTATATAGAAATCAGCACCCATGACAATTAATTGCAATAAGAGTTCAAGAGAATCTCTGTCCGATATATCACTGGAGTGGCCCACTAGATATATAGAAGTCTGGGGGAGTACTGGCACTGGCAGCACCAATTGCCTAGACAATTTAGTTGCAATTTCATAATAGGTATCATCCTTTATTCAGTTTGCATAGATCAAAATTTAAATAAGTCATGGGACCCCACTTTATTATATATATTCCTTCTATTTTTTTTTTCTATCTGTTAATTAATTATTATAAAAGTTGGATTATGGTATGAAATGCGAATCTTTTTCTTTTTACTTTACATTCGTACTTCTATTCAGAAAATCGTACAGAGTCGATTCGTACCACTCAAATTTTACATATTAAAATTAGAGATCAAATTTTACATATTTTAGGAAAAAATTTACTATTTGTTTCTATTGGTAGAAAATTCTTGTTTTCAAGTGGTTCACAAATTAACTTTCAAATTTATGAAGATCACATTATGTGGTATGAATTGACTGTTTCGATTTTAAAACTGAAGATACGAATATGAAGCAAAAAAAAAAAAGCATTACTTAATGAAGCACCATAGCCCCTCTTATTATTATTATTGGACAATGTTTACAACTTTTGTAATTTATGACTTTTTATTTGCGAGAAAGTTAGTAAGATATTTTTCGAAATAATGGACATTTGTATTAAGTATTCACAAAAGTGGTTTTTTTCCCTTTTCATTTTGAGAAAAGATTTTTGTTCATTAGGTTTTGTCTATCATTTATCCATTGACCTTATTCACTCACGTATAACAAATTTTAATCGCTCACAGTCCCCACTCCGATAATATCTTAGATCTCTTCGCTCCTTTCATTTTTTGAATTCGATTTCATATCTCTTCTCCCATTCAATTTTCACCCCAATCTATGTTCCCCGCGAGTGCTGAAGCGCCTCAGCCATTTCAATTGCTTCCTGTTCAGTCTATCTGAAAAAAGTGGCAATGCATCTTCTCCATTTTTCTCTCCTTTCTCCGTCCAGTGCTCCCCCCTCCCCCCTCTCCCCTCTCCCCTCTCTCTCGCGCGATTCTCTTCCAAACCCTAGCGCGGTCGCGTATTCTCTCTTTCCTCCCTACAAATTATCCCCTTTTGCTTTGGTTTGCCCCAGTCGCGTTCTTGCCCCGCATGCAAATTCCGGTGAGTTTTTTCTTCTCTTTTTGAGCTCTTATGCAATGTTTCGTGTGTAGATTTTGACATTACACCTTGGTGATTTTCTTTCGGCTTTCAGGAGAGCCAGTAGTAACAGCTGAGTCAGATTCTGGAACTGGAGATGATGAGAAAGGAGAAATGGAGATGTATAGGACGGTGGGGAGGATAAACGCTATTCATGGTCTCAAGTCAAGGTGATATCATCCACTGATTTCCCTGAAATTAGATTTGGGAAGGTACTTCAATTCCTAATTGTTGATATTTTTAGTTTTAGTTTCCAAATAGTATGTCTCAAAATGCTAGATTATGAAGTTACCTTGTTCCGAGTGTGTTTTATTTGCTGAGTATGATACATCTTCTTCACTTTTCTATTAATTATTGTAAAAATTAATAAGCTGTTGTCCTTTTGGACCATTATGTACAAATGCTTATTTATTTTACAATATTTATCTTGTAAAAATATGAAAGAAATAGATGATAGAGAGGCAATATGGAGTATTAATCTGTTAATTTTATAGTACTGCCTTGTTAATTTTATAGTATTCATTTTGTCATTTTACAGTATTCATCTTGTAGAAATCTGGAAGAAAGAGATGATAGAGAGGCGATATGGAGTATTGATCTGTTAATTTTATAGTATTGCCCCGTTAATTTTACAGTAATCATCTTGTGAAAATTTGGAGGAAAGAGATGATAGAAATGTGATATGGAGTATTGATTTGTTAATTTTACAGTTTTTATCTTATAATTTTGTATTCATTTTGTAATTTTACAGTATTCATCTTGTGAAAATCTGGAGAAAAATTTTATAGTATACAAGATTCAATTGAAAATTTACAATATTATTTGAAATTTTTTACAGTATACAAGATTCAATTTTACAGTATATATTTTACAGTATGCAAGATTCAATTGAAAATTCTACTGTATAGAAGATTTAAATTTTACAGTATACAAGATTAAATTGAAAATTCTATTGTATACAAGATTCAATTTTACAGTTTTGCTGATACAATTTTACATTATACAATATTCAATTTTAAATTCTACTGTGTAGAAGATTCAATTTTACAGTACACAAGATTCAATTAAAAATTTTACTGTATACAAGATTAAATTTTATAGTATACAAGATTCAACCGAGTGCGGACGCTAATAATTAACTCTAACTGCCAATAACTTCCTATAACTGTAATTTATGAAAGTACAGTTTGAAAGTACATTTATTTTGTCATGTTGTGCAAGTTGCAATCTTTTTCTAACTATCATGGGACCACTTCAAATAGTTGATGGTTGTTTTGTGATTAACTGGTATATTTTATATGATATATTGTATAATTATACAGCATATAGAAGTGATTTTACAGTATTTGCGCAAGTCAAAGCTGTGGACAAATGGTGGACAATTAGATCTACCCTTTCATTTTATATATATAGAGACAGAGAGAGTAAGGCTAACATATATTGCAATGTATAGGCATTTTTGTATATTTAATTATAAATCATCAGATTCAAAGTCCAAATAACTTATCCAAGCGGTTATCTTATTCTCCATATTAATGTGTTTGGAGACCAAATTTTGTATTTTTTGGAAACTATTTTTTTTAGATTTATTGAAAATCGCTGTTTTTTATGTTCCAAATTTGTCTAAAAAATAAAGATTTTCAATAAATCTAAAAAAATAGTAAAAAATTTCTAAAATATTAATTCAAGTTCGAAATTATTTTGTCATTATTTTATATGACTTTTTTCCTTGATTTAAATTATTTATTCAGATTTTTTTTTCATTTTGTTACTACTTTTAACCTTTCTTATTTAAAGAAAACAAAAACGTACGTACAAGCACAAGGTGCCTGCACAAACCGTGTTCTTACAAATGTTATATATGTCTGATTTCTGTAACGTTTGACATAATACAACATTTTTAATTGATAACATGTGCTTACACAGTATGATAGATCGATCTGATAGATAGTCTGATTAACATATAAAAATACGAGAGGACATGTACAACACGACATAAATATATATATATATATATGACATAACACACTATATATATAGAAATCTGCGCATGCACATGACCTTGCAATAAGAGTTCAACAGAATCTCTGTCGGATCACTCACTGGAGTGGCCCACTAGATAGAAATCTGGGAGTGTGGCACGTACAATTGTCTACTCAATTTAGTACCAATTTCATAATAGGTATCTTTAATTCTTTTTATTCAGTGTTCATTGGTCAAAATATAAAAAGTCATGGGACCCTCCTTTTATTCCTTCTAGTTTTTTCTAGCTGTTTCATGAAGTAAGAGTTTTTTTTTTTTTTTATATTTATATTTCTATTCTCAAAATCGAAACAGTTGATCCGTACTGCTGATTGTAATCTTTGTATTAAAATATACTTATCAGTGACCAAATTTTATATTATTTAGGAAATTTCTTACTATTTGTTTCTATCGGTAGAAAATTCTTGTTTTTGAATGGTTAATTCACAAACTTTCAGTTTCATGGAGATCATGTTGTGTAGTTCGAATCGATTGTTTCAACTTTGAAAACGAAGATAGAAATATGAAGTAAAAGATAACCATTACTTCATGAAGCACCGTAGCCCCTCTTCTTCTTCTTCTTTTTATTATTATTATTATTATTATTATTATTATTGGACAACCTTATAACGTTATGAATGTCCTTTGTCAAAACCAATATCTGTTAAATATATCATTATAAGCTTTTGGATTAGACCTATTAAGTCCGATTCAACACTGATTTAATATTTTTGTGGTAAAAATTCCACTGTTTTTACAAAATTTGAAAAAATGTTGGATCGGGACTGTTGAGTTCGATCAAAAGTGTACACTCAGATTATATGACATTACATGAGGCACAATAAGAGGATTTTTTTTTTTTAATGACGGATCCATCAACCCGTGAAGGAAGTGGGACCCGTATCCTTGGAAGCATTCATACAATAATATTTATTTCTGATTGTGCGCTTTAATCATGCATGTCGCTTTGTTTTTGTTTTGACAGAGAAAATGAGAGCGAGTTAATGAGTTTGAGTTAGTGTGCTGCTTGTGAACACGTACGTGCATGCATTGGAGTGCAGCCTAGCTACGCACTATCAACTCTTTTAAACTTATTTAACTTCATCAGGTCCTGAGATCCAGATCTCTTTATCAAATTACTCCTAATTCAATATTAAAAAAGATATATATATTTCCTTCCTTTATTTTATGAAGGTCACGTGGAATAAACATATTATTTTTCTCTTTAATCATGCATGTCGATTTCTTTTTGATTGATAGAGAAAATGAGAGCGAGGAGAATAAGTTTGAGATCAGTAGTTGCTGTTTTGTTTTTGGAGGAATTCTTCTAGACCCGTTCGATAAGAGTGGAATAGAGGAATAGATAGTGGAAAAAAGGTTCTATTTCCGTCGAACAAGAGAAGAAGTGAGTGGAATTGAAAAATTAAGAATAGTAGAATTGGGTTTGAAACTTTTGCAGTCAAACTCATATTTTATGCATTTTGGTCCCTCTATTCCTCTATGAGCAAATTCCCTATTCCATGGGAAGGGTGAGGAATTAGCTTTTCTCAAGAGATAAATTTAGCTCGTTTATCAATGTTCTTACACTCTTCCACTATTTCACTCTTTTACCATTAACCGAACACAACCAGAATAGTGAAGACTTGCAGCCTATTCTAAATTTCATTTTTTCTCACTATTCCTTTATTCCATGATTTGCCGAACGGGCCCACTAATGTGCTGTGAATACGTACATGCATTGGAGTGCAGCCTAGCTACTATCAACTTATATATATATATATATATATATATATATATATATATATATATATATATTTGGCTACGGTGCTATGGATTGAATAGAGGGCTAGGGTGTTACGGCTCAATATTTGAGTTTTCAAAATCCTAATGGTCGACCTGAACTATTCATCTTGTTCTCCATATTAATGTGTTTGGAGACCAAATTTTACATTTTTTCGAAATTTTTTACTATTTTTTTAGATTTATTGAAAATCGTTATTTTTCAGATAAATTTGGATTTTATATTTTTTGAAATTTTTTTATTATTTATTTAGATAGGTAGAAAATTAGTTGATCTTTAATAAGGTACGTAACCGATCGGGTCAAGCAAGTTTTAAACTCACTAATTAATTTCATCAGATCCTGACATCCATATCTCTTTATCAAATTACTCCTATTTCAATATTATGGAAATTATTTTGATCGGCAGTTTTCGGAATTTACAAATATTATTCTTTCAATAGGCAGTTTTCTGAATTCATCAGATCCTATCGTATTCCTTCAATAGGTAATTTATCAAATTTACAAATATCATAATTAGTCTATCAATAATTTGATCTTTATCTAAATTATTCTATACATATATAAACCACACCTTATTTAATACATAGTTTAATATCTTAATTTTATATTAGATCACTTAATTGTAACAATCATATATGACAGTATACAACTCATAATTATATTACATATATGCTCAATACTAGGTATATGTTGCAACACAGTGATCTATACCGAAATTTACCCTTTTTATATTAGTTATAACCCGCATCAATTCCATGAAACTGATCCTATTTCTGATGTTGTTCAATAAATTATTATTGTGTAAAATAAAAGGGCGTGTTTGAGTTTAGTAACGGTAGTGTGTCAATTAAAATTTTGACTTGAGCATTTCATCAAATAACTTGCGAACACCTAATTGTTCAATTATGTAAAGTAAAAAATAAATCTTTAAACTGTCAAAACTATTGATAAATTCAAATTTTGTATTAGCAGCTCACACAATCCAAGCGTGTTACCTATCTTATGTATCGGAAAATGTGAAAACGTTAACGCCAATGGTGGGTAACAATGAAAACAAGCTAGAAAGCGAAGTTTCATGCAGAGAATGAGGATGCAAACCTCGAATTAGATACATGATTTGGGGTATTTTGTTGGATTTTCAGACTTTTCTGGTTTTTCTGGTAATATAGATGTTGTGCTGGTATTTGGTTGATTTTTTCTGGTTTGGGAATGATTCTTGAATCTGGCTCTGTTAGATCTAAACTCTCTATATTTCCTTATTACGCGATTTACATGATTTACTCCTGCTCTGATAGTATGATTAAATTTTTGACAGGTTATGATGAACAAAGTATTTTTCTTATTATTTGTTCTTATATAAAATGGAGAATAGTACCTCCTTATATAGAAGAAAAGGTTACGGTAGCCTATATCCTATCTAGCGTTTGCCTATTTGTTTACAACGGTAAATTCTAGAAAGGGGTAAATAGTTGAGTTGCTTTTTTTTCTCAAAAGTAGTCCTTCTTTTTTATTTTCCAAAAGTAGTCAATGATGGCTACAAACCCAAACTGGTATGAGGCTATTATTATCTTGTTGCGGCCCATAGACTCGTGTAAGCATATCTGAAATTTCCTTTCTTAAGAATAACTGTTACAATATATAATTACTCTCATCTAGAATTAAGTAGTGATTAAATCTAACTGAGCACACTTGCGTCCCAAATTTTTAAATATACCATTTTATTTTAAGAAAATAAATAAACCAAAACACCATCGGTTGTTGGATTTAATAAAAATAGGATGGCCGCTTTGGCGTGAAGCGGGTATGCTGAACGTGGCCACTCTGGTGGGAATCGGGCACTTTATTGGGCCGGCTTTAGGCCCAACGGGCTAGTCGCTTTCAAGGGTAGCGGGCACATGGCCTGCACGCGGGCCAGCGGCCATGGTAATATATATAGTGGCCGCTAGTTTGTTTTTTCCATCCAATCTCATTTGACATCCCTTCGAATCGGGTAATTTTCTTCTTCTTTCTAAATTTAAATTTTAGTTTAAAGTAGAAGTAGGAGTACGAGTACGAGTAGGATTTAATATTTAAGGTTTGTGATTATTGATCAAAATAATTATGGAATTGTACCAAAATAATTATGAAATGGTATCAAAATTGATTATTGACCAAAATAATTATGAAATGGTATCAAAATTGATTATTGATCAAAATAATTATGGAATTGTACTAAAATTGATTATTGACCAAAATAATTATGAAATGGTATCAAAATTGATTATTGGCCAAAATAATTATGGAATTGTACCAAAATTGATTATTAACCAAAATAATTATGAAATGGTATCCAAATTGATTATTGACCAAAATAATTATGAAATGGTATCAAATTGATTATTGACCAAAATAATTATGAAATGGTATCAAAATTGATTATTGACCAAAATAATTATGGAATTGTACCAAAATTGATTATTAACCAAAATAATTATGAAATGGTATCAAAATTGATTATTGACTAAAATAATTATCGAATTGTACCAAAATTAATTATTGACCAAAATAATTATGAAATGGTATCAAAATTGATTATTGACCAAAATAATTATGGAATTGATTATTGAAATGGTATCAAAATTGATTATTTACCAAAATAATTATGGAATTGATTATTGAAATGGTATCAAAATTAATTATTGACCAAAATATGAAAATACAGCATGGCATCTATGGGATCTAAAACCGTCTTCTAGTAGGGATGTACCTTCTTCCAGTGGAGGTGCACCGGTTATATCCACTCTATATGAGATGTCACAGTATGTCGATGTGGCATTGACATCTGTGGTCCCTGGTATCCGGCACCGCACTGATCGGGTATCAGACTTTCTCTGGTACCCGAATGCGGAGCACTGTATCTTGGAGGCTGTCACTGGAGTAAGTTTTATATTATTAATAAAATTATAATTTTATTTCAAATTTTATTAATAATAATTTTTTTTAATTTAGGGACTAGATACAGTTACAGTACGCCACAACAAAATGTGGCTTAAGTACTAGAAGGCCTATGTAGGGATGTTGCGTGCCATGGGATTGTACCAGCTATCCCAGATGGCCGAGGAGATTGTCGATCCTGGATTGTGCTCTGGGCTCATCGAGCGATGGCGTCCCGAGACCCACTCATTTCATCTCCCCTACGCTGAGATGACAGTCACCCTACAGGATGTCAGCTGTCTATAGGGCATGACCATTGTCGAGGAGCCTGCGACGAACGTCGAGTATGGAGATTTCAGATCCTTGTGCGAGGACCTACTGGGGATACCGCACGCTGCTTTGCAGAAATAGAAGAAGAGAGGCACAAAGACACAGATCTCCCCAAGTATCATCAGCTTGGCAAAGCTGAGATTCGCCTTCAAGGAGTTTCCAACTCCTAGTAGTCGTCCCCCTCAGGTATGTAAATTTTATCTTATTTACTTATACAAAATTTCAGTTTTCTTATAAATAATATTTTAATTAAAATAAATAACAGGCCACCATTGATCAGCACTTGCATGCATACATTTTGGAGATGATCACAGTCAAATTATTCCCTGATTCACACAAAGAGTCTGATGTCCCGGCGAGTCTGATTCACACGGAGAGTCAAATTGTTCCCTGATTCTTGAGTAGCTCTATTCTGTTCTTCTTGTGTATCCCGGCGAGTCTTATGTCCTCTCCTTCTATTATGAAGTAAATCAAGCCACATCGGAATCCTATTAACTCGCCTTCGACCCAAGGTAATATTTTTGTCATTTGGAACAAGGATCGGGCCTTCATTTTTCGGCCAATCAGAGTGATTGTCATACACATGCCATTCACACAGCCATGTGTTGATAAGTGTATGTATGTGGTTGTAGTAATGTACAAACCTTCCAGGGTCAATGCCTCGGAGACGGCAAATTGCCAGAACATGAGAACACGATATTTTGTTTAATTGTGGCTTCTGGCATGTGCATGTAACCGTGTTCTCATCCATGATTACCATTGTGTATTTATAATTTGCTTTGGTAAACCGGCCAGAAGTATCTTTAATGTATGCATTAACTTTCTCTTGTATGGATGTTATCTCAAACTCATTCCAGTTGCCAAATCCACCGAGCGTCGTCATAGATTGTGACCTCCCGCAGCGTTTGTTAATCAACTACGAAAAATAGAACAATTTAATAAAAATTACAAAAATAAAATAATTTAATGAAAATAAAATACCTCATGCACACGACATAAGAACTATTGACCCTGACTTGCTTCAAATTGTGTTTTTGCCCTCCTTTGAGCAAACCATTGTTGACATTTGTAAAACGTGTCCTCAATTATTGCTGCTACTGGCAACCTACGAGAAGATCTAAAAACATTATTGAGCGACTCGGACCTGTTTGTCATCATAATTCCCCAACGGAAATCCCCATCCAACGCCTGGAATATCTTTCATAGTTTAGGACATTCATTCTCATCTTGATCTAGATACTTACCTAAACCGTCCAACCAATTCAGAGCCCGATCACATACATCTCCCATTGCTTGCATTCCTTGCTCATATCTCCTCATCTTTCTCTTCGCCACACATATCCTGAAGTACTTGATTGCTTCTTCATTGCAATGATTCTTTTTCATATTTTCTGCTATGTGATAAGCCAAAATTGTATCTATTGAAACCTAGGGTTGGGTATGAAATTTAAGCCGAGTTTTGATTAGATTAGGTTTAATTAGGTTAGAAATGTCCAAAAGTTTAAGTTACTGCCCTAGTTATGTTTGTTCTACAGGTAATCAAGTGTTTGGAGCTTAACGAAGCAAAGCGGGTGAGTTAGCACGAAGATTGGAGCTTCTACCAACATGAATTGCGGCCCGGAATGTATCCTTTGCGACCTGCAACCAAGCAAGCCAGAACCAAGAAAGCCAGAGCATTTCAGAACTTTTATTGCGGCCCACAAGGATCTTTATTGCGTCCCGCAATGACCTCTAGAATTCTTCGCTGCAGTCTGTAACTGCCTCCATGCACTGCGGCCCACAATAAATGTATTGCGGCCCGCAATTAGGTCAATTCAGAGCCCGAATTTGCTATTTTTGGTCGGTTATTTCTAGGTTTTTGAGTTGGGTATAAATAGGGACCTGTAGAACAGATTGAGTACATTTTTAGAGAGAGATTTTCTGATTTTGAGCAAGGAAAAACAAAGGAAACCAAGAAGAGAGAAGCAGAAAGAAGAGATCATTGATCAATCGGCTTTATTATTTTCTTTCCTTTGGAACTCTTTTATTCTTTTGATTTTATTTGTGCTGTAGCCATGGCTGGCTAAAGGCTTTTCTAGGGTTGATCAGGGCTGTACTTGAAACTTTTGTTATGATTTAGTTGGTTTTATTTTATATATTCTTGTTCTCTGTTATGATCTATTCTTTATTTTCATTGATTGTGAAGACTTAATCGAAATTACATGAAACCCTAGGATTTGGTATTTGCAATTGAGAAATTGAATATTAGGTCCAGACCATAAGGCATAGGGTATTTGATAGGCTAAGTACCGAGAGGTGACGCTTGTCTTATACGGGATTTACCTAATAGTTAAGACAAATTGTGCCAAGTACCAAGAGGTGAAAGACGATTTTCTAGATTAATTGGGACAATAAGAACTTAATGACTTTAGATTAGGGTAGCCAAGTACCGAGAGGTGATGTTTATTATAATTTAAAGATGGTATTAATATAGAGATATTCCTTTGTACCTACGACATCCAACTATGCCTTCATAATTAAAAAACAAATTTAACAAACCAATTAGTCGTAACACTAGTGGATAGGAACCCAAAGAAACCCTAATTTCTCATACTTGTTAAAAATCAAATTTCGCTTTAAGACTTTAGTTTAATTTAGTTTAATTGCAATCAAACCAACCTTTGAACAAACACAAACCTTTTTATTTTCTTTTACTAAATTAAATTGTTAGGTTATAATTAATATTCCAACTTGTCCCTGTGGAGACGATCCCTAAGTACTACTCGACAAGGTTGTACACTTGCAACCAAATTGGGTGTAAATTAGGATTTATTACTTGTATTGCAAACACCACATCACTATGTGAGTAGCACAAAGACGGTGAACGTACTCATCCTCATCTTTGCTTATTCCATCCCAGATCATCTTGTCGAAACACCTTTTTTATGTCCTTACCCCTATCAATGATGACACACACAAACCTGGAGCGAATTACATTGCGCCTCAACCATTGCATGAACCATGGATAATCTTCAAAATTCTCTGTATCTACCAATGAAAAAGCCAATGGGAGGAGCTGATTTTTTGCATCGTACCCGGTTGCAATCAACATTTTACCTTTGTACCGGCTTGCTAAGAAACAGGCATCAACAGTGATGACAGCTCTCAGGTGTTGGAAAGCCTCTATGCATGGTCCAAATGCCCAAGTCACCCTATTAAAGTACCTGTAAGGTCCATGCTCACTAGTTGGATATGAGGTAACATCAAACAATGTACCTGGATTTTTTCGCTTAATTGCCTCCAATAAGGAGACTATAAGTGCATATGACCCCTCCCAACTACCAAATTGGCGGGCAATTGTCAACTCCCTTCCACGCCACAATTTATTGTTCGCTGGTACCTGACCATTGTTCGTTTATGCACAAGCTATTCTGACAGAAGTGATACTTAAATCTACGTCATTTCTCATGTGCACCGAGATGCAATCGGCAACCATAGTAGCGGTCAACTGTGGATGATCTATTCTTGTGGCATCCGCATGACAAACATGCTTTGTTGGGCACTTGGATACTTTCCATTGTGTACCAAAACCAGTAACCCTTGCATTAATGTACCAACCACATCTGGGATCCTTGCACTTGAACCTAATCTGTTGTTTGTCACTGTGCGTATTCTTAATCTCTTTGTTACAAAGAATGTGAAATTGCAGCTTTCATTTCCTCCTTTGAATCATAGGTTTGTCCCTCTGACAATTCATTTTCAAACTCTACATGTCTACCAAATAACCCGACATTTGCTTCCTGAAAACCTGACAGGTCATTGAAAGCTGCAATCGGGTGCTCAACCCTGCGACCCATTATCCGAAACTCTTTATCAACCTTGAATTTTTTTGTCTGCCCGAGCACAGGCCTCGTATCTGCTGTGTCACTATGATCGCTCATGCAATCAGGATCAACATCCGCCCAATTTTCCTCTGCCTCTTGTATTTCCGAATCCATCGTCTCCTCAGTTTTCTCCATATCACAAGGCTGGGCTCAGGATCGATGGGAGTGCCGACTATTAGACGGCCGATCCCTCTGAACTGGGGTTAGTGTTAGTTTGTAATAATCTAGAAGTCAATAATACGATAAATTATCATAAAGCTTTGTTCATTAATTGAATGTTTATTTATATATCATTTTGTTGCCTTGAGTATTATTGAATTTATGGATCATTTCGAGTTCATGACTGAAATTGTGAAACTCCATAATATAGATGATATATACTCTTAAAAGGTCACTGACCAAGGTAATTAGCAGGAACACTAATTACTGCGATAAGGTTAGTATGTGGATTAAAAAATAGTTAAGTTTTACAAACCACCTGACACGAGATGTCATTTTAATCACATAGATACATATTCTAGGAACATGGTATTTGATAGACCCCGAATGAAACATTAAATAGAATTGTATTCGTATCATTTATGTTTTCATTCAGTGTCAGGTTCTACAGTATGAGGTATTTATCGTTCCCACTGAGAAATATGTATGTGTAATTGTTATCTACCGCTGTCCGTAAAAAGCAGTCATAACGGTGGCTTTTCCATATGTATAGCTTAGCTGAGGAAGTGATAGTTTACCAAGAATGCTATTTGTCTCTCGTATTTTATACAAGCTATAGCATCACTGGGCCCCTTGATAGAGTAAGATTATCTGCTAGCGGTATAATTACAAGAGTAATTATATTTGATAATCTGCTCAAGATCAAGAAAAGATTCAGTTAGCAAGGATGACACACATCTACCTTGAAACTAATCTAATAGCTATGAGACAGAAGAACAGACATAAGTAAATAGTTTACTGGATCGTGATATTGTACAGTACAGCATCATCTGTGTAATTGGATGGTCATGATGTATTCTGCCAGATGCCTCTTATGATTATAGAAGTTAAAACAATTTTAACTCTATTTATCAACATAACACAGATCCTATTGGGTCACACCATATAGGAGTTAATCGGATAATCTTATTATGATTGATTATAAATTGGTTATGATCAATAGTAAAATAGTTATAATTAATTATACGTGTTATAATTAAATTATAAATGCTATGTAAAAATAACAAGCAAAAACATTAGTTAATTTATAAACGTGTGTGACACGTTGTATAAAAGTTAACTGGTTAATTTATAAATGTGCAGGACACGTTGTATAAATTGCCTAAACAAACAACCGCAAGAAATATAATTGTTCAGAATAATTATACGAATATTATTTGTATTCGGGCCGAGGCATTCAGGTCTTTTCAGATTCGTCCTTATCCGCATGACATGTCATTGATCCTATCCAGATAACACGTCATCGATACCGAAAGAAACAACAAAAAAAATATATATAATTGTTCAGAATAATTATACGAATATTATTTGTATTCGGGCCGAGGGCATTCGGGCCGAGGGCATTCGGGTCTTTTCAGATTTGTTCTTATCCGCATGACATGTCATCGATCCTATCCAGATGACATGTCATCGATCTTATCCACATAACATGTCATCATCCTTATCCATTCAATGACATATCTTGTAAATAGGCATATGTTGAGGGGTATTTTGGTCTTTTGCGAACCTCCTCAAAAGCCTATAAATAGAGGGGTGCATGTAGAGAGAAAACCACTAATTCACTTGTATCGTTTCGTGCAGAATCGAATCGGTTTTTCTCTCTTTCTTGATTTCTCTCCCAAATAGTGTTTCGGTTGAGAAAAGAAAGTTATACGTAGTGGACGTATAATCTTGCGGGTTGTTGTGGAGTATATTTACAGGATCGATGAATAGTGTTTTATCGAATTTCGTGGTATGTCAGTTTTGCTCATTGATAAAACTGAGTAACCAAAAATTCGTGTTTACGGGTTTTCGTCTTTTCCCCGTGGATAGTGTTTTTGCAGAATTCCGCAGTTTATAGTATTTCTGGCAAAAGAAATAAATAGCTCTCTGGTTAGTCCTGGTGGATAACCGATAGAGGCATCTGCTCCGAGACGAGTCATTCCCGATGTCGCTCTTCTCGCTCGGTCTGCATTCTAACTGTGATTTGGAAACAAGGTATAAATATGTTATATTGATCTATTTAATTGGTAAGTAGATTAAAGTTTTAGAAATCAATCATGGAGTAGATATGTAAAATGATTAAATTGGGTTTTGATGCCAAAGGAATACTGAAGGTGAACCTCCTTGGAAAGTTTTCTGACATACCCTGTTTAATCCTGAGCTTAGGTTGGCCGTAGAAATTTTTGTTCTACGGTCATTCCGCACCTTAAGCAAATAAATGAGTTTGAACCGTCAAAACCCAACAGTTGGGACACTGGACTTGAGGAGGTTGACGCATTATGTTACGTTACGAAATTTTTACAATTAAATTCAACTGATTTAAAGGCAAGAATCGATAAATCATGCTAACAAAATAGAAGTTTAAACCTTAATTAAAGTTCCCCTAAATAAGTAAGTTAAATATGAATCGAAACCGCGTTGAAATTTCGAGATTTTGAGATTTTATAGGTTAAGTGCGGATTGGTTAACCCACATTGCGGGTAGGTGTGTCCGCACTCATGCAATTCCGTGTTGGTCTGAATTTTTCTAAGTCCTCAGTGCGGATTGATTGAGCCACACTACGGGTTGAATACATCCGCATTAGGCTCGGACTTTTTCTGAAATTCTGTCAAAAAAAATTTACTAAGTTCCCACTGCGGGTTGTTCTGTGTTAAATTTCATGTTCTGAAAACCGATTAAGTGCTGAGTGCGGGTCAAGCCACCCGCAGTGCGGATTGGTTAATCTGCATTCAGGGTAATTTTAACCCTAAAACTCAAATCGAACCTTCTCTCTCTCTCTCACTTTGTCATTTCCCCATTTTTAAGTGATTTTCGCCCAAGAGAGAAGAAAAAGAGCGTGTGAGTTTTCGTTTCTTTCAGACTTCCGATTATTGCGAGAAATCAAGTTTGGAACCGAGTAAGCAGCCGAGGATCTCTCCTAGCTCACCTAATTGGTATTTGTTTCTCTTTCCGTTTCTCTCTCAAATCTCAGATTTCTCGATTTCTCATATTTTCGTTTTAAACTCAAGATTTGTGTTCAAATTGCTCGAGGACTAGTTCCTCTACACCCCTTGTTTATCTTCAATATTTTTTCCAATTTTCTTCTGATTTGAGGATTCTTGATTTCTTGGATTTTGAGCCAAAACCCAAATTGAGTATAATCGTGAATTTATTTGTTTAATCCAACTGATTAAACTCATAATCAGTAGGGTTACCTCATGATCCTAAATTTCTGGAACAATTAATGGCTGATTTGAGGTTTTGACCAAATTAGGGTTTAACCAATTGATAAATTAATTGATCCAAGAACCAAAGTAGTGAAACGGTGAATGAATGGTAACCTAAATGGAATTGTGTAGGGTTTAAAAGACCCAGAAGTAAATTGTGTGAGTTTTAAAGGTTTTTAAGTAAGAAAGAAGGAACTGAAAAGAAGCAAGACCAAAGTATAAGAATTGAATTAGGACTGTATGAACCATTAGTAAACTAAAGTAAACGCATAGACCACTGAACCCAAATTAAACCAAGTATACGTATAATATAGGTGTAGGCTCGGTCGAGCAAGACTTAACGAGGCAAATTCGAGACGCCTGATCCGTAACTAAGCGGTACGCTCGTCGTAACCAAGTGCGGGATTCTTGGACTTGTTTGATACTTTATTTTCAGGAATTAAACTGTGTATTCGTTTGTCATGTTGAATATCATTGATTGCATAATTGAATTGCGTAGAACATTTGCATAGCCCAATCAAATTAAACTCAAATTGATGTGACTTGAATGATTTGCATGCTGGTATGGTTATAGGTTGTGTCGATCTATGATGATCTGATTTTGATTGAAAGTCACCACGAACTATGATCTGATTTTGGATCCAATTAATTTGCCAAGTTGGTCTGTATACTGGCTTGGATTCCCAGGATCCTAAATGACCTTAGGTGAACGGCCCTCGATATTCTCAGTACTAGTTGGGATGAGGGAGGGTGATTATGTTATGAGATATGTGGATTGGAAATCATGGGTGACTTGTGTAATGTCTGTGGCTCTGGGGCATTCTCATACATGTTAATGCATTTGAACGGTCAATTGAATATTACGACTATTGGAAATGATTCCAAAGAGAATTTTCTTTATATGATTGAAACCATACTGTAATAACTGTTAAGCCAAGCGATTACAGATGGGTGTCAGATAAAGGGTCTAACTTGGTTGGCCATCTGTAGGCGTCTGTAACCCTACAGATGTGGGTTTGATAACGGTTCAGCTCGAAAGAACATCTGTAATTGCTACAAGCCCTAATGAATTAAGTTAAGCCAAAATATCTATTGTGTTTGAAATTCATTTTGGAAATTCCGTAAACTGTGTTTCAGGTTAATTAATTATTGTCGAGTAGTAGCATTCTGTTATTTATGATTTCTTATATATCTGTTTGTATTGTTATTGTTTGGGTTTCATTTTTGAATATAGAGTTTGATTGCAAGTCCAATAATTAATATGTGGCAAATTCACACTGAGAATTTATTCTCATCCCCACCTTCGGATTATTTTTATATGTACGGGTGCGATTGATTCCGAAGAGGCACGCGAGTAGTAGGCCTTACAGTTTACCATTTACTTGACCCTAGTTATGTTTTGTTGTGTGGTTTTAGAGAAGGCCTCGTGGTTGGTATCCGGATGAGATACTTTTGTTGTATTATATTCTGACCAGACTGTGTACTCTGATTATATATATTAGAAACTTGTTTTATATTGCTTGTTGTTTTGTTTGAATTGTTAATTGCCTTGTAAGCATACATGGCATTGTCTGCTTATGGCAGGAGACTGTTACGACCCTTGGCCACGGGGTGTGACACATTAGCCCAACTAGCACCCCGGATTAACCTTGCAAGGGGGTTAGGATGCTGGACTCATTTAATCTCCACAAAGAGTTCAATTATCTTGTATCCACCCTCAGAAAAACTAATTGTCTGGTTGTACAATACCCACCAAACTCCATCATTCTAAACAGGAAAAAGCTGGAACCAAGTTTGGCCTGAACCAATGGGCATGCTAATTTTGGCCTGAATATTAAGGTCATATCGATCTTGATTCAATCCGAGGTTCTGAGAAATAATCGATTTTAGAACCAACAAATCAGTACCAGAGATTACCGGTATCACAGAAACAGGCCTGATACTGTAATAAACCCCATTAGGGCCTGTTAAAATCTCACCACCAGTGTAAATAGATACCATAACAGCCATTTTGTATGAGTATAAGAAAATCTAAAATTAAAAATTAATTAAATTAATTATAAATACTAAATTTTTTTTAAAAAGATAGAAAATAAAAAACTTACGGTTCTGATGAGAAGAACGGTGAAAATTTAAATGAATATCTCTCTCCTCTATAATACAACTTTGTATATATATATTATTTCAGGGTGCCCTCTACCCCAGAAAGCGGCCCTGGCTGCTGGTCCCCAAAGCTGCCCAGAAAAAGTACCTGCTTCCCTGCGAAGCGGCCCAGCTCCAGGTGCCCACTTCCAGAGAAAGCGTCCATGCTAAATGTGGAAATTCCATGCGAAATTAATGTTTTGATGTTTTGGTTTAATAATTATTAAAAGATGATATTTTTAAAAATTTCGGCACTTGCGTCACACAATAAAATAAAGAGTGATCACATCATTTTGTTTACACCTATAATCTAGCTAGTACACCATCTTTAACCAGCGCACACTTGGACACATCATACAAAACTCGCACATTCCAACTCATAATTTTAAAAGGAAATTTCAAAAGCATAGTTGCATTAGACATGGGTACCGTTACACTGTTACACAGAATTGCAGAACAACAACAAAAAGAAACAAGCACTCCTTGGGAAGGTACAGTAATGCCATTACTAAAATATATATATATAAAACTAGCTAGATAAGGCCACTAGCCGGCCTCATCCTCCGAGAGGTACGTAATCACTATGCAGTTGGAGTTTTGTACAGTTTTATATAGTTTATAACCAATATATATATATATATAGGACCTGCATCAGGGAGATTTACCTAATCTTTATTACTACTTGTTTAATTAATTAACTTCATAAACCCCGGAGGAATTACAACTCCCAGTTCTCACTGTTTCTCTTCTAAATTGTCTTTCTCTGTCCGAACTGTCACCGCTACCTGCTCTGATAGAAGCAACAACTTCCTCTGGCGAAGTTCCAGTACCAACTTATCCAAAGCTCCATCAGCTGAGGCCCCATCGCACCCCATAAACACCTCTGCCACCTCAGCTGGTGTCACATCTACCTCTCCAAGAATCCTCTCAATTTCAGCCACGGTGTTTATCTTCTCCATTTCCACCTCACTAAGACGAAGGTAGTTCTTAACTAGCATCCGAAATGCAGCTGCACGACAATATCCAAGCTCAATCTTCTTATCCATGCGACCTGGCCTTAGCAAAGCCACGTCAAGTTTATCGGGATTGTTTGTAGTGAAAATCATCAACCTCTCACCGACGCATGATGACCATAAACCATCCACGAAATTCAATACACCAGAGAGGTTTAAGGCCTCTCGAGGGTATGATGTGTTGTGGGACCAGCCCATTGTGCCATCCCTTTGCTCTTCATCCGTCTGCTTTTTCTTTCGATCTGAGAGGTCGATTGTGCAGTCAATGTCTTCTATAACAATGACCGATTTGGGGGTGGTCGACACGAGGAGACTGCGCAACTGAGAGTTGGTTTGAACTGCAGTTAATTCCAAGTCATACAAATCAAACTTGAGCAGATTTGCTATTGCCGCAACAAGGCTGGTTTTGCCCGTGCCTGGTGGCCCGTGTAAGAGGTACCTTTAAGCAACAAATTAAGATATGCGTGTTAACCAATAATATTATCTGACTTACAATTTATACAAGAAGATTATTGAAAAATAAACTTTATTTCAAAGGTTCATACGTCAGAAAATTTGTATATGGATTCTTGAATCCAAAATATTTTTGTTTCATAAATAGATTTTTTTTACAGAGATGGGAAAAATCAACAGCATCACACACTATTTTAAGGAAAAAAAATTGAGCAATTTTTGCAAGGAAAATGTAAAATTTGAAGTTCAAAAATAGTCTTTAATTTGTTTAAAATTTAAATATTCAGCCATGCTTACTGCTAAGAACTATAAATTACATCCAAATAATTTAAATACAGACGGGCTACGGTGAGTTACGAAGTAACGGTTTTGTTTTCTTTCACGCTCATAATTTCTACATTTGAAAGTTCAAATAGTTGATTGGAATTGCTCAACATGATCTCCAAATGAAAATGTTATCGAACATTGAACCAAAACAATTTTACTATTTTTTAGATAGGTAGAAAATTGTTATTTTCTTATGGTCCATAATCTATCCAAAATCAATCATTTTCTACATATCTAAAAAATAGTAAAAAAAAAATCAATTTAAAAAAAAAAAACACAACAAGTATTTTTGGCTTCGAAGCACATTATAATATGGAGATCATGTTGAACTGCTCTAATTAATTGAACTTTGAAAGCAGAGATATGGACATAAAACAAAACAAGGCTCTTACTTCACAACTCACCGTAGGCCATCTTATTTAAATATATATTGTGAAATAACTAATTACGTACATGGTTTAAAGCTTCAACAAAGATAAAAAGAGTGATGTGACATAGTCCATTTTCCTTGAAGATTAATTAACTGAGAACTCTAATGACATAAATTAAAGGTACTATCTATAAAATATCAATTACCCGCGCTTCCACGCTCGACCAACCCTCATGTAATGATCCTTCCGGTTGACAAACCGAAGCAGATCAGCACAAATCTCCTCCCGCAAGGAAGGATCGAGTGCAAGTGTGTCAAAATTTGATGGGTGAGAGAAGGAACGGCATGTCCAGGTTTGGTGAGGATCATACCCCGGATTACTAGAGCGGTTTGTGTACAACTTTCTCTCCCTCGAGTTGCTCCTCAGCCTCGTTGCCTCCTCAAGCACATAAGGTATATAAATATCATGAACCAAGTTACGGTGCTTTTGGTGAAACACAAGCATCAAGGAGCGACGGTCTGTGCCATCATCAATGCTTTGATTTCTGAAGCGGCCTGATTCTGACTGCTCGTGAATCTCAGAAGTCCACTGCATGGAAACTCCTCTGAATTTAACGTTTACGGTGTGTGAGTCAGGAAGGGAAGTGAATGGAGAGGCAGTATTGTAGGGCTTGAAGAGATACACAGTACGGGAGTCAGAGAGGCAGTGGGCACCGAGGTAAAGCTGTGCAGAATCATATAGATCATTTACGCCAACAAAGGCTTCTCTGTTTTTTATGATGATAGTTGTGGTGGGTTTGAGATAGGTGAAGATGCGACTTATGAAATTATTGGCAAATATGCGGATATCAGCAGGGATGTAGGATGACAAAGTGTTGAGGAGCATGAGTGTGGCGAAGAGAGAGCTCGCTGATCGCCAATCTAGGAGCAGCTCCATTGCTGTTTTCATGGATAGATTGAACATAGTTTAATTTGGTGATTACAGTTTTTGACAGAGGGTTCATGAGCGTGGGGAGTAAGGGGTTCTGGATTTATATACACGAGATTTGTGTTTACTTAGTTCTGTCCTTCTTTTATTTTTATTTTTCTATCTATTGGTTCTTCTTGGTGGTGGTGGGGGTGGGGGGGATCGATTTGTCGCTTCATATAGTCTTCTTTTGTTGTCATTTGGTTACATTTATTATTGCTGTCAATTCTTCTCTCACAATATATGGGTTTCATTTCGTAATCAGACATAATTTAATCAAAAGAAAACACTCAAAATTGGATAGTTTGAGCATGCTTTTGGTTAGATTGCTCTAAGGCCATTAGGGTATCGAGTAATTTTGTTATTTTCATATCTAATGTATTATTCTTTTGAATATTATGGTAGAAAATTAATTAACCTTGTATCAAAATATGTAAAACAAAAATTACTAAATGTTTGAAAAAGAATAAACAAATGACACGGCTTATTGTCTTTTTATTTTCTTTCAAACACCACTATTTTGAGATTAAAATGCTCAATGTAATTTTTTTGTTTTATATTTCTATGTCAAATTTATCTTTAATTAATATCTTCCTATGTAGATAAGTCTTGTGTATCAGCGCATTGTTAAAAAAATTAAAGCATGGTATGCTATAAAACAAGGAAGCAGTTAATAGTCCTTCAACACTAATTTTTTAAAAATTTCTAGATATTTTTAACTAATTCTGTAAATTTCAATACTAAATCCTGTAAACTAATTCAATAAATCTTATCAACATAAAACTTTCATTTTTGTGTGATCCCCAATAACTACCACTTTAACTTCCACTTTAACCATCACTTTAACTACTACTTTAACCACTTTAACTGTTTTGACTAGAACCACTTTTAGACCTTTGATCAGGACCACATCTAGAAGATTTCTAACAGTTTTTCAAAACTAAAAACTAACCATGACTACTTTAAAATTTTGTAAACAAAAATATGTAAAAACAATTTGAGCTTTCTTTTTCAAATTTTTTTTTCAAATATCCTTCTAGATGCTACTTTGAATTATTTTAAATTATGTAAACTTATCACATAACTCTGTAGATAGTTTCGTTGAATCTCATAAACCGGTAAACAAAAAATTCAAATTTTAATTTTTTTCAAAATTTTACTTTTTAAAAATGTAAAAAAAAAATTCGAATATTTTTTTTTCAAATTTTTTTTTCAAATCTCCTTCTATATACTACTTTCAATTATTTTGAATTCTGTAAATCTTATCACATAACTCTGTAAATAGTTTCATTTAATCATGTAAACCGGTAAACAAAAAATTCAAATTTTATTTTATTTTTCAAATTTTATTTTTTAAAAATGTAAAGAAAAATTTGATTTTTTTTTCAATTTTTTTTTCAATTTTTTTTCCATTTTTTTTTCAAATCTCATTCTAGATACTACTTTTAATTATTTTGAATTCTGTAAACATTATCACATAAATCTGTAGACAATTTTATTGAATACTGTAAACCGGTAAAAAAATTCATTTTTAAATTTTTTTTTTAAATTTGCATCTAAATGCTACTTTCAATTATTTTGAATTCTATAAACCTTATTACATAACTCTATAGACAGTTTAATTGAATACTATAAACAGGTAAAAAAAATTCAATTATAATTATTTTTTAATGCTATAAACCTTATCAAATGACTCTGCAAATAGTTTTTCATTGAATACTGTAAACCACTAGAAAAAATTCATTTTTTTTTTACAATTTTTTTATTCTACATCTAGATGCTACTTCCAATTATTTTGAATTTTGTAAACCTTATTACATAACACTGTAAACTGTTTATTTGAACACTGTAAACTGGTAAAAAAAAATCAAATTTTATTTTTTTCAAGATTTTAGTTTTGTTAAATTTTGCATCTATATGTTTCTTTCAATTATTTTGAATTAGGTAAATCTTATTACATAACTCTGTAAATTTAAGTGTTGAATTATGTAAACCTAAATTGTAATTTGTGAATTTTATCTTGTTTGATGTTCTGCATCCAAAAACTAAAATTTTAGGTTTTGAATTCTGTAAATCTTACTATAAAACTTTATAAAGCGGTATTCTAAATACTGTAAACATAACAACTAGTCTCAAAAAACACATACTATTATGTCTAACAATGAGACATGATTCTTATACAAAACAAAAAATTACCAATAAATAACATAAATGGTTTCCACCAAATATAACATTTCATACAAATCAAAGCAAACATGAAAAAAAAAACAAATCTAACATAACACTACTTATAAAAGTATAGCATAACACTACTTATCATTGGATAAAATTTGAATGATGTTTGTAGCATGCCTCCATTTACTCAAATTCACCTATGAAAATAAAATAAATCAGATATTTTCTAGCTCACCTAAGAAAGTATAGCATAACACTACTTATATGATGTTGAATACTACTTATAAAATAAAAATAAATCAGATATTTACTCAAGGTCAAATTATCTAAGAAAATTATATAATAATATGATGATCCTATGTACAATTCCATCTAGAGAAAAGTGACATTGAAACCTTTTAAATGGATAAATCAAATTAATACAAAATTAATACAAAATTCTACTCCAATGTCTTCTTTCTACCGAGCTGCTCTTTAATCTCACTAATGAAAACTTGCTGGTTATTTTCTAGTCGACGTACCAAATTCTTAATAAATTGGCAAGTTTCTATTTTATGTACCAATTTACAATCAATTTGATATTTTTCCCAAATTACCAATATGGTGAAATTTAGTGCAACACTAATCAGCATTAATGAGAAAAGGGTGCTGACATACGCCACATTCAATCGTCTCAGATCCAGATGTTGGATCTTGCACCTGTAAATCGGTACAACTAGTAAACACAACCATCCTAAAGAAGTAACGAAGGGTAAATAGTATATATAAGTATTTCTAACCTGAAGATGTACAGTGCAAACAGGGCATGCAACTTCCCTCAACAGCCCCTGATCCATTGGATTTGGAACCTGTCATGAAAAGCATCATATATATGAATATATCTTTAACGCTTCACCACCAAAATAAACTTCAAATAATCTTTGGACTTGCATAGTTCAACAAATCATTAGAGATATACGGTACCTGAAGTTGACTTCCGATTTCTCTCCAATTCCTCCTGCTCAGAAATATTAGACAAAATATTAGTTAAAAAGCATCATAATGTATGCACTTAAAGCCAAGGTTCTGAAACTCGGAATTGGATTTTTGACCACCAAGTCAGAATCGGATGAATCAGCCAGAATTGGAAGAATCGGATCAGTAACTCGGGTTTTTTTGGCAGAACCCTTGTGATACAATTGCTGTGATAGGATTAGTTAATTTGAACATATCTCACAACCGTTTGATCAGTGAAATCCTTGTAGAAATAGAGAGCATGAGATTTATGCAATTTCTTTACCCACCAATGGAAAAATCTGTCAAGAACAACAACCACCTCACTTAGGATTTTCGTCGAACACCTTAAGTGCAAACAGTTTTGGTATCAGTAGGAGTGACCCAGCAAACATTGGTCACAAAATGATGATAAATTGGGTTCCATAGTGTTATTATGGCACAATTTTAGCTTAATTGTGTCACACAGTTTATCTCAATTCAATCACAGAGTGCAAGAATTGGAAAAGCAATGCAAGAAATCGAAATAATTTTACTGACTCGGCCAAAAAAATTGGGTAAAACTCGGCTGACTCGGCTGAAAAATCAGAAAACTTGGTTGACTCGGCACTGTTCATCCGAGTTTTGCCGAAAAACTCGCATGGACGCGAGAATCGGGTAAAACTCGGCTCGGACACCACCGATTCCGAGTCGACTCGGCCGAGTCAACTCGGAATCGGCCGATTTTTGGAACCATGCTTAAAGCAACCAACTTTTTATAATTTTGAGTGTTTTAATGATTCATTGATAAACAAAAGCATAACAAAAGAATATGCATATACCTGGAGCTTTCTGGCAAGATTCTCATGACTTTGCACAATCAGCTTGTTACCAGCTTCTTTTGCAGTACTCCTACCAGTGCTTGGATCCAGCATTCAAATTCCATCTAAGCCAATCTAAAACCATTCTCAAATATCGGGTCCAATTTGAGTAACTCTAAGGATCCAAAGTCCTCCTATTGAATTCTGTAAACAGTAGGTTTTAGAGCTAATTTGACATCTCATTGGTAAAAACAAACCTCTCTAGCTGGTCGGATTTTACGAATGTTCAAAGTACCGCTTGAACTCAAATTTTGTAGACATAAATCAGAATCCTGTAAATATAATTGAATAAGCCTGTAGACATAATTCATTTAATCAGATCAACAGGATACATGTTGTTATGAGAAATGAGCATTCCCATAACCTTCCGATTTCAATTTCTGCCCAGTTTTAGAGCAACTGCTCCACTGTTCAGCTCACCAAAGAAACTCCAAGCTTAGCATGTCTCTCAATCTTAGATCCAAATTGGAGATCTGTCTATGTGCAAATCAGACTTTTTTCTTTTACTTGTGCCTCATGCACCATACCTGTTAGTTGGTTAATCTTTATCACTACTAGAATCAGATTTACCGTTGTAAACAAATAGGAAACGTTAGATAGGATATAGGCTATCCTTACTTTTTCTTCTATATAAGGAGGTACTATTCTCCATTGTTAATCAGAACAAATAATAAGAAAAATCCATTATTCATTGTAACAATTAATCATAATATCAGAGCAGGAGTACATGTAAATCACACAACAAGGAAACAGAGAGGGTTTACATCCAACAAAGCCAGATTCAATAATCATTCCCAAACCAGAAAATCAACCAAATACACCAGCACAACATCTCTATTACCAGCAAACCCAAAAAAGTCCAAAAATCCAAAAAAAATACCTGAAACCGTGTCTCTAATTTGAGGTTTGCATCATCACCCTCTGCATAAAACTTTGCTTTTGAGCTTGTTTTTCATTGCCACCCACCATTTGCAGTTTTCACGTTTTTCAATATATAAGATAGGTAGCACACTTGAATTGCTTAAGCTGCTAATACAAAACTTGAATTTATCAGTAGTTTTGACAGTTGAAAGATTAATATTTGACTTCATATTATTGAACAATTAGGTGTTCGCAAGTTGTTTTATGAAATGCTCAAATCAAAATTTGAATTGAAACACTACCATTACTAAACTCAAACACGCCCTTTTATTTTACACAAGAAGCATTTATTGGACAACATCAGAAATAGGATCAGTTCTATGGAATTGATGCGGGTGATAACTAATATAAAAAGGTAAATTTCACTGCAGGACACTGTGTTGGATCATATATCCAAAGTTGAGCATATATGTAATATAATTACATATTGTATATTGTTATATATGATTCTCGCAATTAAGTGATCTAATATAAATTAATACTAAACAATCTATGCACTCAATAGGGTGTGGTCCATAAATGTGTATAATAATTTAAGTAAAAGTCAAATCATTTATGAACTAATTATGATATTTGCAAATTCAAAAAACTGCATGTTCAGAGAATACAGCAAACGTATGATCTGGTAGTGCACCTCTATATAAGGATGGATCCCCAAGACACAAGATATCACGTGTAACAACACAACTCAGACTTCAGAACAATAGTTATTTTAGACAGAATCTGAGTGTCTTCTTTTTTCTTCCACCATCAAAGAACTATAAAGATAAATTCATTATAAAATTTGGAGAAAATTTCTTAAGGGCCACATCTTACTGTCTTGAAAGATTTAGTCCACAACTATACGACGTAAAGGTAAGAAGGGCTTCTTCGCACTTGAGGATTGTGTGACTTGGGTATGGCTATGCTATTACCTTCTTCGTATTCACGAAGACGGCACTTCGTACTTGATGACTTGAGGATTCCATGGCTAATGTTATGAAATCAGGTATTATATTCCGCACTTATAATTATGTTTTATGAGTTAACTTTTGCATAAGACGGTCCATAGATTAAGGTGGTGAACTGTTTCTTCTTTCGCATAATGTAAGTATTGATCCCTAAATGAGGTATAATTGTTTGATTTCTAGATAAAACGTAATTATTTGGCTTTTATAATTCCCAAAACACTGAACTTTGCTCTTTGTCACAAATTGATCACTCAAGTTTGATTTGTTTGATGATAGCCATTAAACTTTTTATTGGTTTCAATCAAGTCACTCCATTACTATTTTAATTCAAAATACTAAGAGAAGCAGTCCTCATGTTTGATAGATTGTGTAACTTATTTGGGGACAAACTATTTTTAACCCAATACTAATTAACTCTTTAGTCTTCCTTTTTTTTTCTTCTCTTGTTCTTTCACTCTTTTTTTCAGCTTCCTTTCTCTTTTATTTTTCTTTGCATTTGTATTGTTTTTTTTTTTCTGTTAACCACTAATTTTATCTTGATTGGATTATTTAGTGTTCATATTTGCATGGAGTACTCTTTTTATTTTATTTTATTTGCATAGAGCACTCTACTTGACCGAATTATTTCTGTAGAGAGCTTTGATAGCACCTGAACATATAAAAAATATACCGCGCTTAAGTAATTTATTTTCTTATACTCAAGCATTTATTTTGTCTCAAGTACAAAAGAAAATGCAACAAAGAAGCATACATAGTTTGTACATGGCAAGCTACAGTACACGTGTGAGTTCATTTTTTTTTTTATTTCGTGTGAGTTCATTCGATACTTCATTATTGAAGAAGCATCACAAGCATACCTCTTGTGTATTGATGACGATATGAGTGTCTAGGAAAAAATAATTTTCAGATAATAATAAGAGAACTTCTTGCATTTCATTGATATTACTGATCGAAGAAGTTCAAACGAAGCTAAAAGAAGAGATAAATTTGATTCATAGAAAGAAAGAAGGTAACGCAAAGGAATGGAGCTGACAAGAAGAGTACAAAGGAAAAAGAAACAAGCACGCTGCAAATGAAGAGCACGCTGCATGGAGGAGAGGAAAAAGGTAGACTGAGAGTTAAACAATCTATCAAATATGATGAGTTGAACTGTCACGTTATATTCCATTAGTATTTTGAATGAAAATAGTAACAGAGTGATTTGATTGAACAAATAAAAAATTTAATGGCTATCAAGAAACAAATAAAACTTCAGTGTCCAATTGGTGACAAAAAACAAAGTTCAGTGACATACGGCAAAATTTACCCATATAAATGACAATAGCCCTTAAAATTTGATAGGGGGAATTAATTTATTCCCTCAAAAATTTCAATATTATGTATTTCCCCTTCTAAAATCAGTAATTACGTATTTCATCCTTAAAATTGTAAAAACTCACATATTTGTTCAATATAACTCTATAATATATCATATATATCCACTAACAGTAAAATAATAATATTTAAGACTTTAAAATTCACTTATGGACCATTATACCCTTTTCTTCCTTTCTTTCCATTCTATTTCTCTGTCTAAGTACTTGCTCCAGTAGGTAATAACTAATAACAATCAATTATGTGTCTGTAATCGTAGCACATATGTTTTGCCTTTGATGAGATCGTTGCTGCAGGTGTGTTATTTTAGTCTTAATCACCCTGTCTTGCCTTTATGCGAGAATCTATCATTCAACGAACTTTGGAAATGACACTGAGTAACATTATTACTCAAATTTTTTGGTACTGACTAGTAAGCAACTTTTCCTTTAATTTGTTAATCTTGAGTCATATCCATATTGGAAATTTCCATTAAAACACTAAAATCCTTGCATAACCTGGTTCTGTTAAGAAAATGGATCACAAACCCTTTGCTCTTGAAGATTCTTTTTTTTTTGAAAAAAGGCTAACGCCTATTTCATTAATCTGAAACTAGTAATTTACATCCCATAGTTCAAGCAGTAAAAGCCATCATCCCAGATGGATAGTTCGAAAACAAGATAGAGCAAAACAAAAAGTTCATGCACAAAGGCATATACTGAAAGGAGCAAACACAAGATATCAATAGTAATAAACGGAATCTCCAACAAAAAAGAAAATATGTTGGAGAGGAGCATCAGTCTTCACTCTGCCTCTTCATCAGCAATCACCCAGTCCACCATCTTCACATTATCTAGCGGCAACACCTGCAACGGGATGGCATCTACATCTAGAGGCATCCATTCCTGAACTGCAACCTGTAGCTCTTCCACTGCAGTACCTGTCCAATAAGATACAAGAAACACAATTTGTAAGATAACATTATGAGCTGTATATATCCTATGGTTATTAAAACATGAGTCATTGTGATGTTTCCAAATACTCCAAACAACCGCACAGGTGACTATCAGTACAGCAGTTCTGTTTAGTTTGTTTAAGGTGAGAGCAAATTCGACTACATCATCTATTGATCTCCAATCCCTATAAAGAAAGGAGCAACAACGGCCCATCCAGTGCCAAATCTGTTGGGCATAAAAGCACCTGAAAAATAAATGGTTAGAAGTTTCATCCAATTCACAAAATTGACATTGTACCTCTCCTTGCCATCCTTAATTTTGTAAATTTTTCTTAATAAGAATCCTATGTTTATGTACCAACCACATGAATGCTCTTGAAGATTTATGGGAGGACCTTTGGCTGTACCAATTACGAACCTGATATACAACCAAAAAGTCACTCTGGCTTGAGGTTTTTTCTGAATTTCTAGTTCTAGCAATGATTCTACATTGTACAAGCTAGGTTATCTCTAAAAAATAGAACTAGGCTCCACACTAGATCTCTTTCTAGACCTTTAATATTTACCTTTTCTGGTCTTTCTTAGGACCAAGAGTAATATTTGCCTTGTTTCTGATTTAATAGGAGGATACTTAAACCCAACCACTGTAGAACTATATATCCCTCCGATATCATTTGTTAACATCAAAGATTACCAGAACAATCTGATACTGGTAAATGCAGTTACCAATTCGCTACCATCAATTGAAATAGAGTGATAATCTGATATCGTTTGTCCAGTGAGCACAATTTAAGGGTAAACGGAGAAACAACAAGATAAGATATTTGGGACGTTTACCACAATTTTCTTGCTATCCTAGGCTCAATAAGATCACATATTTGGGCCTATTGAACAAAATTTCCTGTCCCACGACGGCCCAATAAGAACCAATAATTGAGCCCAACAGGAGCGAATTATGGCACATTAAACCAGGGTACATTTGTCAGCCTTGCGCACTATTAGGCGCAAGCTCAAGTCGATCTGTCGTAATATACTATGAAAATTTGAAATAAATTCATGAATCTTCTTATAAACAAAAAAATTACCACACAAATTATACTATGAAAATACTTTATTGTAAAAATATACAATATTTTTTTTGTTTTCACTTCATAATATCACTATACCTACGAAAAGTTGTTCTGTGGTCCAGGAGGCAAAATTTAATCTCAATAAGATATGTTATTTGGGCCCTAACTTGAGCACAAATATTTTCTTAGCCTAGGCTGAGATCGGCCCAACTTAATCAGATTTGGGCCATAGAACAAAATTTCCTGTCCAACGTGGGCCCAATAAGAACCAATAATTGAGCCCAAGACTGAATTATGGCACAATACATGAACATTTAGGGGTGAAAACAGAGCGGATACAAAGTGGATAATGCTGATACCATATCCGCATCCATTGGATAATGAACGGATACGAATACGGATACGGATAGTAAATGGATATTAAAATTCAAAACCAAATCCGCCTTAAACAGATATAGATACGGAACGGATAGTTCACGGATACGGATTCGAATACGGAACGGATAGTTCATGTTGATATGAAACATAAACTCTTGTTTTGTAAGTTAGTGAAGGTGCGTGGAAATATATTGTTTGTTGGTCAATCAGAACCGTTGCAATTAAAGAGCACTACATTTTTTGTGTTGTATCAAAGTTTGACGAAAAAATATTTTTATTTACCCATCCATCTAGTTGATTGAAAATTGACGCATCATGTGGCCATAAGCACTTCCTATTGGATCGAAGCCCCGTCATAATCAAACTTCAAAATTTTAATGTTCCATACGTTCAATGTTTTCCTTTGATCATTTTAAAATAGATTTTGAATGATTTTCTTGCAGATCAATCGTCGAAATGGCAAGAGAAAATGAACGGTCCACAAATATTTACTAAATTCGAAGGGACAAATAATGATGAAATTATTTAAAATTTTACATTAAAAGTATGATTTGACCATAGTAGATGTAAAAAAAAAAAAAAAAATTTTGAATTATTTTCATATTATTTTTTGTACATTTATTTAATTAGTAAATATCAAGTTCCGTGTTGTCCGATAAAAATGACTGGTCCTGATGTCTTAGTTTGGACGATTTTGTTAACAGAGCAGTTTTGATTTTATACAGCACACGGCCTATATAATTTAAAGAACGTCCAATGTATTTAACAAACTTTTTGAAGCTAAAACTGCTCTGTTGATATATGTACTTGGCCAAAAAAAATTTCCCATCGCATTCAGAAAGGGTATTGATCCATCTACTGTTCCACCATCTGTTATTACTTTGGACCGTTGGTGATTTTTTTTATATATTTAATTATATATGCATGTAGTAGGGGCTAGCCTCCAAATATATAATGCAATAAATATATAAAATAATCTCTCTCCAGATCTATATATATATATGAGTAGGGTTAAAATGCACCATTGGTTTGTGCCACAACCATACCTCATTTCTATATCTTTGTTTACAAAGTTCAAACAGTCGATCCGAACCGTTCATCTTGTTCTACATATTAAAATGTGCTTAGAGACCAAATTTTATATTTTTTGGAATTTTTTTACTATTTTTTTATATAGGTACACAATCACTACATCTGGACCATCCAAAAACAGTGATTTTGTACCTATCTAAAAAATAGTAAAAAAATTTCAAAAAATATAAAATTTGGTCTCTAAGCACATTTTAATATGTAGAACAAGATGAACGGTTCGGATCGACTGTTTGAACTTTGTAAACAAAGATATAGAAATGAGGTATGGTTGGGACACAAAACCAATGGTGCATTTTAACCCTACTCTATATATATATATATATAACACCAAATTAAATACAAATAACATGTAGCAAATTAAGCAAGATAATATAAAAGACCAACAAACATATATATGGAACAATGCAGCACTAAATTAATCTCTAGCACTAACCCAAGTACGTACTATCATTCATTAACACATTTGTTATGTTGCAACAAATTAAGAGAACCCACAAGACATACCAGAATCACGCTCCCAATTCAAGAAATTTAAATAAATTAAAGTTCAAGGAATATATAGTACAAATAAAAATTTATGGCCTTAGAATGTGCAACTGATGCTTACTTATCTAAAAAAATAAAATAAAACAAAACAAAACAGCAAAATAAAATAGAAAGGCAGAGGTCCGTTATCTTGTATGGTTGTATTTTTCTCTTATCTCTTTGTTGTAAACATGCCATTTCCCGACTAAGTTACTCATGACGTTTTAATAAATTTTTATTTGATTTTTTTTAGTCTTTTGTTATTGGATTGCTTTTGCGCTTTATATTCAATCTTACTGAATTTTGTTTGTTAGTCTAGCCTGTCATGGTGATAGCCACACTTGGAAGTTGGACACTATTTGACTAACTGAATTAGGATAAAGAGAATCAAAATACTATATTAGTGGTAGAGGCCTTAGCCGGAAATACCATTAGTTGGACCAACAAAAATATACATAGAAGTCTCGGTATTCACAAACGAATGTCACATTGTCTTTGCTCATCATGAGGACACTCAAATAAAACTAGAAAGTAGAGCGAAGAACCTAGTAAAGTGAAGTCTGAAATTTGTGGGCTAATCACATAATTCCTTGCACTAATTAAGGCAAGTCTTAGCCGGATCTCTTGATAGGTAGGGTGGCCATGTCTATGTGAGAGCAGCAGTCACTAAATTAGATTAGAAACTTTCAAACAAAATCTATCGCTTTTTGCCTCTTTGATTCCCTCTTTTACAATTTTTGAATAAAATAAAATTACTTCGTTCATCTAAAGATCCTGTAGATATCCAATCGTGTCATGGTGCCTTTTCTAACACCACCTCACTATGACACAGATATCCTTCATCATTAGTTTTCATAGAGCCATGTTAAACTCTTTGCTAGCTATTGCTTTGGTTAGAATATATGCAACTTGTTCATGTGACCTCACAAATGGCAAAAAGATAACTTTTGAATCAAGTTATTCTTTAATAAAATGTCGGTCCATCTCAATATGCTTAGTTCTATCGTGTTGTACCGGATTGTGAGAGATGTCAATTGTAACCTTGTTGTCATAGAATAATTTCATTGGGTCTTTTGGTTCAAACCCGAGTTCAATGACCAGCTTCTTTAACCACATAAGTTCACATATGCCCCTAAACTCTGGTTCATCGCTTGAAAGTGCCACCACATTTTATTTCTTACTCCTCTAGATCACTAGATTACCACCCACTAATGTGAAGTATCCAGCTATAGATTTTCAGTCAACAATGTTTCCAGCTCAATCAGCATCTGTTTATCCCTCAATGTTGGTATGCCCGTGCTTTCAAAATGTTATGCCCCTACCATGATTTCCTTTGAGATACCTAATTATTCTCATGACAGCATCCATGTGCTCTTCTTTTAGATCATTCATGAACTGGCTTACCACTCCTACTGCATATGCTCAGTCAGGTTGGGTATGTGACAAGTATATCAATTTTCCTACTAACCTCTGATGTTGTTCTCTGCTAGTAAGCACTTGACATCGTGAGATATCATAGAACAAGACTGTGAAGTTTCATACAAAATTGAAGTTTCTTACAAAATCTTTGAACATCATAGAACAAGATTGTGAATAGTACATCGTAAAACAAGACTAAAGTTTCATACAAAATCTCTGAACAGATCGTGAGATATCATCACTCAAAAATTGCCCAAACTGCTGAAGGAGTGATTTTGAGTCCAACTTTACATTTCTGGTTAACATAGGAAAACATCTTCAAAAATCATGAAAATTGACCAACATATAGTTTTGACATCGTAGAACAAAACTGTCAAGTTTTATAAAAAAATCTCTAAACAGATCGTAATATATCATCACTAAAAAATTGTCTGAACTGCTGAAGGAGTGCTTCTGAGCCCAACTTTGCATCTCTGGTTAATATAGGAAAACATCTTCAAAAATCATGAAAATTAACCGACATGTAGTTTTGACATCGTAAAACAAGACTGTGAAGCTTCATACAAAATCTCTGAACAAATCATGAGATATTATCACTCAAAAATTGCCTCAGCCATTTGAAAAAAAAAACAAAAATAAATAAAAAATAAAAAAAATCCGGACCACAAATATTCTATACGGTCCGAAATTTTAAATCGAAAAAAAAAATCCCTGACTGCAAATATTTTATACAGTCCGAAATTTTAAATCCGGACCACAAATATTCAGTGCGGTTTGGGCATTTTTATAAATTTTGCTAAATCATGGTTATTTATAATAATATATATATTCTTTTGGGTAAAAATAAAAATCTCGGCCATAAAAGTTACATTATGGGATAAAGTACACTAATTCAACTACGACCATTATAGCTGTAATTTCTTACAGCTATTATCGCCACGCACTATGCACTATTCAGAGGTGAAACTAGAAATTTTTAATAAAGAGAGCTGAAAATTAAAATACATAATGTGGTGAGTGGAATTTGAAACTAAAACCTCTCAAATACAAAATAAGAATCTCACCACTACATTACAAGTAAACATTTTATTATTATTGAGGAGGGCCGAACTATATATAAAGTTCTGAAAAAATAAATTTAATTAAATTTCAATATACATAACTAAAATTTCAATATAATGTTCTTAGCCATCCTTTCAATACACTGAGGTCTGCTCCTGGCACTATTGTTGCCGCTATGCTACATGGGCTTCTTTTTTATTTATGTTTTAAATTTGCATGGGCTTTTGTACTTCAATTCCTATTTGTGATGCTAAATGGTGTGTTATGCTAGATATGCTAATCCGAACTTATGTTCCTATTTGGGATTCAGTCACTTCTTTATATCGGAAAATATTCAAATATTAATTCTTCATTTTGCTTACTCTTCGTCCAGTATTCACTTGTAAAATTGAATGCTGATTTTTATTATTGTAATATGTAAAATAATTAAATAGATACTACTTTGTTTCACTTGTAAAATTAATTGCTCTTCATCTATTATAATGTATAATACAAGGTAAGAACTATTAAAGAATGTTATATTGCATGATTAAAAAAAGTATAGATTTATAATTAGTTGTTATTTGGTTGTTATTTCAATTCCCTGATGATTAATTGAAATATATAATATATTGTTTTAAAAGAAAAAAAAAATGTCATGTACGATAGCTTCTGTTATTGCTATATTATTTGCAATAGTTTTTTTTTAGCCTCTCCGCAATAACCACTATTTAGAACCATGGTACCATCTGATTTGATGTCATCTTATTTAATGTGGAGGTTCATCCAAAGTTAGTCCTAAACTGTTTAATCTATGTTAAAATTTAAATAAATATTTAGATTTATGGAGCAATTTAAATTTATAAAATTTTAAATATATTTACACAAATCTCAATATAGATCAAACAGTTAGTTTCGATTTGAATGAAATTTTGTCGAAAGCCCTTCAAACAAAATCCAAATTCTCTTCTTTATTATAGATTGAAGTTGACAAATAAATAATATTATTATAAAATAATTTAATATTATTTTTTTATTAGTGTTGAATATAAAAAAAATGGAGCATCTCCAAGCGGCAAAGCAACGGATTTTGCTCCCGTTATTGAGAAGGTTTGAATCTTTTCATTCCAGCTTTCTTTTCTAAAATAGAAGGAATCTAATTTCATAAATTGAATTGGAGTTGACAAATAAACAATATTATTACAAAATTACTCCTATTAAGAAAAAAAATGAAAATCATTTTAAATTAAAATGTTTTTCTGTTATCATTTACATATATATGGTTGTTAAATCTGAAACTTTTAAATGTAAGTAATCCTGTTAAATTTTCAGATATAATAAAAATATGTAAAATTAGGAAAGTATTTTAGTTTGTGAAAAATAAGAAAATTTGAGGGTTTTGATTGGGAAATATGAAAGTATTTCAATTTAAAATGGGGAAAATAAAGAGATTTTAGTATTTTAGTATCGGTTGTTGCATATAACCGATCCAGATAGGCCGATACTAATTTCAGTTTTTTCACTAGTGTTTGATGGGAAAAGAGTATCTTTGAACTTAAAATAGGATATAGAAGGAATTTAAGCGCTTTGATGGAGAAATAAGTAATAATTTAGAATATTTGAATTGATATACGTGGTGCTTGAAAAAAGAAAAGAAAATGAACACATCAAAGGAAAGTGCAAAGATTACATATAGAATTGGTGCATTGAAAAAGGTTAAAATACATAATTGGTGCATTAGAAATCATATATATCAACACTTCTTGGTGCAAAGACAGCGACTTTGATCAGTGTTGCACCTGCCACCCTCGTAGCCTTGCTTGACGCATAGTGATTGGTTTGGATCGACGATTTGGACTTTCATCTGGAAGCACATTTTATTGTGAAGATCATGTTGAACGATTTGAACTTTGAAAATGTAAAAAATAGTATTGTAACTCAAAAATTGTTATAACTTGATCCCTCCTCTATTAAGAATTAAAATGACAATTTAGTTATATATATTAAAATGAACATAAAAGAAATAAAATGTGAAGGATCGATGTGTCATTACATCTCCTTAGCAAATTGAATCTTTTATTATCCTTTTAATATATAAAACCAGAATTTAATACAAATAAAAGGACTTTTATGTACAATTGGACCCATATTGTGTAGAGCCCATGTAGTGATAGCCTGAGAATTGCACTTGACAATGTCTCTTTAGCATGTAGCTACAAAGAACTACACATATATAGGTTATGCTATGTTAAAAAGGGAGCTTGAGCTCCTAGAATGGACCCCTATGCTTACTGAGGTGATGAGAAGGCAAAACTAAAGGAAGCTTTCTTAAAAAATCTCATGACTGATGCCTAAGAAACATCACTTTATGTAATTAAACAAATGCGCAGGGTCTTGATTTCAAAATACCATTGACTGGTTAAAAATACATGCACAGAGATTGGATTGTCCCTTAATTATCTAGTGGTTTGCTCCTGGGTACCTTGGGTCGGGCACATGTAAACCTCTAGCAGGCAAAGGGTACAACGGGTACTCGGGTAGAATGGGCACGGGCAGAAGGATTTTGTTTTTCAAAAACTCTATCCTACCCGTTTCATACTTGTACCCGTCTCGGGTAGGGGGGACAGATAGGGTCCAGTCCGGTTTTTTTTTTCTGTTTTTTTTTCGGGTAGGGGGGCCGATTAGGGACCGGTCCGGGTTGAGCCTGGCCGGGTTTTAGCAAATGGCTACCCTTACCTCATAATATTCTTATGAGTATGGTTATGAATGAATTAGCACTCAAAAGTTGCTAATTTGGCATCGTCAATGCACCCTTATTTTAATTAATATCTGACAGTAAATAAAAATTAATAGAAATGCACACAACTTTTTAAGAATTATAAAAATGTCCAAACCGCCGATAATTTCAGCAGTTGGGACATAATATTTTGATTTGATATAGATTTATGTGGTCGAATGTTTGGATTTGTGTTTTTTTTTTTATTTAGTTAGAAAATTGAATGATTTTTTTACTTTTTCTATTGAAATATTAGAAATATTTTTATATTTCTTTGAAGTAGATAGAATATTATAGAATTTAATTTACTACAAAAACTGTGACAACTAATCCGGATTAACATTTTTCAGTTAGAACTTATTGCAACCGTAAGCAAAATTATAATATTTCTCTGTGTGTTACTTGGAAAAAAATAAATATTAAATTTGAATAATTTATCTCAATTCAAAAATCACTTCTGAGTAAATACAAAAATTATCATGATCCTTCTAATACATTCAATTTCTTTATTCTCAGTTTCATGATATATATATAACAAATATTTCTTATTTGTGAGATTATATGTATTGAAAGAAGGATGAGGAAATCAAAGAAAAACTGAAAAAATAAATAAATATAAGCTAGCTTTCGTACTGTAGCACCGCTAATATAAGTAAATTTAATTACAATTTTAATAATATTATGTGAATAGTAAATGTGACAAATATGTGTTTAATTAAATTTAGACTTTTATACATAAAAAAAATATCAAAAAGATGCATTGAATATAAGAAAGACAAATTATTTGATTGGGTAACAGTAACTTTTTTTTTTTCCGTTATTTAACAGGTATGGTATGAAAATGCTTCCACACAATCCGTTTTGTACCCGTTAACTCCCCTAACCGTAGGTAAGTATGGACCAACATATTCAAAAAATTATCTTAAATATTTTGTAGATATAGTGCCGATTATGAAGGTGATTCTGATTTTACCAGCAAAGCAGTAGTAAGTAATAATCAGGGAGAAAAAAAATGTGATGCATGGAGGTGCTAAAGAAGACAATTGCCGAAGGTGAAACGTCTATTGCCATTTTGTATGGTACCGGTCACATGCCAGATTTTCACAAAAGACTTGTTGAACAACTGAACATGGTACCGGTCATGGTGGAGTGGTAACAGTAAAGCAAATTAATTTATCCCTTGTTAGACAAGTTTTTAAGAGAGTACAGGACTTGAATTCATTTTTGTTTGTTGTTGTTCATGTAATTAATGGGTCTGTATCCAATCATAGAAACAATGATTTTTTAACTTGGATTCTCTTGATTTGTATAGATTACATTTTGTGATCCTGATAAAAGAAGGTTACAGTTTCTGATAAAACCAAAGAAAGCAAGGCATCCTAATTATCTACCTTTACAGTTCCTCTGGATTTGCTTGTAAGGTTTTACGCATCAAATATTTTCTCCTCTGGAGAGTTAACCAGACCAAGAAACTGTCGGTTTTTACAATTTGGTACCCGGCCTTTTTGTACATTCTTAAAGGTATCTTATCCACCATTCTACAATGCAGGTACACATCTCGCTTCTCCGTCATTTTGCAAATTAGGTCCTCGCAAGTTTTCAATAATTGCTTCCCGATCCCTTTCCTGTCATTCATTGATATTTTGTTAATATTCTTCTTTATTCTTCAATGAAAATATACCAGTAGAATCACTATTTCATTCATTGATTCATGCTCAATAACATTACCTGGAGCTTGTTTTGGTAGGTAAGTAGAGAAAAGATTTGTGTGTGTGGATCTTAAAGCAAACCGAAAGGACAAGGAGGGCTCTGGACCCAAATTTAGTTCATTAAGCAGTACTGTTCAAAATGGGTGCATTTGGATGGGAGAAGAATAGTCACTAACCTGGGTTACGACTATTCCGAACTACAAATATGGACTAATTTTTGTTTGTCTTTTGTGGGTTAACTCAATATTCTATTAACCCAACAAAATATTAGGTTAGCTCTATTCTCAATTTTGGGATTAATTAGCTCACTATTCTCACTATTCTCTACTTAATTAATCATCAGAATTTAAACATTTCCAATTCGCAAACATGGAATAACTTGGTCACTAAGGATGGAATTGGAATTGCACAGTTCACTATTAGACACTCATTCTCTACTCTTTTTTTTGAAGGTTCACTTATTCTGTACTTATCTACCCATTATTCTTCCTTCCATCAAAATTGAAAGGTAAAGAATAGAATAGGAATACCTTCTGAGAGAATTCTTGACAGTCATGTTACAGATGTAAGGGCATTCAGGCGGTGGGACCGGCGTGGGGGAAGCAGAATTGGCCCCACGTTCATCAAAGGAAATCTCAGCCGTACATGCCAGCTCATCCGCCACATCACCCTCATTGGAATAAATTCCAACTAGCAGAGCAGCATGGGGCAGCAAAGTTCTCCTATCAAGCAAGTAATTCTTAACAAGGAAGGCAAGGAGGTCGGCGTAATTAGGAGGCAAGAAGAGGGTTTCTATGAAAGATTCTGCAAGGAGATGAGAGACATCATCGATCTCGGTATCAAGCATGGGTCGGATGAGGAGAGTTCCATGAGGGAAATGGTGGGGTTGAGAGAACTCAAGAAGGGTTTGTTGTTTGGAGAGGGAGAGAGGAGAGAGAAAGGTACGGGAGTGAGTTGTGAGTGGGGCCGGGGAGCATTGGAGAGAGGAGCGAGAGAAGCGGTGGTGATGGTGGGCGGAGAGGAATGGTTTGAGGGAGGAGTCAAGAGAGAGGGAAAGAGAGAAGGGTTGGGATGGAGATGCCATTGATTGGATTGAATTGTTTGAACGAGAGAGAGAGAGAGAGAGAAAGGGTTGCTTTAATATTCGTGCTAAATCAGATCGGACGATCCGGAAGTAATCTTAAAATTTGGGTTACTTTACCGGCACAATATTCTTAGTTTGATTTGGTTGGGAAAGTAATAAATGTGGGAAAGATCTGATCTGAGTGGAGATGCCATGGATTGATTCAACGAGTGGGAGAGTGAGCGAGAGAGAGATAGATGGAAAGGGCTGCTTTAACATTCGTGCTAAATCAGATTCGACGGTCATAAAGTAAACTTAAAATTTGGGTTACATTAGGGGATCATTATTCTTAGTTTGGTACGTTGGTTTGGTTTCGTTTGATTTGGCTGGGAAGTATAAAATACCGAATTCGTATCCTCTGCATTTAACTCAGAAAAGGAATCTTTTGAGTTAATACATCTGTACCGTCTGATTATCTTTAAGAGTCATGCAAATTAAATCTGCACTAATATTGAAAACTCTCTATGTTTTAGGCGGAAACCAGATGGGCTCCGTTTACAATTAGACAATTGATATCTATTAACTCAAAAGATGTTTTTTTGAGTTAATGCAGATGATGCGGACTCATAAAATGGCCCCATTGAATTTAGATTTGAATATGAATAATTCTTTTACTGTTTGATCTGCATACATCGCAATAAAATTATTGTGCGTTTAACTCAAGATTCGTGCTAATCTAGCATGCACAGATCTCAAAACAATTTTGATCCGCATGCATCGTATTAAGATCTATGCACATTGCTTCAATATTCATGCTGATCTAGCGCGCACAAATTTAAAAGCAATTTGAATGGTAGAGAAACCTTCATATTCAAATTGGAGTTAGATGGAATGTTTTTTAATAAAAATGTAAAATATGTATTTTATTAATTTAAAATTGTGTTTTAATGTAAAACACAATAAAATGGGTAAATATATGAGTTTTTGAAATTTAGAAGAGTAAATATATAATTTAAAAATTTAGAGGAGAAAACATCTAATTTTGATTTTTTAAGGGGTATACGATGAAATTCCCCCTAAATCCTTTCTCTTTTTCCTCTCCATTTCATCCAGTAGCATATTCCTCATTTGCAAATGAAACCCACCCAACGGGCCTAAATCCAAATTGGGCCTTATTCTATTGCAATATCCATCTCAGTTCCAGGCCCAACCTTGTTCTATTCGGCAGAGCAAATTAATTTACAAGGTTGGTTTGGAAATACCAAAGTAAACTCTTATTGGGGGGAGCAGCTTGGCTCCGATGCCCATCGGACCCAAATTGAGTTCGATGGACAGATCCACCGTAGATTCCATTAGATCAGGTTTTTGGAAACTTAACGGAGCTTCCTAAACGAATTTGATTAATTACAAAATGAAAATCCAATAACCACAGAAACCCAATAATTGCATCGGACCCAAGCTGCTCCCTTTATTGGGAGGTCTGGGGATCTTTCCTTGTTAGTAGTAAACAAAATGATAAATACCAATTCAAATTCAAATCCATTAATACCAACTTCAAATTCACTACTTCCTATGCAATTAATGACCAAATTTCAAGGGAGGACTTTGTCTATGAACAATAAAATTAAAAAAAAAAAAACATTAAAAAAAAAAGGTTCAACACTGGTAAATTGCAAGAAATAACTACATTTATTTTGGAGTGTAAGAAACAAGAGCTGATTCCATGTGTCAATGGGTCCCGGCATGCACCAGTGCGTGCAATCACTCAACCCATTGTTCCACCAGTTGTCCCAGTGGACCCCAGGATGCGCATCTGACCTCATGTTTGATCATCCACGTCACATCCATCGCTGCAAACATGACACCTCGACCTCTGTTTCTGATCCTCTCCATTTCTTCCAACACATTATTCCTCATTTCCAAGTGGTTCCCTTTCAACGGGTTTGGATCCAAATTGGGCATAGTTCTTGTGCAAGATCCACCCGAGTTCCAAACCCCGCCTTCAAAATATGTTGGAGAGTAGGTCCTCACAACTACTAACTGCACATTACTAGGACTACTACTACTACTCAAGTAATTCAGTGCGGTTCTAAATGCATTTTGCACTGCGAATATGAGGCCCAGTATAGGGATAGAGATATTGTTTTTCTTTTGTGATTGATCATAGACTGTGCCAATCAGTTTGTTTTGCTGGTACAGGTTGAGATTTCTGAAAACCCAGTGTCCTCCTGATATAACCACATAGTTGGCTTCATGCACATGGTTCACCCAATTCAGGTCCATCTCGTCTAGGTACACATTGGTTTCAATGTCCGACCCGTTAACCTTCATTTCCTCATACCGCACAAAATATCTCATCCATTGCATCACGGTGAAATTGTAAGTTTCAAAGTACCATTTTGTGATTTGGTTCTCTTTGTCATTGTATGTGTTCTGAGGAGATTCAACCTGAAAAATTAATACAACATATTTGAAAGCACCTACACATATATTATCTATCTAAATTAATTAAGTAGTAGCTTATATATATATATATATATATACATGATACGGCACAAACGAGCTCAAGTTGTTGACATCGGATGTCACGTGGTGAGATGCACCCGAGTCGAGGAACCACCCTTCACTTGGTGTGGAAGTTGGAGTGGTGATGAGAGCTTGAGCACTGGTAGACGGCTCGGGTTGATATGCATCATCATAGCGATACCAACACTCAAGAGCTTCATGACCTCTTTTGCGGCAGATCTGATAGGTAGGGAGATCCAACTTGATTGGCTGCTGCTGCATAGGAGCACCTCTGCCTTGCATCTGTCTCTGTTGAGAATTGTAATTCTGTCGGCCAGAGTTAGAATTGGATCCTCTATGAGAATAACTCCTGCCTCCTCTATTATTTCGGCCTCTACCTCTATGAGAATTAGGCTGAGTCGACCCAGAATAGGCATTATTCCCTTTGTGGCGCTGAGAATAACATACCTGTGGCCCAAAGCCACTTGCGATCTCCATGTGAGAAAATTAGAGCGATCCAACTTCAGGGACACAGGTATGTTGATATGAGTGATTTGATCAGTAGCGGCTGGTTGCACAAGAGACTGAGAGAGAGGCGCAGTAGGTGCTGATGGAGCAATGGGCTCAGAGATAGGGTGTGAGAGAGGATCAGCCATGGTGATCAAGAAATTCTTTAAGAATTAATTCTTGATTGAATTGATTTAATCTTGAGGAGCTTCGAGCACCTCTGATACCATGATACAGAAAAGAGATAAGAGAGAAATTGTGAAAATGAATTGTATTCAGATTAATCAGAAATGTTACAACTTACAACTGCCACTATATATAGGCAATGCACCTAATTACAATCAATACATTCATCTCTAACTAACTACATAACAGCTCAATGTATTCTGTTACAGCATTGGTCAACTGGGATCTTTGACTATGTCTAATAATATATATATATACACCTCAGAAAACTTGCAAAGAAGTGAGTCCTTGTGATTCCGAGCAACGGAGTCTCCGACAAACGCCAAATTCATCCCTCTTAGAGCATTTAGAAACTGTTCTGGATCAAACCGAGAGAGATGGCATCTGTGTGGTTGCCACTTCCATTTGACAAAGTCATGATCCTTGTCGTATTTTTCGCAGTTGCTTGCATCCGGTAAGGTCTTGCATGTCATGTTTGTATAAATGGTGCCCCAATAATCACGAACCCATGTACCGTTGTACAGATCACAAAAATCACTACCGGCAATTATCAAATCTATCATTTTTTCCTCCATTAAATTTCTAAAAAATATATATATTAAATTACTTAATATATATCTCCTCTCCTATATTATGCATGTTAATTCATGTTGAGTGTCCTTATCCTGCAACGGCTGCGATTGATTGATCTAAATTCATATTGAATCTGAGCCATCTAATTAAATAATATGTATTCTTTTAATTAAATACATCATTTATATGTATAAAAGTCTAAATTTAGTGAAAATTATACCCGCCACACGTAATGCCACACATATTATCATATATATTTTTGTTCTGCACTGTCGGATTTGAATCAAAATTCGTGCGGATTAAATCTAAGATGTTCAAATTTTCTCGCTGGAGGTGCTTTATTTTTGTTGCCCGTCTTCCTTGCCAACCCCTTCTTTCCAAAGAAAAGAAAAAAAAGTCTTATCACCTCAGATCTGCGCCGCCCAACCATCTCTCTGTCTCTCTCGCTCTCTTGCCTCAAACCCGCGCCCAACCATCTCTCCCTCTAACTGGATCTTGTAAAGTTTTTGAGAGTTTGAAAGACCAATTAATACATTTACAATTTATTCTTGTAAAGTTTAACATCATTAATTACATACATTTGTCATATCGGAAAGAACCTTTAGAAAATTGCACTATACTTAAAAAAAAAAAAAAAAAAAAAAAAAAAAAAAAAAAAAAAATCTGACTTTTGTCTCATTTTTTATATTTTTATTCTTGTGTATATGCACTTGCCTTGTGTCAGCATCATTAGTTCCTCAAATAAAGGCTTAACTACAATTGTGTCAAACAATTAATAAATGCAAACATAGTATGGGAGAACGTTCAGAAAACCTAACATGGTAATCCAGGGCCTGTATCAGGCTTTTCCAAATTTTTAAAACATGTCTTTTCACAAAATAATATTAAATACAGGCCTTTTCTTAAACCAAATAGTTCCTTTAAATGATGAATGGTTCTAGTAAAAAAATAAACATCAATCCATACTGATACATAAAATCATACCAAATACAAAAGAAAACAAAAACACATTTAATTCTTACTATTATCTCCATATCTATAAACAGAATAGGCGATCAACTGCACTCTGTTTTTCCAGAACAAACAAACAAACAAAAAATCACACATAAACACAAAATCTCGGAAAACAACACATTTATTTGATGAAAAGTGTCAGATAGAGAAACAAAAACCAACAACAAAAATTTAGTTCAAACATGACAAAAATTAACACAATCCTTTGATCTGAAGAAGAAACAACAATTACGGTGGCGACCAAAGACAACCTGAAACATGACAAATATACATGTTTAGTTATGTAAAATTTACATTAAATTTTCATTTTTGATTGCCGATATTGTTTTCTTTCAATGCTTTTCAGTGACTACAAAATATAGAATAAAATTAACATATAGAGTTGCAGTTGATAATTTATATTTTATATGTTCCACAGTTTAGGAATGTAAAATAATAATCTCAAACTAATGCACATACATACCTGTAATTTGGTGATTTGATGAGAAGTGGGAAGTCTACATAGATAAGTGGCGTATATATGCATTTGCTGTGCTGAATGTACGGTTCTGATACATATATATATACTATCAGCATGTATAAAACAAATAAAAAAATAATAATAACAAAAAAAATTACTTGTATACGTACCGGCTTCTCTGTAAAGTATAGGTTGGGTAGCAGATGAACGCCAATATATGGCACATGTTGAATTTTGCACCAATCCTCTCCATCTTTCGAATTCATCCTTGTTGCGAGCCAATCACTATCTTCCTCGTAAATGGTAACATGAAGTTCTTTAAGAGACCTCAAATGGGTCAATGCTTCCGGAAGCTTCTCCATGAAATTGTAAGCCATGATATGCAAATTGACGAGGCTCGACATTGCCCCGGCCTCTGCATTCCACCCTTGCACCTTGCATGACCCGTCGATTTTCAACTCTTGCAATTTGGGGAATCCATTAGCCGAACAAAACATGCCGGCGTTTCCCTTGTATGAACCGTACTCCAACCTTAAAAGGATGAGATTTGGTAAAAGCTCTAGGACCGGCATTGGATCCTTTTTTAGGTGAGTTTTGATTAACGTGAGCTCGATGAGTGTTGATGGTAGCTCGGTGATTTCGGGGAGTTGAGGAGGGTTGAATTTTCCATCTAGTTTTAGAAAATGAAGTTTTCCTCGGTTATTGAACGGAGTAAAGATTGCCACCGGGATAGCCCCATGCCCTTTAATTTTAATCGTCAAAAAGGTTAGTTCGTTTTGTTTTTCGAGCAATTGGATCAATGGTTTCCAGTTGTAGGTTGATGGAATATGCAAGTCTAGGTGCAATTTGTGGAGACTTTGTACGACATGGGATGTTACGGTCGGCACAATGTTACCGGTCAAGTAGACATTGCGTAGCATTCTGATGTTCCAAAATTCAGGTACTATATTAGTGATGAAAGGTCCCCTTGCATCAAATGTTTGGAGTTGCATGAGATTTCTTGTGAAGGATGCATCGCCCCATATGTTGGCTTTTCTCAAGCCTAGGTACCGAAGATGCCTCATTTTCATAAATGCTTCTTCCAACTTGTTCCAATTTTTGAAGTGTGAATTTTCAAGATTGAACACACGAAGAGAATGAAGTTTGTTGCAAGTTTGTTGTTTTAGTTCGTGCACCAACACACTCGAAGCTACTATGGAACGGGGATTGTAAAGAGACTCAACAAAGGTGTTATCCAGTAAAATGTTATTATCTTTAACAAACACACAGTTGGAATTCAAATAACAATTACCCTCCATCTCCGTGGAATTATTCTCTACAATATCAAAAAATCTGTTTTTCTGAGCTTGTTCGATGCACCATCTGTGTAAAATGTTGTGAATACGTATTTTCTTAACACGTCCCGTGGATCCGTTCTTTTGTGCAACTTGCACCAAACGCCTTTCTATTAATACCACCAGGTATTCATGAGCAGATTCCTCAATTGTACATTTCAGATTTTGCTGTATGAGCCCCTCAGCTATCCATAATTTGAATAGTTTCGAAGTTGAAATTAGGGTATTTTCGGGAAAGGAAGCAATGTATTGGAAGCAAGATTTTACATAAGTATTAGGTAAATTGTTTTGATGTAGAAACAAAATCTTTTGACATAATTTTTCCTCACACTGCATCGACTCTCTATCGATTTTATCAGCTATTTCAGACCATGAATTATAGTTGAGATTTCTCAAAAGGAGTCCGCTTAGCAACACCAAGGCCAAAGGAAAACCTCGACAACTATTTGCTAGCGTTCTCCCGAGGGGCTCTAAATCATCAATTAAAGAAAGATTGTTATCATCAATTGAGGATTGAAAAATATTACTTTTTAAAAACTCCCAGCTTTCTTCATCACTTAATAGTCGTAATTCGACATTGTGTAAAAAGGGAAAGGGTTCTTCCTCTTCCTCTGGTTTTACCATTTCCAAATTTGGGGTTGTTACCAGTATCCTGCTTCCGTTTTCAGAGTTTGGAAAGACTTGTTGTATCTCACTCCATGTCTCTGTATTCAAATAAGAAATATCATCGAGTACAATCAAGTACTTTCTCGGTTTTAAAAGCTCTCTGATTTTTTCAATCGTTTCTTTTTCCTGCATTTTCTCTAGATTGTTTTTTGTTATCTCTGTAGTGTTGTTGTAACTTTTCTGGCCAAAACCAAGCCCTAGTAGCTCTTTCAAAAGGTTATTTAGCAAGTCAATAGTTGTCGAACACTTGTCCTTGCGAGGAGGTGGTGCGGAAACCCAAGCCACTATTTGGAAATTCTCTCTAATTTCCTCGAAATCATAAACTTTCTTTGCGAGAGTGGTTTTTCCAAGACCATCTATACCAATTAACGAGATCACAGTACGGTCTTTTTTCTCCGGATCGGTTAACAAACTCACAACATGTTTGAATTCACTCTCAAAACCTACAACTTCTTTGGTGGTCTCATAATTCAAACAAGGTTTAGCAAATGAATCACTACTGGTCCCTTCTTGGTACCTATTCACTTCATCTTCATTAAGAGGTGTCGATGCGGTGTACCTTTGTTTTCCAGCGTCAGATATCTCTCTCATTGCAAATATTATGTTGTCTGCATGCAAAACAATCTCACGAATAACGATCATTTCACCGGGTAGATCAATGCATTGTTTGAAGAAATTGCCTTCCCTTCTCCTACGCGCTTCCTCCACTTGCTCCACATCATCCGCCATGTCCTCGATCTGATAGCACGCTTCATTGACTTCCTTCACCCATTGCTTTGCATCTTCGTCGTCATTTTCTGACTTAAACGTGGCATCTTGAAGGAGGCTTTGGATCGAAACTAACTCTTTCTTGATCCACTCGATCTTTCTCTGCAGGTCTCGTGAAATGCTGCCCGAAAGGCCATTAAGCCGTGCAAGGGCAGCAGCAAGGCGAGTTTTGATCATTATTATGTTTATTTGTTTGTATGAAAGAGGAGGTTTTCATGCCATATTGATTGACATTAATTCTTGTTGAGATCATAATCATATCATATCCATATATACAGTTGGCGATCGGTTGTATAATTATTATTATTTTTCTTTGAAACCATTAGCTTGTCATGTGAAATTGGATTAGAGTACAATTAGACTATGTACCTTATATATTTCCTTATTAAGAAGTACGTCCAGAGAATTACAACTAAAATTTTGTGAGGGGTGGTTTTTCATCAAGCCCTCTAGTAGATTGACATTTTTTTTTTCCTTCCCATATCCCCTCTTTAATAACTTACAAAAATGTAAAATTTCCATAATATTCTCATTTTGTTTATAGCAAAAATTTCAATTTGCTTATTTAAAAGTTCACTAACTAATTAGCAAAAGTTTTGGGACTGAAACAACAAATACAAAACGTCTCAATTGAATTAATGACCAAATGTATTTTTTTTTTCCTTTTAATATTTTGTTAGTTGAAATAAGTACTCTTGTGCACGTATTTTCTTTATTTATTTTTATTCTCAACAGATCAGAGGCACCCCTGGAATGCACAAAACAATTTTCTAAATAAATAACCAGTTTGTGCTCTTTGTTATTTTTAATAGAGTAAAGATATTATCCCTCTATTTCTAGTCCCTAACAGTCTCCCCCATTCCAACTGTCTATGGTTCTAATTGTCTTGACCCCTCTCTATCTCGATAAGCAATGACCTCCCTCTCTTCTAATCAGCAAAAAACAAAATCAGGTGCACGCTCTTCACGACCTCTACCTCTTCTTGGCCTCTGTTTTCACCTTTTCACAGCCTTCGCCTCTTCTCAACCTTCATGTGATGCACTGTCGAGATCCGGCGAGGAGATCCGGCACAATCTTACCTCGTCTCCGATGAGATACGGCAGAAAGAGCATGGTGCACTATCGGAGAGGGTTTATGCTAACCCAGCGAAGGTTGTCATAGTGCAACATATGAATACTTCATTAGTTAAATATAAATACTTCATTAGTTATATATGAATGCTTCATTTGTTAGATATAAATACTTTATTTATTTGATATTAATACTTTATTTGTACATTAATTAGATATGAATACTTCACACCTTCAACTAGTGTTAGTGTCAGGTGTGGATACTTGCTATAAAAGAAAACTTTAAGTGAATTGAAGAGATCTTGGAAGATGTGTCTTGAAAGAAATGTCTCAGAAGAGGTGTCTGATTTGTAATTATATAAATTATTCCGTACATGTATGAATACTTCATTAGTTAGTTAGATATGAATACTTCATGTTATCAGCATATAAATACTTTATTTGTTAGATATGAATACTTCATTATTTAAATATAAATACTTCATTAGTTAGATATGAATACTTCATTGTATAGATTTGCTGTAGTGGTCTTCAATCATGGCAAATGTCGCTTTCAGACTGTTGCAATCTCCAATCTAGGCTGTTAGATGTTGTCAGCGATCTCCCTGATCATTACTAGTCCCCAAGATTAATGATTCCCTCCAGTTTGTATTTACATATGACGAATATTATAGATAATATGTATGAATACTGTAAATTTGTAGGTATGAATACTATATGTTTTGATGATAAATAAAATCGCGTTAACCCTGCTCATTAGCGGTAGTTACCACATGCACATCAGTTAGTGGTCCCCTGTTGTACTTATTTTTTGTCTTTTAGCACAGAAGACAAATAAGAGACTGAATGGGGGTACTTTTAGTGGTTTCCTTTTTAATATTTTATCATTTGTGCTTTTTGTTATTTTTAATAAATAACCAGTTTCCTGATTGTCATCCACGAATATTTAATTCAATTTCAAAATTTTGATTTTGTTCATTTCTGAGTTTGCATATTTAATTGATGAACTAAAATAATGAAATCACCAATCAGGTTCAAGAAAATGAAAAGGAGGATCAAAAAAAAAAAAAGTTACGGTCAATATTTGACCAAAAAAAAAGGTTATTTAAAGAGGGAGACAAAGTTCAAAATAATTTTTGCTTGCACGGTTCATTTAAAGGTAAATAAAAGAACAAATCGGTGCTATTGGTTTTTTTTTTATTTTTCTTTTTTTGTTTTGCCAAACCAGAGCTGAAACTATATCAAGGCATTCAATGGTTTTAAAAAATATCTCCTATGTTTTTTTTGGTATGAATTAACTATAAAACATAGTTTCAGATAAAAGAGTAAAAACCCAAAATGAACGGTAGTTTCTGGTTTTACTGTTGGGTTAAGCCACCGTTGAATCAGGGGTTTTCAAAGTGGCTTAATAAATAGTAAAAAAATTCAGAAAAATGTAAAATTTGGTCTCCAAGCACATATTAATATGGAGAACAAGATGAACGGTTCGAATTGACCGTTAGAATTTTGAAAACTCGAAATCCGAGCCGTAGCATGGAGGCCTCTTAGCTACCCATAGCACCGTAGCCACGTCCTATATATATATATATATATATATATATATATATATATATATATATATATTTTCTTTATTTTGAGTATAATTAGTTTCTGAATTAGATATCTATAGAATATTTTCATAATATTTCACAAGTGATGAATTTGTAAAACATATTATCTGATTTAAAAAGAATAACAAACAGAAGCACATGCATATTTTATTTTCAAGGTGACTAAAAAAATATTGTTAATTCATGCATTCAAGTTTTTGTTTTCCTTTTCAAGATAAAAATATAATATACATTATATTAAAATATGAACACCAACTTGCCCTTGAAAACCCAATTAATCAATTTCAAATCGACTAAGAATATTCGAATTAATCCTCTAAATATTCATCCATGAGGGTGCTCTGCCAACATGTGGAATAGTGCAAGTATAGTGAAATTAGGAATAAGCTTTTACTTTGTACTATATTCCAATTGTATTCAGTTGATCATGAAAGATTGAAAGAATATTGCAATATGACTCAATTTAATCTCATAAAATAATCATTTCTTTTATTCCACCATCACTATAGAATGAATAATTAACACAGGAATAGAGGGATCAAAATGTAAAAAGTATAAAATTTACTGCAATATTTAAACCCAATTTCACTTCTTTTTTTCTTATTGAATTCTACTCAATTCTTAACAGATTCATTCAGTCAAACCTATGATATTATAATTTTCCATCGCTTTTCTACTCAGTAAACTAAATTCTCCGTAAGATTTTTTTTTTCTTTCAGATTAATTTATTAATTGCAAGAATGAAAAATAAAAGCGCATGACCTATATGAGGAAGTGTTAAAACTTAAAACCACAATAAACCAAAATCTAAAAAAAAGATAGCAATAAACCAAAATCTAAAAAAAAGATAGCAATAAACCAAACATAATAAATACAGCCAGAAAATGGAAATTTTCTATTACAAAAAACACAATACCTCCCCATTTACACAAATTACAGAACAGAAACAAAAACAAAAACAAAAAAAAAAGAGCTCCCCATAATTAAGCCACTACACTGCGCCTGTCAGAGCTCTGATAAATCAACTCTGCAAGGGAAAAATAATATACAGCATGTCAGATACTATGCAAATTAGGTTATTATACTGTCAGGCTATGGCATTATGCATAGCGCAGTTTGGTCCGTACTACATATTAATATATTTTTTGTTTCAAAGTCCAAATAGTCAATCTGAAGCATTCATCATGATCTCCATATAAAAATGTACTTGCCGACTAAAGTTTACATTTTTTAGAATTTTTTTTACTATTATTTTAGATAGGTAGAAAATCATCACTTTTAAAATCTAGTGATTTTCTACCTAAACAAATAGTAAAAAAATTCTAAAAAATGTAAAATTTTATATCTCAGAATGAATTTCATTTCAGAATTGCACATTATAAGAAAAGAATCTGCTTACTCTAAAACCTCAAGTGATGCACATATCGGACATCTCCAATTCACTGCCAAGACAATTTCTTGCTGTTACCAAATGAAGATTTGTCCCTGTCAGGGCGGTCCCACCACCCCTCCGGCTCAGCTCTTTTTCCTCCCAAAACCGGGCTCACATGCACCATGCCATGCACCTCCCCATTTGCCCCCATCAGTGGTCCCATATTCAGATCCAAACCCATACTGGTAACAACTGGCCTACCAACTGGGCCCCACTTCCCAGACCCCACACTCATACTACTACTAGAACCCTCGGGAGCAATAATAAATGGCCTCTGGCCTTGACCCAGAATTGACTGGTACGAGCTTGCTGTACCAGTCGAAAAACCAAAAGGAAACTGAACCTGGCCATGATGACCCAGGTAAGGAACAGCATGCGTACCAGGGGGTCCCACTGCAAGCCCCCGGTAAACTTCACCACTACCAAATGGTCCCACCATCCGCTGTGCAGCAACCGGGTATGAACCCTGAACTGAACCCGGAAAGGGGGACCCAGCAGGAAACCACAACTGCCCTGAAGGAGACTGAGACAACAACTGCATATTAATATTACCAGCAGTGATTGTACCAGCACTGGTGGGCCCCACCCTACTGAGTTGATTTCTAGCTGAATAGTTTTCTGTACTGGACTCGTCAGGCCCCGACGCACCAGGTCCATTCAAATCAAAGTCCCTAAAACCGCTGGCACCCCCATCAGTTATATTCAAGTCGAGAGCAAACTCATTAGGTTTTTTACTAATCCCCACATCATCTTCTAGAAGCCTCTCATCAGTTACATTTAAGTCAATCTCCAAAAGAGGCCTATTTGACCCTATCCCAATAGACATATCTAAAATCCTACGTGGCTCGGCAGGTCTAAAAGCACTGGTGGGACCAGACCCACGCCAACCTGTCTCACCAACCCTCATGGGTCTCAATAAATTCTCTGGTGGGTTGAAGGATCCCTTTAATGGAGCTGCCACAGTAGCTATAGGTGCAAATGGAGGGTTTGACAAAGAGTGACATGATGTTGAGGCTGACAGGTGGGGCCCATCTTCTAATGGAAGAATACCTTCATTCAGGTCAAATGCAACCCTGATACTGGTATCTGGTACAGCAGTACTTCCTGTTGCCTGATCTGGCAAATCATCAGTAGATCCCTTCTTGGTAGGGGATGTTGCCAGCTCATCCTCTGTCACACCACCTGTTTTTTCAGATTTTACACTGGTAACCTCGTCCTTGTGAAAAATTACATATCTACCCACTGCATCTTTGTCAGACGGTAAATCCTCTTTCTTAATTTCTCCGTGCAGTTGCAGATTGTTATGGACCCCACCACTTGCACATTTGTTTTTTTCATCTTTACTATTATTTTCATTTTCTTCTTTTACAGCAGACAAAGGTTCAGCCTTGGAGATTTCTCCAGTAGCTACTCTGGCAAGCATCCCCAAATCATCCCCAGTAGAATCCACCAACCCGGCACCTGTTTCGGTACACTTCTCACCAGCCTCCTCTTTTTCTTCTTTCACATCAATCTTCGATTTTACCCCTTGAAATTGGTGTGGTTTCACTGGAGAGGAAGCATTTGACATCCTTGCCACAATCCTTTGCCCGATACTATGATCAGGCATTGAAATGGGTACATCACTGGACCGGGTAACAGGTCCAGTGCTTGTTCTGTGATGCAATTGACCATTGATAGCTCTTCTCGGCTGCCTCAGAGCAGTACCACCCATAACGGGTCCAGATTTGATAGACCCGAAACTTGAACTACTATTTGGTGATTGCTCTGTCTCGCCCGTCTTGTTCTGAGAATCAACTGACACTTGCAATTTCTGATTTGATGCAACCATTGGTTTTGGCATTGGCAACTGGGTCTGACTAGTGAGGCCAGCCTTTAGTTCCTGAGCTTTGATTTCCTCATCAACACGTCTCTTCCACACATCAACCAGAAATCGAGCTTTCCTTTGCACCTCCAAGTTTTTGTGGCCTCTTAAATTATTAACAGACTTGCCTATGTGGCAAGTGCGCAATGTATTGAGATTTATGGGTAGCTTTTCAAGTGCTCGTAGCAAAGCTAGCAACAACTCTTCCACAGCTTTGCCGTTGCCATGCTCAGCCTGCTTTGTCCCCTTATGGGACTCCTGTAACCACTCATCAAGTATAGTAACACCTTTCATTTGCACAAATTTCACAAGGCAATCATTGTTGGCATTGTCGGTGCCCGCAATTATACCTGCAAGCATGACCCGACCCGTTAGGTCGATCTTTCTCTCTTTACGGTCCAACTGCATGAGTTTGAGCATCTTTTCAACTATATCTGGATGTTTGAGGCCACCTAATTCAGTAATTTTTGAGATCTCCTGTGCTGCATCAATACCCGTGGCACTGCTAGCCTCTTCCTCCTCAATTGCTCTTGCAAATGGGTCAGGATCCCGCTTGATGGGTAAAATTTGAGGTGCCAGGTCAACCCGGTCCCTCTTGCGGGACCTCAAGGAGTGGGGACCGCAAGGCGATGGTGAACCATTTGCGGTGTCGTCAGAGGATGCTTTGGGGCTGTTCAAGGATTTGGGTTGGCGGGTCCCACCTGTCTGGGACTGGGTTGATGCATTCATCTCCAAGCAAGTTCAGTCTAGTAGCTTACCAATCTCAGCTTGTGTATCCTGTATGAGAAAATATAAACAAATTTACAAAGCATTGAAGTAGCTCAACATAGAAAAGAATGAAATGATCATCAGTTAATTGATAAGAGTTTGGGAATTAAAAACACAACATAGAAATTTTAAGAAAAAAATCCATGAACTTACATTGATATGATCATTTCTAATAAGCCAACGGAGCCACTAGGTTCCAATATCAAAAACCGTTGTAGAAGAGTATCAGCAGGACCGTTTCTAGAAGGTTCTCAGAGAAATTGATGGAATATGCACATCTTCAGTCTTGACCAAATAATCACCCTAGAAGTATTAAAAAATCTTTAAAAAAAAAAAAATTAAGGTAGGTTCTATTGCTAGACTGATCATACCAGTAATAATAATTGGCTAGTACAGTACCAAACAGAAAAAAATATTAAAAATAATAACACCAACAGGAGCTGAGCTTGTAAATGACGTTAAAATTAAGACTGAAGGCCCCACATGTCAGTCATTGATTCCGTATATAACCAAATGCTTAAACCTATTACAATATAACAGAAGTTCCCCTTTAGTTGGTTCAGATGCTAATTTAGATTTAATTAATTAATTACCTCCTCAAGTCTAGTTATTATGCTTTCAAGCACTGGGCAGTATATCACCCCAGTATCAGTACAAGTACCAATACCAGTGTCGGTGTCAGTGTCAGTGACAGTGACAGTTCTCATATAAAACCCTCATACCATTCATTATACATAGTACAGAAACGAAAGAGAAGAAACCCAGCAAAGTATATTCAAAATTTGAAACACAGACCACTAAATCCAATGAATTAAAGAGTTTCCATTCCTGATGGATCAAATTGGAATCTTCAACTGACATGTAGGCCTTACGGATTTCTTGTTCAACATTTGAAAAGCATCTAACCAACAAACTAGCGTAGTTCATTAGAACAAAAACTCATTGCTTGGTTAAACACATGGGGTTTCATGAAAACCTACAAATTTAGTATGGGTGCTTACTCAAACCCTAACTAAAACTAGTGTTGAATCATCCCAGTCCCAGTACCAGTACCAGTGTCAGTGTCAGTGACAGTGCAAGGTCTCCTTTTAAAAGATAAAACCCTGATACCATTCATTATACATAGTACAAAAACGAAGGGGAAGAAAACCCACAAAATTAAATCGTTAATGGTATTAGCAAAGACGAGAGAAAAAAAGAAAAGTGATGGGTCAGCTTTACCGATTGAGAGAAGAAAGAAGAACCCTAGAAGAGAAGAGAAGAGAAGAGAAGAGAAGAGGAGCTGTTGAGAAGCAGAACCCTACCAAGAGAGTTCAGATCAGCTTGAACTAATAGTAATTGTTGGTCTTTTTGGGCGGATTTTGCTTTTTTGGTGGTGCGAATTTCGATCGAATCAAAAAGGGTTTTGGTTTTACTCAGAGAAAGAAAGAAAGAAAGAAAGGAGATTGCATTTCAGTCGAGGATTTGAGAAAGAGAGAGAGAGACAGACAGACAGAGAAAGAGGAATCCATATCATCTAAAGTAACTGAAATATTGAGTTTAGATATCGACCGTCAGATCTATTTTCAATTGTCCTGATTCTGATCGTACGGTCCATATCTAAATTCAAATTTTGGGCTACTTGAGTGGATTTTGACTCGAGAAAGAGAACGTATGAGATTATAAGCGGTATATTTTGTAAATTAGAAGACAAATTTGGATCCATTTTCAACCCCCCCCCCCCCCCCCCCCCTTTTTTTTCTCCCAAAATAAGAACTATTTTGCTACAAATTATTTCTCAACTCACTAGATTTTTGCAATACATTTGTATTTTTTTGTAACATAAAAAAAAATTAGCACAGCCATTGGAACATTAAATGATTATATGTATTCACGGTTGATTTTGTATTTATTATCGATACAATATAAATTTCAAAATAATTTAAAATATCAAAAAATTAATTACAAGACATGAAATTTATTTTACTTCATCATAAAAAATAGAAATAAATAATAAATTTTCAATTTAGCTAGTTTCAACTAATTCAAATTTTTTTAGTATATTTCTGATTTACTGAAAATTTTGTTTTTTTTTAATTTAGAGATAAGAAAATGGATTTAAAATAAAACAAACACTTGGGTATAAAATAACCATAATTTATATTATAATAATATATAATAACATGAAAGAGAATAGAGAATGCCTTCTTAAAGTATATCAAATAATAATAAATCTCAGAGCCGTTGCACCGACAGTCGTTAATTATATCTAAGCTAGCGTGGGTGCAGCGGCTATATACATGCTATTTTTGTGACAACAGTACATTTCATGAGTTCAATTTTTTATTTTATTTTATGTTATACCAAAAATCGAGAAAAAAAAAAAATTGAGGCCTTTTAGTGTGATAGAGAGAAAGGGCCGGGGGATCCATTACAATAAAATGAGGCCTTAATTTCATGAGTTTAATTTCTACGATGAAGGATGCTCTCTTCAACTTCTATCCGAATTCTCAGAAATTTTTTTGTTTTTTTTTTTGTTTTTGTTGTTTTTTTTTTAAATAGTTGGGGGACTCACCAATGTCATTAATATGAAAGAAGAAGAGGATTCAAATGCACCGTGATTTTGTGTTCTATATCTTTTATCGCTGTTTTAAGTTCAAACAGTTGATCCGAATAACTCAACATAATTTTCATAATAAAATATGATTGGAGACTAAATTTTCCAATTTTTTTACTATTTTTTTAAATAGGTACAAAATCATTGTTTTAAGGAGGTATTGGACCATTCGAAAAAGTGATATTGTACCTATGTAAAAAAATAGTAAAAATTGTTTATAAAAGAAAAAATTTGGTCTCCAAGAATATTTTATCATCATGAAGATCATGTTAAGCAGTTTGAATTGACTGTTCAGACTTTGAAAACAAAGATAAAAGATATAAAATATATTGGAGTACAAAATCATAATGCATTTGAACCCTCTCAATATAAAATCATGCAACAGTACATACACTGGTACCAAACAGCTGGTACACAGCCACTATGAATGTCTTTACAAAGTAGCCATCACAACCATTGCAAATAACAAACAACTAAGTAAGAAAACAAATAGCCATAACATCAACACATTGTACATTATAACAAAAAAAACAGAAATATGCATATAAGCCCTTCTACTAAACAAAAACCAATATTCTGATATGTAGCAAAAACAGGCCATCTATCATAGCAGATCAAAGAAGAAGTGGCAACACCTCATTTCTTCCTCCCATTTTCCAATAATGTTCTTCTATAAATATGATTTGACAATGATGTTATATCAAATATATTTGTAAATCATCTTTTATAAATATATTTATTGACAGTAGTTGCCGTAAATCATCAAAAAAAAATATGTTATATCAAATGTCATTATACTTTTTAATTCTTCAAACAAGCTATCAGAATGTGTTTTGCACCAAAAAGTTTGTAAAGAAACAATTTGAGCACCAATTTTCTTATAGATCGATGTATACTATGTTGCATGGATACATATATTACTACTAGAATTCTGACTTGTTGCATCGGCTTACCCATGCAACTAATATTTTTGAGGGATTGTTGCATGGATAAGCCCATGCAACAAATCAGAGTACCCATCCAACAAGTCATTTGTTGTATGGACACTACTTACCCATGCAACAAATATTTTTATCCATGCAATAAATCTAAATTCTAGTAGTGTATGGATATCGTATCGGATACAATACAGATACAGCGATATGACAATTTTGAAAATTCTAAGGTATGATACGTCTATTATATATATTATTTTTCATTAATTCATATATTGTATTTAGATAATCATAACTTAAATCAAATTTGTAAAAACATAATGACTTCATCCAAGTATAAGATAAATACTATATTGACTAGATCTTGTCACATGTGATGCTCTAGTGTAGTGGTTAAAGATTTTGACCAACACTTGGGAGGTCCCAAGTTAACAGCAGGAATTTGCTCTGATCCACTGGTGCGGTCCACACGCACGGGCTGGTCCATGGGCGCAGCACGCGGGTTCGTGGGTTAGAGGCACGTTTCCAGCCATGTTTGAACCGTAGCAGCCATGTCAACGCAATATCGGAGACGATCGTATCAAGAGGGTAGGGATACGCCAGCTGGCATATCTGATACGTATCATGACTGTGTCAGAGGAGTGTCAGTGTCGGATACGTGTCGGACACGAGTACGATCACCATCTAGGAGTATCAAGGTAGCATAGGATGTATATAAGAGTTTAAGAAAAACATAATTAATTTTCATGTTTAATTATATTAGTTCAAATATATTCTCATGGGGGCTATTCGGCAACACAACTAGGATTAAATCTTAATCCGCGCTAAGGAATTAATGTTCGGTTGTCTTAATCCGTGGGTAAAAACTAAGAAAGCTAAAGAAAATGGTAGAGATGCTTTAAGGCAAAAGGAGACTAAAGGAAGTGATCTTAATCAGCGCTAAAAAACTGATATTCGGCAGAATAAAGCTGCTAAGGAAGCTAAAAAAATCTAAAAGAGATTTAAGGAGACTTAATCCCTCTTTGCCGAACAGCACCATGGCCATATAAGAAGCAACCAACAGTAGCACGTAATGAGAATAATTAAGGAGCTTAGCTGTAAAGATGGCTCCAGCCATTACTTGGTTCCAATTTTCACGTTCCATGCTTGCACAAAGCATGTTGAAGTCGAAATAGAGTTTCATTTCACTCGGTAACGTGTCTGGTAATTTATCTCTTCTCATGAACAGCTAACTGATGCATGCCTTCACCAATCCTCTTGCAATGATTCCAGATCTCTACAAGTACCTAACAAATATATGTACATGTATCAGATACATTGAAATGAATAAAATGAGAAAAATATGAAGAGAATATGTAATCAAGATTAAATGGAGGCCATCTTGACTCCTGAGCAGTGCATGCAGGCTGCATTCAAACAAACCAAACCCAAAATTTCTGGCCCAGACCAACTAATTGAAAACCAGATCCAAACCCCTAAACCAGATATATATATATATATATATATATATTCTCTCGCTCTCTCATCAAAAGATTCAAAACAGATGGCGCATTTAGCAGTTCAGAATTGCTTCGGACAGAGATTTAATTTGGGATGTCTTTTGCAAATTTTTTTTATTAAGAGCAAGGATAATAATAATGATAAGAAAGTGAAGAGAGTAAAAAATTGTGCACAATTTGACTGTGAATATTAAGTCTGATGTCATTTCATCATAATAACTCACTTAACATATAAGATAAACAAAAAAATATTAATTTAATGTTCCAAATTCAACGGGCATGTAACATTAATTAATTATAACCTCTTACAAAATTATTTCCATCAAACCAATCTATAATGAATAAAAAATATTTAGTACTTTGCATTAAACTATAACAAAGTAAACATTTTTTGCGAGGAAAAAAATGCATTTATAATGATAGTCCATCGCAAAAAAAAAATAAAAAAAAACTGAACAATATAGGTAGTCCGTCGCAAAAAATTATTTTTTATCCTCGCAAAAAGTATCTCAATATTGCATCTGAAACAAATCCTAAAAAAAAAAAAAAATCACTCATCTAGTCAAACAACTTAAATCTCCTCACTAAAATCTTTACATTACTTCACAGACAGTTGCAATTTTTCGATTCAAAAATCACTTATCTAGTAAAATAACTTGATCCTAATATCAGAATCTGGACATTGCTTCAGTACATATTGTTGCATTTTTTTTTCTTATCGATCATCTTTCCCTTGCAGCTGGGTTTAGCTTCAGTGAGATAACATGGTTCTATTGAAGTTTCTCTAACACATGCATGGAGGATCGGGTAAATTTTTATCCCAAATTGTCATTAAAATTAACAGCTTTATCCCAGCAAGGCCATAACTGACATATCCAAAAGTGGAATAGCCAGTTGTTATAAGCACATCACAAAGACTAAGCAAATATATCCCTGCAAGTGCTTTTTGATTGTGTGATTGGCTCTCTATATTTGCTCTTCTTCGTGGCTTGGTTGGTAAACACTCACCAACTCTTCGGTTTTAACCGAGTGCTCATAGTACAGGGATTTGGCCTTCTCGTAATAATATGCATACAATGATACTACTAAAATTGCTTTTAAAGGCTTTTGTTCATCGGTTTTGAGAGCTTTTGTTCCATTCAAATCAAATTCAGGAAGTACACTTTCTTCTTTAGAACAATTTAGGATCTGTTGGAATATAACATCAGAAGAAACTTTTGTAAACCAAAAGACGCGCACTTGTATACCAATTTTCTCATCTTCCTTGGCAAAATAAGACATGTAGTATCTCCTGACCAATCTCCAAACATTGTTATTGGGATGAATTAAATAGTGTGCTAGTAGAGAACACACTCTCTTTTAATTGTTGGAAATAACCGGCCGAGTTCTTGTTCAAACAGATGAGTCGAGTAAAGAGATGGGATAAACTATAGATCAGATTTTATTAACAACCAATTGACTTTTTCGATGACAATTTGATCGTCATTGCAAAAAAAAGAAAACATGTCTAAAGCATGATAATCCTCAACTAGATGGACATAAGCATAAGAGGGCAATGGCTCGACCTCAGTATTAATTGAATGATTGCTTATTATAACATGCTTATCTAGCATATTACCATATGTCTTAGACACAGCTGATTGGGGGTGTTCGGCAGCTCTCCTTAGGAGGGTGGAGATTAAAAATTTAATCCTTGCTAAGGAGCACTTGGTCGGTAAAATCGTAGAATTAAGAATGGAGACTTAGTACAAGTAAAATATATATTTTAGTATGTAAAGACCTAAATACCCTCATCTTCCACATTTTTCTTGCCATTTAATATAATTAATACAACAAACAAAGATAATGATAATTACACACATTTTAGTGAAAATAATTAAAATTATCTAAAATTAATAGTTAATACATGAAACAAATTAATATATATATATATATATATATATAGAGTTAGGCTGGGGTGCTATGGATAGCATAGTGGCCTCCCGTGCTACGGCTCAATATTCAAGTTTTCAAAATCCAAACGGTCGATCCAAACCATTCATTATTTAATCCATATTAAAATGTGCTTGGAGAACAAATTTTACATTTTTTGGAATTTTTTTGCTATTTATTAAGATGGTTTCAAAATCGCTGTTTTTATTAAAATTCTGCACCACTGGAAAACAGCGGTTTCAAAAATGCTTAATAAATAGTAAAAAAATTCCAAAAAATGTAAAATTTGGACTCCAAGTACATTTCAATATGGATTAAACAATGAACGGTTCGGATCGATCGTTTGGATTTTGAAAACTTGAATATTGAGCCGTAGCACGGGAGGCCACTATGCTATCCATAGCACCCCAGCCTAACTCTATATATATATATATATATGAGGAGGGCTCAAATGCACCAATATTTCTTGCTCCAAATTCAGTCCAAATCCTTAACCGCATATCTCATTTCAGATGAGTGGCTCAGATTTTTCTCCGGCTCCAATCTTTTATCTTCAGAAACAAGTGCTCAATCGTCTCCAGTGACCCCTCCCTCTCTCCCTTTCGCTCTCCCCACCCCCTCTCGACCATGATGCCGAACTTTCCCTTCGTTCTCTCAAGCTCTCTCCCATCCGTCAATCCAGCAATCCAATCTCCCTTCTGCTTCCTCTTCGCTATCTACAAATCCCTAATCATGTGCCCTTTGTTTGGCCTTCAAGAGCGAAATGGACGCCTGAGTTGGCCTCCGTGCCCCTCCCTCCCTCTCCATCTCTCCGGAGACCTTGTGACACTCCGTCAACTTTGAGGTAAGATAAGGATTAGTCCTTATTATTTTTATTGAATTGTCAGGCGGCTAATAGCGAGGAGCACAATTGTATTAATTTTAAATAAATTATTTACATCCTAGGATCCCACCATATCACACCAATGTACTAATTCTTTACATTCCATTATATGCCAAAAAGAAAACTAATCCACGCACTGTATGTAACAGTACCGGTATTTCCTTCCTCATCGTCCAGGTCTTTAACATTTCCAGTACCATTTATCAATTAAAACTGAAAATTAACTGCGTGTACTTTGTGTTTGTTTTGGTGAGTCATGTAAGCTTGATAGAATATCAATTGAGAAATTATGCCTTGCTATTTAGTGACAGACGGTTTGGGCATCCCAATTGGTGTCAAAATGGATTTGGAGTTTATTTCCGATGCACTACATAACTGGGATGCTAATGCTTATGTTACAAAATTTTTGGCTAGGTTTTTAAGGTAATTTTACCGTCTCCATTGTACTTATTCTTATGTAGTTTTGTTCTTATGAAAAAGCACTTGGAAAATTTGATTGACATTTTGAACTTGTAGATATAATGTCTAAAAGTTAATCGAACCGAATTTCATTAATAAAACCAAATAAACAAATGGGGAACCCTTGTACTAACCAGTATTTTGTAATAACCATGTTTTTTTGTTTTTCTTTTCATCATGTTCCATTAGAAAACATGAAAGAAATTGAAGATATAAATGTGGAAGAAACAAAAGTTAAAAGGGGGTCTTCAACAATAGAACAATTTTCAAATTGTAATGGAACCACCTCATCCTTAGGCAAGAATGGTCTTGAATCAAAACACAGAAAGCTCATAAATGGATATATTAATAGATGAATAGAGTACATAGAAAGCTCAGGATTTGCATTTTTTTTTTGGAGTTGAATAGAGTGCATCAGAGGCTCAAGATCTGCGTATTGTTCTCAACTTTGAGTTTTATATTGTGCTTTCAGTTTTATTCAAATAAAATATTTTTTTAGCTTCAATTCATTTCTATAAAATTTTTGTTGTCAGATGGATTCAACTTGCGTGGTAATTACAAATTTGGATTGGAATTGGTTGTAGGTTGACAATAAAGGATATATACTACCTTTGTTGAATGACTTCAAAGATGATCAGTACTAGCAAAACATTTGATAAACATTGGAGTCAGTTTATAAACATTGATGATCAGTACCAGTAAAAAAATTGTTAAAGGATATATACTATTTTAATGCCACATTGTCCTTTAGTTATAACGGACACAATCGATGCACATAAAGTTGTCACAATGAGCTTATATTACAAACAACACAACCTCAATGCAATAACAAAAGGAAATGGTTTCAATTTCAAAATATAGATATTCAATCATCATACTTACAAAAGATAATTATCTGAATCTCAATATAACTAAAAAAATAATTTACAATTAAAAAAGAAACACAAACTGCTTGTATGACCTATACTTGTCAGTGCTTTGATGCACTCTATTCAACTAAAAAAAATACAAAGCCTCACTATACATCAAAAAAAATTGAAAAAGTATTAATATTATTCAACTCATCTATCCATCTCTGAGCCATCTATGGTTTGTTTCTTCATCGCCTATGTTTAACAATGTGAGCCCGAGCTTTTGCATCTAATCTAATAGGAGCTCCAGTTCCTCTCTCCTTTGATTGAAACAAATTACAATGTCACCAGCTAATTCAATTGCTAGTATATTGACAATTGTTTATATCTAGTTGAATTCTGAAAGTATCTGTTATGAAACTCCTTCCTGCCGAGAAGATTAAAACTTACTGTGTATTAGGGTTTTATGGTCTCAATAAATCAGAGAAATTTTAAGCCTATTGAAACCTAAAAAAAACTAAGCCTGTACAAAGATCATAGAAACTAGGAAATGAAAAGACACTAAACATGAGAAATTTGACATAACAAAGTTTTGTAAAATGTCAGTCAACTTACAGTTCTGTCAAGACCTTGACACACGAGGAGATCACACTCAATCACACCATATCACCTATTTATCTTTCTATTCAATAACAAGTAAGTATCAAATTAGTTGAAAAAAGCAATTGGCATTAACGCCCATCTTAAATGAAAAATAACTTTGTATTTTGATTCAAACAGAACCATACAAATATAGTATCAGTACAGTAAATTGTTAACATCCAAAGGCAACTTATTTAAGGCTCAAGACATAATCCATACATTAAACTTCTATTTAACACAAAAATATGCCACAAAAAACAAATGTAAACAGTTGTAATGGAAGGTATAATTATTGGTTCTGAGAACTATGGTTCTGAGAGACTGCTTGAAAGTTGGGCAGACATCTGGTGGACTGTCAGTTGAAGATTGAATATAAGCTTCTCCATTAGTAGCTTCTGGCTTCGCACCTAAAATAATAATATATAAATAAAAAATATAATTCTGAGAAGAAATAAGTTACAGGAAAGAAAAATCAAACAGCAAATTTCATTTATTTTATAAAGAATAGTTAATTTTCAGTTTTAATAACAAATAAGGAGGCTCGTGGAGCAATCATTTTCTGATTTTTAGATGTCTCACGAAATTGGACAAAGTGATGGTCCTGAGTCTACAACGAAGCTGGTTCTAAGTCCTAATTAGGTGTTTGATTGGTTACATCAATTTTATTAAGAAAAGAAATACATCCAGACGATAAGGCACAAAATTTGCATATAGGAAAAATACATATTACCTCAAAATCGATGGAGTGTGACCGGGTCGTCGGAGAGATGAAGAGAGGAGAAGGCACGGAGGTCAAGGTAGAGGTCTGTTTCGTTCTTGAAGTCCAAGCGAGGAGAATGACGAGGGGGGCATTGCCGGAGAGACGGAGAAAAGGGAGGAGAACGGAGGCTCCAAAATGAGCGCTAGATCGACGAATGGGAGAGAGAGCTTGGGGAATGGAGGGAGAAGCTCGACGTCGTGGTCGAGAGGGTGAAAGGGAGAGAGGGAGGGGCCACTGGAGACGATTGAGCACTTGTTTCTGAAGACAAAAGATTGGAGGCAGAGAAAAATCTGAGCCACTCATCTGAAATGAGATATGTGGTTAAGGATTTGGACTGAATTTGGAGCAAGAAATATTGGTGCATTTGAGCCCTCCTCTATATATATATATATATATATATAGGGCAAGTTCTGTAACATATGAAATTAAAAAAATTTAAATTACATAACAATTTAATATATCGGACAAATCTGTTAACAGTATTAGCCGTATCTCAAAATATATGAAACTTGGTACGTGCATCAAATCTGGTACAAGGCATCAAACCTAGTACTGGTACAGTGCATTAAATGAACATTTTAGACAAGGATAATGGAGCAATCAAATGAAGAAAGAGCAGCAGCTCTGTAAATCATGTAATTGAACCAATGATTATCAATAAACATCCACTATTCATTATTGTTTACCAGACAGAAACAGGAGGCCAAATTGTTGTGAGGAACTCAGGCCGGTACAATGTACCAGCCGGGCATGAGAAATCAGTCCAAATTCAAAGTTGCAGAAAATTGACAAAAGTTTCCGTATTTTTATTGGAATTGACAGCAAAACTTGTAATTTATAATGAGAAATTATTGGACAAAAATTATCAAAGTGAATGTCAACTAGAAAAAATGAAGAAATATGAAACTCACTGAACCGCCTTGTAATTTAGAAAAATGCAAAACACATCAGTAACCGACTGTTGATGAAATCTTGCCTAATCTTGACTTTCAAACATTGTCTTTACTCGACTGGAAGAAAAGCTGATAATCGTAACCCACTGGATAGGCATTTTAGCAAGTGAATGGTTTCATTCGAGAAAGGGAAAGCTGCGAGAAACTAAAACGAGGCAACGAAAACCATTAAATTAGATCTCTATCGATAGAGCGTCTCGGTGTGAAGCTCTCTATAAGATCGAATCAAATTAGTTTGTCGCCGGCAAGCTCACGACAGAAGTGAGGTAGAAACGAATTTTTCTCTTCTTACGCCGTGGGATGCGTTCAAAGAAGAAAGAAGAGTAACGAAGAAAATATTAAAAAAATAAAAGAACGCTAAAGGAGCTCCTTAGTTTGAGGGTAAAACGGTACATAAAAAGCACCTTTTTGGGCTCTAAGGAGACGCAAAGGAGATCAATTTCTTAAGGAAGAGGAAGGGGGGAGGACGGCTTAGCTAAGGAGGTCTTTAATCCAATCAAAGGAGGAACCGTTCGGCAGACTTAAGGGAGATTAAGACTAAAGGAGCTCTAAGGAAGCACTGCCGAACAGGTACATTAGGATTAGCTTAGAAAGCTTAAGAAAGCTTAATGGGTCTGTTATTGAGTAATAGGATCCGATTTTTTAGAGTTAGTTACAGGAGCTTCTCTTTAATCCTCTCTATTTATATATAGGTTAACGATTGTAAGAAATAGTTATTAAAAAGAAATTCAATTATTCTACTCTCTTTTATATCTTTTGTCTCTGTTATATCTTTTCCTCTCTTATATGGTATCTGACGGTTCTTTCCTCTCTTCTTCTTTAGTCTCTTGATTTCTTGGATTCTACCATGGCTGATCTCACCTCTGAGTCTACTCCCACTGATCCTCCCTCTTCCTTTTCTTCTCTTCCATCTGCTTCTATTGTGCATATTACAATTCCAGTCTCCACCAAACTTGACCGGGATAACTTTCTCACTTGGAAATCCCAAATTGAACCAATTATTCTTGGTTATGGTCTTGGAGATCACATAGATGAGTCCTTTACACCTCCTGCTAAAACTTTCATCATTGCTGGTGTCTCACAGACCAATCCAAAATTTCAATCTTGGGTCCAGCAAGATATGCTTCTTCTTGGCTGGCTACGCTCGATGTTTTCTTCTACCATTCTCTCTTAGTACATTACCAGCAAAACCGTGGTTCACCTTTGGTCGACACTGCATCGGGTCTATCCAGTTGTGTCGTCGGCTTGTGTAATGAAATTGAGGCGCTCTCTTCAATCAAGATGTCATGGTGGTGGTTCTTGTTCTGAGTACTACACGGCTATGCTGCACATAGCCGATCAATTGGCCTCCGTGGGTTCTCCTATACCTGATTCGGATCTGGTAAGCTATATCCTCACCGGTTTAGGCCCTGATTTTAACTCCTTCGTTGTAGCTTTGACAACTAGCTAGGTTAGAACCTATATCTCTTGCCGAACTCCATGGATTTCTTCTTGCCCATGAGAAGCTTCTTAGCTCTCAATCTCAGTCCCATACCTCGTTTTCCGCCGATCCCACTGCTTTGCATACCTCTCACCATGGTTGAGGTAGAGGAAAATATCGGACTTCTGAAAAATATCGGGGTTCTGGAAGGGGTAACAGGTATTGATCTGCTCCAAATTCGGAACCACTTCTTCCCACTCCTTCTTACCCAGCTGGCAGTGGAGGCCCAGTTCAACAAGTCAATTCAGGCCCATTTCACCATTCTCAGTATTTTTCCAGAGGCCCTGCTACTCCATACACCTCAGGCCGTGGCAACTATTCCCAGTCAGCACCTCTTCTCTCTTGTCAAATCTGCTTCAAACGTGGCCATGTTGCTCTTGAATGCCGTCATCGGTTCAACAATTCCTACACTATGTCATCTCCACCTCAATACCAAGCTCTCTTCAACACTACCACCGCTCAACCGCATGAAAGTTGGTTTCTTGATTCGGGTGCTATTAATCACGTCACCTCCAATCTTACCAATCTAAATTCGTTCACTCCATACACCGGTGGTGATCAACTACAAGTTGGTAATGGCTCTCACTTACCTATTAGGCATTTAGGTCATTGTTCTCTTCCTAGTAATGGTGGCCATTTAAGTTTAAAAAATGTTTTACATGTTCCTTCTATTACCAAGAACTTGATTAGCATATCTCAATTTACTTTAGATAATGATGTATTCCTTGAATTTCATCATTTCTTTTGTTAGTTTGTAATAATCTAGAAGTCAATAATACGATAAATTATCATAAAATTTTGTTCATGAATTGAATGTTTATATCATTTTGTTGCCTTAAGTATTATTGTATTTATGGATCATTTCGAGTTCATGATTGAAATTATGAAACTCCATAATATAGATGATATATACTCTTAATCGGTTACTGACCAAGGTAATTAGCAGGAACACTAATTATTGTTATAAGGTTAGTATGTGGATTAAAAGATGGTTAAGTTTTACAAACCACTTGACAGGAGATATCATTTTAATCACATAGATACATATTCTAGGAACATGGTATTTGACAGACCCCGAATGAAATATTAAATAGAATTGTGTTCGTGTCATTTATGTTTTCATTCAGTTTCACGTTCTACAGTATGAGATATTTATCGTTCCCAATGAGAGATATGTATGTGTGATTGTTATCCACCGCTGTCAGTAAAAAGCAGTCATAACGGTAGGATTCCCATATGTATAGCTTAGCTGAGTAAGTGATAGTCTATCAAGAGTACTATTTGTTCCTCGTATTTTATACGAGCTATAGCATCACTGGGCCTCTTGGTAGAGTTAGATTATCTGCATGCGGTATAATTACAAGAGTAATTATATTTGATAATCTACTCAAGATCAAGAAAATATACAATTAACAAGGATGACACACATCTACCTTGGAACTGATCTGATAGCTATGAGACAGAAGAACAGACACAAGTAAATTGTTTACTGGATCGTGATATTGTACAGTACAGCATCATCTGTGTAATTGGATGGTCATGATGTGTTGCCAGACGCCACCCATGATTATAGAAGTTAAAACAATTTTAACTCTGTTTACCAACATAACACAGACCCTATTGGGTCACACCATATAGGAGCTACTCGGAGAATCTTACTGATTAATTATAAATTGATTATAATTAATATTAAGATTGTTATAATTAATTATACGTGATATAATTAAATTATAAATTTCATTTAGAATGAAAAACAGAAACAATGGTTAATTTATAAACGTACACGTTACGTTGTATAAAAGTTACCGAACAACAACCGAAAAGAAATATAATTATACATGACAATTATATATATTTGATTTGGATTTTAATTTGTTAATTATGGATTTTAATTATGGGTTTAAAAGCCCAAAATAATCAAAGTCTTAATTAAAATTAAAAGCCCAAAGTCAAAGCCCAAAAATCAAAGCCTTTTACTATTCATGTCTTAATGGGCCAAGGGCAAAATGGTCATTTCACACCTTAGGGTGGAGAAGAGTGTGGAAGGGGTATTGTGGTCTTTTCACATATTAAAAGATGAGGTGTCAAGGGTTTTTGGTAAATAAATTTGTTTTGAGGGGTATTTTGGTCTTTTGCGAACCTCCTCAAAACACTATAAATAGAGAGGTGGGGGTAGAGAGAAAACTTATTAATTCACGTGTTAATCTGATTACTTCGTTAATCGATTTTTCTCTCTTCCTCGGTTTCGGTTATTACGAGATTAGGAAATAATATATTTTGTGAAATCCTGTGGTTTAGTTTTTAAGCAAAACCGAGTTACCTTGGGACACAAATATATTTATTGCATCATTTTCTCGGTGAATAGTGTTTTTCCAAAATTTCGCGGTTTACAATATTTCTGGCAGAAGAAATAAACCGCTCTCCGGTTAGTCCTAGTGGATAACCAATAGAGGTATCACACGTGTGATCCTGTGAGTCGATTCTTTCCTTGGTGTAGCTCTTCTTGCTCAGCTACATTCCAACTGAGATTTGAAAACGAGCTATAAACATATTATATTAATCTATTTAATTGATAAGTAGATTTAAAGCTTTTAGAAATCAATTATGGAGAAGATTTGTAAATGAACTAAATGAGGTTTTGATGTCAAAGGAATACTGAAGGTGGACTGCCTTGGAAAGTTTCCTGACATACCTCGTTTAATTCTTAGCCTAAACTGTAAATTTTTTTTTACACACTTTCCGCAATTAAGCTAAATCAATGGGTTTGAACCGTCAAAACCCCAACATCTTTTGCATTGTGAAGGATCGTCGAACCAAGATTCCACTACTTCAAGCCAACCTCAATAATGGTCTTTACAATGTCAATTGTGCCGCTCAAGCTTGCATAGGAGAGCGTGTATCGGCCACCTTGTGGCATGCACGCTTAGGCCATCCATCTACAAACACTACTTGTTTTATAATAAATTCTAGTGGACTTCCTATTACCTCAATTAAATTGAACCTATGTGGTGATTGTTGTAAAGCTAAAGCTTGTATGTTACCTTTTAGTTCATCTACTTCTATTGTTTCTTCTCCTTTAGAAGTTATTCACTCAGATTTATGGGGCCCCTCTCCCATTATTTCTTGTAATGGATTTCACTATTATATACATTTTATTGATGAGTATTCAAAATTTTCTTGGATTTATTTTCTTAGATCAAAGAATGAAATAGTGAATGTCTTTGCTTTATTTAAAGCACAAGTAGAGAATTTATTTGGTACCACTATCAAAACTCTCCAAATCGATGGAGGCACGGAGTATTTACCCATCACTAAGCGCTTTCCTCAAATTGTTCATTGCATCTCGTGTCCATACACTCCACAACAAAACGGCTTAGCAGAACGAAAACATCGTCATATTATCGATCTTAGCCTAGCAATCATGTCTCATGCCTCCATTCTTCCTCGCTTTTGGGATCAAATTTTTCAAAGTGTGGTTTTTTTAATAAATAGATTACTTCCTACTACTTTACCTCACACTTCTCCCTTCAGTATTCTTTTCAAAAAGGAACCCGACTATAAGTTTCTTCGAGTTATTGGTTGTTTATGCTTCCCTTTTCTCCGTCCCTATAATGCACATAAACTTCAATTTAGATCTTTACCTTGTGTTTTCTTGGGTTATTATCAAAATCAAAAAGGTTACAAATGTTTTCATATTCCTACTAACAAATTTTATGTGAGCCGCAATGTTCGTTTCGACAAAATAATTTTTCCTTTCTCCAATCATTTTTCTACAGCACAGATTCAGGCCTTTCTGGACCGTTTTTCTTCCCTACAGCCTCCTCTTACCTCTTCTCTGCCCATTTCGGACTCCACTCAATCTTCTACACTCTCCATTCCTCTACATGTTATCCAACACCCCACTTCTCATCCTTCTTCCTAGCAGCCCAGTTCATGCACTTCTCCTCACCAGGCCGAAGGTTTTCAACAGCCCATCATCCCTACTACTACTTCTTCCCAGGCTGCTCCTTCCTTTCCCTCACAAGCCACCACTTCTATTTCCTCTCCTACGGATCTTTCTACAACCCCTGCTACTCGAGTTCCCTCCCAAGCCGAAACTTCTACCTTGAATTTGTAACCGCCTTCCAATTCACTCTCTACTTCACAGCATCATATGATCACTCGTAACAAGGATAGCACTCAATGCTCCAAACTATTCCCGGATCATATCACTTTTCTCACTACTCGACGTCCACTTCCTCTCTCTCTAAGTGATGAACCAACTTCTTTTACAAGTGCGAATAAGGTACCCGAATGGCGTGAGGTGATGTCAAAAGAATTAAATGCGCTTGCTCATAATAAAACATGGGTTCTTGTACCCCCTCCTCCAACTCAACATGTTATCGGTTGCAAATGGATCTACAAAATCAAGCGTAAGGCCGATGGATCCATTGAGCGTTACAAATCTCGCTTTGTTGCCAAAGGTTTTAGTCAAGAAGAAGGCATTAATTACAATGAGACGTTTAGTCTCGTGGTCAAACCAACGACTATTCGACTTGTTCTTTCTCTAACCGTTTCTCGACATTGGTCAATGCGTCAACTTGATATCAACAATGCTTTTCTCCATGGCGACCTTCAAGAAAATGTTCTTGTTCGCACAGAATATATGCTACAAAGTTTCGGTATAGCAAGTTATACCTTTTAAACCTTTATTACACTCTGTCAAATCAGATAGCAAGTGTATTATCCTATCGATGAGTATGCTTAAGTATCGATCCACAGGGACGGAAGAAAATAACCGGACTTGTCCTAAAATTACTTGAGATTCTAGAAGTGAGAGAGAGATTGATTTGGTTTACTTCTAACAATTCTACTGATTTATAACAAGTTTAAAAACAATAAAAGAGAATTAAAGTTGTTTTCAATTGATAAAAAGGAGTTTCCAGGGTTCAGATTTCGTTTCTGTTCAGCCCCAAGGCATACGACCCGTACGGCCCGTAGGGGCCCCGAGTTAATGCTGCAGCTACTGTTTTCTGCGCTGATACTAATGTTTAGGGTTTCTATCGACCAGATCTAGATACCTAACCTCAACTTTCGTATTTTGGCCTAGTACCCAATTACCGGACTCAAATACTTCCCTCTTAGATGCGTTAAACCTCAACTTTCGCATTTTGGCCTAATTTATCTAAGTTACTTGTTAGTTTACTAAAAGTATCCAAGGACTTTCGCCTCAAGGAAAGTTTCACCTTTCGGGTACTCCTTGGTTTCACCCTACTTCATATGCTTTATTTAGTTGGATTAAATGTCATAGACTTGGCTCCTGACACATAGATGTGCGCATTCATCTAGAGGGATGACTAATCAATTCAAGCAAGCACAAATAAAGCAATCGAAATACTACTCAACAAAGTAAAAACAAAGCATTCAACACAAAATCCAAGTAGCATGCAACAAAACTAAACTAGAAACTACATATTAACCCTAGAAACAAAGTAAATTAGCTACTCATGTTCATAAGATAACACAAATAACAAGAGATGAAAGAGTTCATGACAAAACAGTGGAAAATCCGAAGATCCGTTGCAAACTCGCGTTTTTCACTTCTCTTCCTCTTTTCCTCCTCTTGTCTTTTGCTCCAAGAAAGGTTGTCCAAGTCCCAGTGGTGAATCTCCTTTTTTTTGTGAGGAACATCTCCTTTAATGCCCCCAGATCGCGCCTCCAAAGGCTTCCTTTTCGGCCTCCTTAAATTAAGCTGATTTCATATTCCAGCTGGATTTTCCAATTTAGCGCCGTACGGGCCGTATGCCTGTGCTTTGTCTTGGAGACTTTGTGCCTCTATTGTGGAACCTTCTGTGCAGTTGGGCAGATCTTGTACGGGCCGTAAAAAAATGTCATACGGGCTTATGAAAAGTAGTCAGATCCAGTTTTTCGCCCTTTTTCCTACAAAATACCAAACAAAGCATAGCAGTACCATATTTCATCGAAATATAAGTAAAAAGTCCACATTTATAGGCTTTAAAGCACAGGTTTCAGTGTAAATCAGGGCCGTAATTTAGATATAATATGGAGATATCAGTTCTTATGACTCAACCATAGGGCTTCGTGGATCCGCTTCATCCCTCTCACGTGTGCTTACTAAAGAAGGCTCTTTATGGTCTTAAACAAGTCCCTCACACTTTGTTCCATAAACTTGCTTCCGCTCTATTCAACCTTGGGTTCAAGCCCTCTCAATCTGACCCTTCTTTCTTTATTCGTTTTTCTAAAGATTCTATCACTTTGATTCTTGTTTATGTAGATGACATTATTATTATGGGTTCTCACCAATCTCTTCTTACTTCTCTTATTAGTGATCTTGCTTCTAGGTTTTCCCTTAAAGATCTTGGTCCTCTTCACTACTTCTTGGGCATTCAAGTGTCATCTACTCCTAATGGTGTTCATCTCTCACAACCGAAGTACATTCGGGATCTTCTTATTCGTTCCAAGATGGACGGTTCCAAGCCATGCTCTACACCTTGCACACCTGGCCATACTCTCTCCAAATTCGATGGTTCCCCTATGACCAACCCTCACCTCTATAGGAGCATAGTCAGGGCCCCTCTAATATGCCAGTATCACGCGACCGGATATCACCTTCACAGTCAACAAAGCTTCATAGTTCATGCATGCACCCACTGACGAGCATTGGGGTGCAGTTAAAAGAATTCTTCGCTATCTCAAAGGAACTCTCTCTCATGGCATTCATTCTCATGCCTCCTCTTCCTTCGAGCCCCACACATATTTTGATGCCGACTGGGTAGGTTGTCCAGATGATAGGCGATCCACCACCGGGTTTTGTGTTTTTCTTGGATCCAACTTGATATCTTGGGGCTCAAAGAAACAATCTACGGTATCTTGTTCAAGTGCTGAGGCCGAATATCGAGGCATGGCCATTGCTTGCACCGAGCTAGTTTGGATTCAACAACTTCTTCATGAACTTTGTGTACCTTCCCTTCACAAACCGAACCTATGGTGTGATAATCTCGGTGCTACTTTCCTAGCTTTCAATCCAGTGTTTCATGCACGTACGAAGCATATTGAGATCGATTATCACTTCATGCGTGAGCGCGTGGCCTCAAAAGATTTAGAAGTTCGGTTTATTTGTTCCAAAGATCAGCTTGCAGATTTTCTCACCAAAGGTCTCGCATCTCCCCGCCTTCACCTTCTCTGCTCCAAACTTGGTTTAGCTCCAGCTCCTCCTTCGTTTGCAGGGGGCTCTTAGACACAGCTGATTAGGATTAGCTTAGAAAGCTTAAGAAAGCTTAACGGGTCTGTTATTGAGTAATAGGATCCGATTTTGTATAGTTACAGGAGCTTCTTTATAATCCTCTCTGTCTATATATAGGCTAACGATTGTAAGAAACAGTGAATAAAAAGAAATTCAATTACTCTACTCTCTCTTTTATATCTTCTGTCTCTGTTATATCTTTTCCTCTCTTATAATATGTTACATTAGAGTCAACATATCCTTGTCCTTAGTCTTTGTGTTGCAACACAGAGAATCTTGGCAAGTCTTATATATCCTTATCCTTAGTCTTTGTGTTGCAATTAAGATTCTTTCATTTGGAATAAGGATAAGGATAATGCAATTGACATACACATAAAATTAATGAAGTGATAAAAATTAATTGTGCACAATTTGATTATGAAAATTAAGTCTGAAGCCATTTAATCTCAGGATTTTAAATTGAAGTACTTATCAGTGTACAGAAAAAAATATTGAAAATATAAGTATATATAGTAACTCACTTTACCTTATAAAGAAAATAAATTTTATTTCATGTTTCAAATTCGACGTGTACAATTAATTATAACCTATTAGGAAATTCTTTCCATCAAACCAATCTATAATAGATAACTTGATCTCCTCACTAAATTATTTACATAAAAAATACTCATCTAATCAAACAACTTGATCCCGTGATCACAATCTCACTATTGGAAAAAATAGAATCAGTATCGGTTATATACCGATATCAGTATCGGTTCACCACCGATCCTGATGAGGGCGACACAGATACCAAACAAATCTGTATCGGTTGTTACAACCGATACTAATAGTTACTATCTGCATCGGTTGTATTTAACAACCGACACAGATCTAAATTGTAAATTAGATTTTTTTAAATTCAGGGGGAAAATATCAGCATCGGTTATACTGTAAAACCGATACAGATGTATATTTCACATTAGATTTTTAAAATTCAGAAAATAACTATCTGTATCGGTTCTTACGTAAGAACCGATACTGATTTGTGTTTAAATTTAGAAAATTACTATCAGCATCGGTTTTTACGTAAGAACCGATGCTGATACTCTATTGAATTTTAAAAAAATATTTTTTATTAAATGGCCAGCTTCCATATTTATTTAGCTGGCCGAAATTTCAAATAATCACAAATCCTAAATTATCAATAAAACACATCCTAAATTAATTATCAATAAAACACATCCTAAATTAATTATATATCATACACATCCTAACTTATTACAAAAAATTCATGTTCCTAACTTCCTCTCGTCTTAATTTCTTTCAGCAAGACTGTGGCCCACATTTGGCGAAACTCGGCCAAGCGTTGTACCGTATATTTAGCGGGAATATCCTGCATTTTTAGAATTTGTGAAGAGCATATATATACAATTAAATTGTGTATTTTATTATATTTGAAGCAACAATTCTTATTTTTGAAAAATTTATAAATGCATATATACCTTCAATTGCGGAAAAACATCGAGACAGTGCTTTATTATGTCTTGCATGAGCAACATGGTATAATATGCACATTCCCAGCCGGCTGGTTGTTGTGGGCACTATATAACAAGTTTCAAAAAAATAAAATGTTTGTATTACGAGCATACAAATGGCTTATATGTATATTCATTATAATTATATCGCAATAGGAACTATTACCTTGCAATCGTTACGAACCGTTAAAGAAGCACCCATTTCCTTTATGAAGACGCTGTTGAAATATGAAAACATTGAACAATCAGTACTTACGAGACATTTTTGAAATGATAATATAATAATAAAATCATTAGTATTCTAAAAAAACGTAAAATTTAGGAAAGACACTTACTCCTCGATAGCAGCACCGATCATCAGCATTCTTTTACCTTTCTTATCGGAATCGTACACGTACAATGCACGTTCTCTTGGCATAAGCACGACCAATATCCAATGATTTCTGCATGTTAGATTTGTAGCATGTCATATTATTCAATTTATATGAATTGAAAGAAATATAATAAAATTAGAATATATATATGTAACACTAACATCTGATGGTATGGTATGAAGATTAATCTCTTGTTCCGATTTTCTCGGAGTGCTTTCCCTATGTATTGAAGAACACGTCCTCGGTCATCATTCAACAGGGTGGCATTCGTTTGACTGGGGTCCATGAAACCAACCTGCTCATCGGGATATTCCTCCTTGAGGTATTTGTGCCAATACCTACAAAATAAAGACACAAAGGTGATCTCAATTTTGTGAAATTTGAACTACAAGTACTAAAATTCTGCAATTATTACAAATATTAACTCACAGCATCCAGATCTGAACAACTGGTACAGTGAGCCACTCCCGTGGAGTAAGCAAGGCCGCATAATCATCTGCATAGACGCGTATGGAGTCATCTAAACATAAAAGATCAGCTGGGGAATCGATTGCGATTGGGCTGCCATCTAGCTCCAAAAACCGATCACGAATATGCTTGAATGTCTGTCCCAGCTTGTCAAAATTGATACCATCAAATGCCTTGCAGTGACTCGTTGCTTTCGGACCTCCAGGAATAATCATTTCTTTGCCTGGTTCCTGCAAAATTTCATAATAAATTGAAGTAAAATCCAAAATCATCTATAACTCTATCACATAGATACTAATTCGGAAGTATAAGAACTTGTAATAATAATATACCTCATCTGAACCTATCACTATCATGGATATCGGCCATGCAGTGAAACTGCCGAGGGCATCCTTTAGGGTTTCTTGCTCGCCATTTGGTACAGGTAATGGGTGATCTATGAAGTCCGCATCAAAAATACCATCCACCATCACTCTTGCATGGTCGAGCGGCATCGGTCTGCCGTGAATTGTTCCACCGGGTGCAACTGGAACATGAATTGTCCCCACGGCTACTGTAACAGTGTTCCCATTGACAGCTGCGTGGAGTTTGCAGCTTATTTCTGCCTCCTGTTCAGATATATGTATTTACTCGAATAAACTAAAACGTATGAACAGTACAACATGTAATGGAAAATAAATGGTGAAATTTGAATATTATTGAATTTGAATTTGTATTACCTCATTATACCCGGAAAGATCTGCAATTGGTTTGACTGACTGGCTGCTGCTCTGAAGGACTGTTGGGGTAAACGTCTGAACTTGTTGGCCCATTGACTGCTGAACCAAAAGTGCAAGTTGAGACTTCATTTCTTCCCTCATTTTTGCTTCTAGTCTCACCTCTATTTCTCTTACTTTATCCTCCATTTCTTCCCTCAGTTCTTCCCTCATTTTTGATTCGGAACTCGAGGGAGCGCGTCTCCTCCTTATTGAGCTCTTCTCGTATGTTTTTCTGATAGGAACCAAACCTCCCACTCCTCTCACCCTCCCAGGATGTTCCGGATTTGGCAGAGATTTTCCAAGAACATCGTCATATCGTTCGACGGCCAACAAGCCTTGTTTCAGAGCCGCCTCTTGTTCTCCCTGGAATGACAACATGTTATAAACTAATAAATAAAAGTAGAGGTTTCAATGAATGACAATATCTAAAATTCTTACAATAAACTAATAAATTAAAGTAGAGGTTCCAATGAATGACAATATCTAAAATTCTTACAATTTTCTCGATGACCGGTACGTATGTTTCTGGATAAAAGCGTTCCTTGGTCTCCTTATCGAGCTTTTGTCTTCCTAGTCTCCAGGTGACGTGCCTATGCTCAATCGACATATCAAGGACCTCTTCTGGTTTCAATGCACTTGTTGAGCCTTGGGAAGACGGATCACTAGATGCTTTCTCGTCCGCAATCGTCTGCATAGCATCTATAAGCCTACTCCGAAAACCCTCGCCCATGTAACCTCTAGATCCTAAGAAATGCGGATACTCGTTTTTGGCCTGATTCTCCTTTCCAACCTTGCTAGCAGTCTACAATTAATATGTCACGACAATCATTGTAGGCCTTAATTATAAGAGAATTTGAATTCTTACTTAGAGATAAGGTAGGTGATCCGCAGAAATAAACATACCTCAAACTCCTTCGTCTCTCGATACTTGACAAATACCTCCCAGTCTTTTTCTTCCATATTTTGCTTGGCAAAATCGGGCGTCTCACCCGCGCGCCACAATTTAGTCATCTCGGATCGCCACCTCCGGTGACAAGTAGCCATCTTCTGATAATAATAGTTCCTCACTTTTTCGTCATCTTTTATACCCCATCTCAGCTGCCAAACAAATAGAAATCAAAATTTTGAGTTAGTTAATATCAAATGAAAGCTTGTGAACTTAGTACTACGTTATTTACCTTCAGTGTTTCCCATATTTTCAGCTTGTTCTCTTCTGGAACATCTTTCCACAATACGAAACTTATAGGAATATTCCTTCTCACCAATATACCGAATTCCGTTGGAAAAGACGTTGTATCCGTAGTAACAACCGGCCTGTGAAACTTGTCAAGTTCCACCTCTTTCCCTTTCTCGTTAAACTTCTCCTTGATTGCATTAGGCCCTCTTCCTCGTTTCTTAGCCGAGGCTGTCTGACTATTGCTTTCCATATCTGAATTTGCAAGTTCAAATAAATCCAAGTCCAAATAAATTCAAAGTCCAAATAAATCCAAACTAACTTCAAACCAATTCAAATTAAATCAACAAATAAATCCAAACCAATTATTTTGGTTTGGTAACTAAACCAATTATTAACCCAAATTCTAATGTACCAACAACAATTTCCAAATGTCTAACAATTATTTTGGTTCTTAAGCTAGGTACCAACAATTATTCTAATTAATGTACCAACAACATTTATTTTGGTTCTTAAGCTAGGTACCAACAACAACCGAAATTCTAATGTACCAACAACAAGAATTAGCAACAAGAATTTTCTAAATTCAATTGGTACCCGAATTAAATTGGTACCTCTTAAATTGGTACCCTAAACTATCAAATTTCTAACAAATAAGCAATGCCTTAGTACCAAGTATTTCTAAACAAAATCAGCAATGCCTTGGTACAATTTCTAATAAACAATTTCTAATAAGCAATGCCTTGGTTCAATTTCTAATAAGCAATTTGTAAACCAATTATTTCTAAACAATTTCTAATAAACAATTTCTAAACAATTCTTAATTTCTAAACAATCTCACAATTTGTATATGAACCCCTAAACTTTTAAAATTTCGCAAAATAGACCCTGTTAGTTCAAAGTCTGGTATAACACTGAAAATCACACTTCTAAAATTTTGCATAATGGTCCCTGTTAGTTCAAAGTTTGGTATACACACAAAATCAGCACATTACTACCCTAATATGACAAATTTAGAGAAGGAGACTAACCCGAGATTGAGAGGGAGAGACGGAGCCGAAAGTAGGCGGAGCACCGGCTAGGTCACGGTTTTGATAGGTCGATCACGGCTAGGTCACGGAGGAGGAGAGGGAACACTATCCGCAGCGTGGAGAGGGAGCGCGGCAAGGCGGAGCACGGCTAGGTCACGGTGGCTTGGAGAGGGTTCTGTCAGTTTTGAGTGTTTTGAAAACTTAGTAAGTTTTAAAGAATATAGAGGCGCCGGTTGGAGAGGGAAGCCTATCAGCATCGGTTCCTAGCTTAAGAACCGATACTGATAGTTCTCAGTATCGGTTCTTAAGCTAGGAACCGATGCTGATAGTGCTATTTATTTAAAATAATGCAGACTAGTATCAGCATCGGTTCTTAATCTACGAACCGATGCTGATAGTTCTATTTATTTGTTATTTTATATTTTTGTATTTTAAAATATAAAAAAAGGAGGTTTATGTGTTGTTTTATATTTTTGAATGTGTATGTTATTTTAAAATATAAAAAAAAAATGTTTGTGTGTTATTTTATATTTTTGTATTTTAAAAATAAAAAAGGAGGTTTATGTGTTGTTTTATATTTTTGAATGTGTATGTTATTTTAAAATATAAAAAAAAGGATGTTTATGTGTTATTTTATATTTTTGTATTTTAAAAATTAAAAAAAAGGAGGTTTATGCATTGTTTTATATTTTTGTATTTTAAAACATAAAAAAAATGGACGTTTATGGGTTGTTTTATATTTTTTTATGTGTTAGCAGTATCGGTTCTTAAGATAGGAACCGATGCTGATAGTGCTATTTATTTAAAATAATGCAGATTAGTATCAGGATCGGTTGCTAGCTTAAGAACCGATACTGATAGTGTTTAATAAATGTGTGGAGGTTTTATATTTTGTATGTGTATGTTATTTTAAAAAATAAAAAAAGGATGTTGATGTGTTATTTTATATTTTTGTATTTTAAAATATAAAAAAAGGAGGTTTATGTGTTGTTTTATATTTTTGTATTTCTTTAGTATAATTATTAGTTTAAAAATTACTTTAGTACATAAGCTATTTTAAAAACTATTAAATTGTATTATCTTAATACCTTGAAAATTACTTATAAAATAAAATAAGCTACTAAAATAATAACATTAAAATTTTTAAAATAAGCTAATAAATTACATATAACATGAACAAAATAAGCTACAAGAAGTGTTGAAGAATAACTTGCATGCTTCCCATCGTCGGGTGTTTCAATCCATTCTGAAGAAAAAAAAAATTAAAGATTATTAACTCACATTTTTATATTATTTGACATATCAATATTAAATTCATGACATACCAATATTATGACTTGCCAATAGAAACTTCTTCAACCCATTCTCCTTCATCATGATCGATGCGCATGTGACCTGTTTCATTATCCTCAGCGCCCGGTAGAGATGCCATGCCAGTAGAAAACGGTGGTATCTCATCAAAATGATCGTACGCTTCTTCGTCTTCCACATTATCAATCCCGATTATACGTCTTTTACCAGAGAGGACAACATGTCTTGAACGATCGGCGGGATCAGTTACGTAGAACACTTGCGTGGCTTGTCTTGCAAGTACAAATGGATCATCCTTATATCCAGCTTTACTGAAATCCACCAGAATAAAACCATCTTCGTCGACTTTAACCCCCCTACGGTTATCGACCCATTTACACATAAATAACGGGATATTAAATCTTCTGTAATCAAGCTCCCAAATTTCTTCAATAAACCCGTAATATGACATCGATGCATGCGATGGTCCGGCACCTTTAGGATCTGACAAATCACTCGAAACAGCTACTAACGTCACTCCACTGTTTTGCACGGTACTCTTTGCATCTTGATTTCTTGTGTAAAATGTGTACCCGTTGATGTCATATCCTTGGAAGGTCCTCACGACATGAACTGGACCAAGAGCCAACAATTTGACAATTTCTTTAATGTTTTCTCCCTCCGGAGCTTGCATGACTCTACGTGTAAACCATCTTTCAAAAGTTTTATTGTGTTCACCGATTAACCACTTGTTAGATTTCTTAGGATTCTGTTGCCGCAAGAGAGTCATATACTCGTCCCAAAAAGGATGAACGTCAGTGAGGTGTTGCAAAACATGAAAATGTGCTAGTGACATTGTTGTACTATCAGGCACGAATAATTTCGCACCGATTGTTCCTACCCCGTGAAGTCTACCCTCGTGCCGAGATTTAGGGATGCCGATGGCTTTGACATCATCCATATAATTAGTACAAAACTCAATAACCTCTTCGGCAGTGTAAGCTTTTACGATGCTGCCCTCAGGCCGATATCGATTCCTGACATATCCCTTTAACAATCCCATGTATCTCTCGAACGGATACATGTACCGCAAGAAAACAGGTCCACACATCTTAATTTCTCTAATTAGGTGAACGATTAAATGAACCATGATGTCAAAAAAAGACGGCGGAAAATACATTTCAAGATGACAAAGAGTGACAACAACCTCCTTCTGCAGAGCATCTAGCGTATCAGGATCATTTACTTTGCAACAGATGGCGTTAAAGAAAAAGCAAAGCTTCGTAATGGTCTGCCTAACACACTTTGGCAATATGCCCCGAATTGCAACAGGAAGAAGCTGTGTCATTAAAACATGACAGTCGTGAGACTTCATTCCTGTCAATTTTAAATCATCCAGTGAAACTAGGTTTTTAAAATTCGAAGAATATCCAGATGGAACTTTGACACCATGAAGGCATTCCAGTAAGCTTTTTTTCTCTGCTTTCGATAGCGTATGCATTGCGGGTTTTAGATATGTACAAGTTTTTCCTTTTTCTCTTTCCTTCTCTGCTGGTTGTAGATCTGGCCTTATGTTCAAGAATTGCATGTCTTTCCGAGCATTGATACCGTCCTTAGTTTTACCCGGAATATTCAATAATGTTCCAACTATGCTATCACACACGTTTTTAACCACATGCATCACATCGAGACAGTGTCGAACCTCTAAGTGCTCCCAATATGGTAAATCCCAGAATATTGACCTCTTCTTCCAACATATTTTCGGAGCCCCTTTCTTTCTCACCACCTTCTTTTTAAATTTACCCAATTGAACTTTCAAATCTTTTACTCGCGAATAAACTTGCTTACCGGTCAACGGGTAATTTGCTCTGCTATTCTCGGTCTTTCCATTGAATTCTTTTTTTCTCTTTCGGTGTGCGTGGTTGGCAGGAAGAAATCTACGATGACCCATGTACACATTTTTAGAGGAGTTGGGTAGCCACACATCGACTGTATCATCCAGGCAAACAGGGCACGCTTTCTCTCCTTTGACACTGTAACCCGACAAATTTCCATAAGCCGGAAAATCATTAATGGTGCACAAAAGCATGGCCCGTAAAGTGAATTTCTCCTTGCTGTATGCATCATACATTTGCACTCCGGGTTGCCATAATTCTTTTAAATCCTCAATCAATGGCGCTAGATACACATCTATGTCGTTCCCGGGCTGTTTGGGTCCTGATATGAGCAAGGTCAACATGATGTATTTGCGCTTCATACATAACCAAGGCGGAAGATTATAAATGCACAATAGAACCGGCCAACTGCTATGCTTGCTGCTCATGCTACTGTGCGGATTTATTCCATCTGCACTCAGCCCAAGTTTTAGATTTCTAGGGTCACGTCCGAATTCAGAAAACTCTCTGTCAATATTCCTCCACTGAGGAGAATCAGCGGGGTGCCGTAATTTCCCGTCTTTCTTCCGGTTTTCGGCATGCCAACGCAGTAATTTTGCATCTTTAGCATTTGAGAACAAACGTTTGAATCTCGGTTTTACGGGGAGGTACCACAATGCTTTTGCGGGAGGTCCTTTATTCGGTTTACAATCATCACTTTTATCACTGGCAATCTGCTTTGGTTTGTAACGTGATGCACGACATTTTGGACACTCGTGAAGGTCTTCATACTCATTTCGATATAATATACAATCATTTGGGCACGCGTGTATTCTTTGAACTCCCAAATCAACTGGGCACAATATTTTCTTCGCTTCGTAAACATTGGCTGGTATCTCGTTTCCTTCCGGAAGCATTTCTTTTAAAGTTTGTAATAGCTCAGTAAAACTTCTATCACTCCAACCGTTAGATGCTTTAAGGTTATACAATTTTAATACACCTTTCAATTTTGAAAATTTAGAACAACCAGGATACAATTCCTTATTAGAATCTTCGTACAAATTCTCAAACAAACAATACTGCTTATCATTATCAAAATCCTCTTCTATATCACGTAACATTTGATCAAAATTATCACATTTATCTACCACTATATTATCATTTTTTTCGGTATGATACTCCTGTTGCTCAGTACGAGTACCTACGTCGGTTTCCAATCCCCGTAAGTCATTCCCCTCATCCCCAACGGTATGGTATTCCTGATGCTCAGTACCAGTACCTATGTCGGTTGGAAAACTCTCACCATGCCATATCCAACACTTATATCCTTGCTTGAATCCACGACGGATTAAATGGCTCCTCACTTGGTTCGGGTTGGAAAATTTTTGACCATTGTTACAATCACGACAAGGACACGACATCATTGTACTCCCCTTATTCGCCATATCTTCCATAGCAACTCTGATAAATTCCTCGACACCTGTCGTATATTCATCCGATAAACGTGATGCTTCGTACATCCAACTGCGGTCCATCTGCAATTATAGTAGAACACAATTAATTTAGAACAAGCTTGGGGTACTAAATTATATTCACAGTAAGGCTTACATGGGGCCTGGTTACCATCCTATCCCACTCTTTGAATACTTCGTCTCAGTAGTGACCACTTGTTAGTCGTGTTTTAGTATTTAAGAAAATTTCGGCAGCATTTCCCCTTAGTTCCCCGAGTATTCGGGGAACTAATAAGGAGAAATGCTGCCGAAATTTTCTTAAATACTAAAACACGACTAACAAGTGGTCACATCCTAATTGAGACAAAGTATTCAAAGAGCAGTCCCAAAACGGGGACTATTCAAAATTAATCCCTAATGGATTAATTTTGAACGGGTATCATGACTTAAAGGCATTAATAATGCGGTTTTGGCTCTTAAGACAATACTCTAGCTACATACTTACTACAAATCTATTTAGTCTAGCTATCGAAATACACATTTATGCACAAAACTAATTAAACATGAGTTTTATGTTGTACTTACAACTTTTTTAGATGCCGTACCGAGTGAGATGAAGATCGCTGCACCAAATCTCTCAATAATAGCCAAACTACAAAATTAAACCATCGGAACCTAAATAAGAGATGTATATATATATAACATGGACTTGGCTATGGTGCTATATATATATGGGTTGCATAGAGGCCTCCCGTTCTACGGCTCAATATTTGAGTTTTCAAAATACTAACGGTCGATCCGAACCGTTCATATTGTTCTCCATATTAATATGTGTTTGGAGACCAAATTTTACATTTTTTGGAAATTTTTTACTATTTTTTTAGATTTATTGAAAATCGTTGTTTTTCAGACAAATCTGGACCATAAAAAAATAGTAAACAATTTCCAAAAAATGTAAAATTTGGTCTCCAAACACATATTAATATGGAGAACAATATGAATGGTTCGGATCGACCGTTAGTATTTTGAAAACTCAAATATTGAGCCGTAGCACGGGAGGCCTCTATGCAACCCATAGCATATTAGCCAAATACTATATAACATATATATGATGCATGCTAGGGTATATATGGGTATATATCAAAAGCTCAAATATAGCATGCATGTGCAAATATAGTTATATCAAAAATTCATATATATCATGAATTTGCTCATCTTCACATATAAAGAAAAGCTTAAAATATAAAAAATGTATTAAAACCTAAAAGATAGCTTAGGGTTTATAAAATGGGTCAAATTAGAACCTAAATTGTGCTAGATCTAACATCAAACTTGAGAAAAGAGATGATTAATCAATTAATGAACCTGAGAACGAAGAGTGAGATAGCTGATCAATGCCCAGTAAGACAGCTGCTGCGCCAAGCAATGGAGGAAGAAGAAAGAAAAATGATTCTGGGAAGAATCAGACTTCGGGAAAAAGCTAAATAGGGACTATCGGCATCGGTTCTAAGCTTAGAACCGATGCTGATAATCTACAATCAGCATCGGTTCTAAGCTTAGAACCGATGCTGATAGTATCTGGATCGGTTCTAAGCTTAGAACCGATGCCGATAGTGCATGTGCTGTGCTTTCATTAGCTTTTAGTATCGGTTTTAGTGATAGAACCGATCCAGATAGGTATTAGTATCGGTTGGTTAGTACACCCGATCCAGATAAGCCGATCCTGATTCATGTTTTTCCACTAGTGTCTGGACATTGCTTCACATATTGTTGCAATTTTTCCTTCTCAATTGTCTTTCCCTTGCACCTGACTTTTGTTGGATTAATATTACATGGTTCCATTGAAGCTTCTCTTACACATGGCATAGTGGGTATTTTAATTTCTATACCAAATTGGCATTAAAATTAGATGATTGATTCCTGTGAGGCCATAACTAACATACCTAAAAGTAGACCGAGCACTTGTCACAAGCACATCACAAAGACTAAGCAAAAATATGTCTCTGCTAGTGCTTAATTTTTTATTGTGTGATTGGGTCGCCAATTTTTTCGTTTCTTCATGTCTCAGTTGGTAAACACTCACCAACTCTCCGGTTTTATGGATTTTAACTTATCGTAATAATATGCATACAATGATACTACTAAGATTGCTTTCGAATGTTTTTGTTCATCGGGTTATGAAGGTTTTTGTTCAATTTTGTAAATTTAGTGTTCAGATCCTCCAAAAAACAATTCAAATAAGTTTTTTTTATAAATTCTTGTGCTTGCTAATAAAACTTGTCACACAGTCAATAGAAAAAAAACATTCAATATTCATAAAATTGACAGTATTGTATCTGAAACAGATCTTAAATTAGAAAATAAACACATCTAGTCAAATAACTTGGATCTCCTTATTAAAATCGTTACATTGCTTAACACACTGTTACAATTAATTTTCCTTTCAAATATCACTAATGATCATCTAGTCATACAACTTTGATCTCCTTATTAAAATCTTTACATTGCTTCACATATTGTTACAATTTTTCCTTTAAAAAATAACTCATCTAGTCAAATAACTTGATCCCATCAAAATCTGGACATTGCTTCACATATTGTTGAACTCTTTCCTTCTCAATTGTCTTTCCCTTACTGCATCTGACCTTTGTAGGACTAAGATTACATGGTTCCATTGAAGTTTCTCTAACACAAGGCCTAGCTGGTAGTTTTTTCCAAATTGGCATTAAAATTACTGGCTTGATGCCCGCGAGGCCAGCACTAACAGATCCAAAAGTAGACCAACCACTTGTCATAAGCACATCACAAAGACTAAGCAAATATATATCTGCAAGTGCTTTTTGATTGTGTGATTGGTTCTCTGTATTTTGTTTTTCTTCATGGCTTGGTTGGTAAACACTCACTAACTCTCCGGTTTTAACTGAGTTCTCATAGTACATGGATTTTAACTTCTCGTAGTAATAGGTATACAATGATGCTACTAAAATTGCTTTCGAATGTTTTTGCTCATCAGGTTTGAAGGGTTTTGTTCCATTGAAATCAAGTTCAGGGAGTACACTTTCAATTTTTGAGCATTTTTGGATATGTTGGAATATAACATCAGAAGAAACTTGTGTAAACCCAAAAACGCGTATTTGTATACCAATTTTCTCATCAGCCTTAGCAAGGTAAGACATGTAGTATCTCCTAATGGATCCCCATACATTATTACTGGGATGAATTAAATAGTGTGCTAATAGGTAGAACACACTCCCTTTTGATGGAAATAACCGACCGAGTTCTTCTTCAAACATAGGTGATGATGAACAAAGAGATGGGAGAAAGTATACATCGGATTTTAGTAACAACCAATTGACCTTTCCAAGGACAATTTGATCATCATTGCAATAAAACAACATGTCTGACTTACGATAATTGTCAACTAGATAGACATACACATAAGAGGGCAACAACTCGGCCTTGGTATTATTCGGTTCATTGCTTATTATAACATGTTTATCTAGCATGTTGCCATATGTCACATTAGAGTTAACATCAATCTTGTCTAGGTTTTTGATAGGGAAATCAGGAGGTAAAATCCATGAGCTATCAGGAAATGGTTCACAAAAGAGGTCAACCAATTCATCGGTCAATTGAATTAACAGAACTCTATTGGTGATAATAGCATAGAAAAAGGTACTTGTAAGGGATAGCATTCGGTTGCCTAGCCCTGCAATTGGGATCCAAACCACATAGTTGCATTCTGATTCTATACTGTGACCTGAGTTCAACTGCTGAATCGACTTCTGATAAAGAGGCGTATTTGGGCCACATTTCTTGTGGAGAGTTTCATAATTTCTTAGCTTCTGTAAAAGGTATGAAGATGGCTTGTATGGTGATGATTTGCGAAACAATGGCCACTCAAATCGGCTCAAACATGAATCGTTGTCAAAGTTTGAGGGGATGAGTACATGGAGATGGTTATTTTTTGATGGTGTAGAAGTTTGATTTGAACCATAATTCAACCCTGGATATCAAAACTTTTATGAGCTACGAGAACTTGTATAAATGAACAAATTAACTACATAATAGGAAAAAAAACAGTTTTTTTTTCTCATTATTTAGTTCAAGAAAAAAAAAAGTCATGTTTATCCTTGTGAAACCTTCAAAATTACATACATTTTTTCTTACAAAAATTAGTTGCATGATGGCATTTGATAGTAACCATTTTTATAATGTTTGGGTTCACAATTAAAAGATAATTGACTAACGAAATAATAATTAGTTTGCAACACTGAAACAATCCATATTAAATTGCTATTAATATTTCTTTAGAGGTAGTTAGCTAGTATTAAATTGCTTGATCAACATTAATTGCATTCTTAGATGATAATTCCATTGAAGAAAAACAAGACCAACCGTTGTCCATTAAACATATAAAATATTTCCTTTAAAGTGCATTGCATTTAAGCATAATTTAATTTAAAGCTAAAAGAAGGAAAACAATTACTGGTATATTAATGGGGGGGGAGTTTGTTTCTACATTGAATATTCAAATTTAAATTTAATTTCACTAATATGTAGGATTTAAGCTTTTAGAAATCGTTATCGTGCCCCATGCTAATTAAATCACCATAATTTGGCTTTATAATTTGAGAGCTTCATTTTTTCATTTTTGACATGATCATGGTTATAGGAGGAGAATATAAAAAAGAAGAGGAGGCAGGAGAAGAAGGGAGGGTATTTTAATAATTAATTATTTTTTAGTGACAAAATTAAAAATTAATGAAGTTTTGGATGGCATTATTACAATTTCAAATTCTAGGATGGTATTTTTTAAAATTTGAAGTTTTTGGAATGGCAAATAACCAATTTTCCCAAAAAAAAAAAATACCTTTTGCATCTTTTTTATTCATTCCTCTCAACTACGATATTAGAGTTATGTGGGGACACAATTTTAGAAAATCATAAAAAGTTAAATTTGAGCAAATTAACGGGTATATATATTTACTTGAACTTTGTTTAACATAAAAGTACTCTTTATTAAACATATTTGGATAACAGATTGTAATTGGTAGGGAATCTGCTAAGTAAGATAACAAACACAAATTAAGAAGAAATGAAAATGAACCTTAAATTATTTTTATGTACCTTTGTAAAGAGTGCTGATGTTTACATTAGTACTGATCAGCCAGAGAAAGAACAGAAGAGGCAAAAGGATGAACACTGCTCCTGGAACTCCCCACTTATTGTTCATTTTCTCATTTCTTTCCATAATTTCATGTCCCATGCGCACTACTATACTAGCTAGCTAGCTCTATTGACTATTGATCGATTTCACAATTTTAATTCTAGTTAGCTCCTATGCTTGTTGAGAACTACGTACGTACGTACCTTGTATTTATATATAAAATTAATGGATCTGCAATTTGTATAGTATTTAATGTGCTGACTATATATATATAGGGATGCCATCTTAGTTGAAAATTAAGCCTAGCTAGCTAGCTAGAGCCATTATTAATTATATATCTTAGGATCGATATGAGAGAAATACTAGTATATATATATCTCATGGGCTCATGGCCCCTTTGAGTAAAAGATAATCTGAAGCAATACATCGCATGCATGTGAGCAAGTTGGAAAGTAAACCCTATATATATATATATATATATATATATATATATATATATATATATATATATATATATAGAGAGAGAGAGAGAGAGAGAGAGAGAGAGAGAGAGAGAGTGGGGTTAAAATGCACCCTCTTTTTTGTGCTCCAAACGTGCACCTTTCCCTCATTTCTTCATTTTTAAAGTTCAAATAGTTGATTTGAATCTACCAATGTGTTCTACATATTAAAATGTGCTTGGAGACCAAATTTTACATTTTTTGGAATTTTTTTACTATTTTTTCAGAATTTTTTATTAAACTAAACAATAATAAAAAATTCAGCACAGTGATGATTTTCAAAAATTCTGAAAAAATAGTAAAAAATTTCCAAAAAATGTAAAATTTGGTCTCCAAGCACATTTTAATATGTAGAACACGTTGGTAGATTCAAATCAACTATTTCAATTTTAAAAATGAAGAAACGAGGAAAGGGTGCACGTTTGGAGCACAAAAAAGAGGGTGCATTTTAACCCCACTCATATATATATATATATATATATATATATATCCCTTGAAAATCCCATTTCACTTTGAGTTAAAATGACGATTAAACTAGCGATCTAAAACAAATGTTTCTTGGAAGACAATCCAAGTCCTCAATTTTTTTTTTTCTTTTTGATTTTTGTATTTTGCATTCTTTTATAGGTTGTGTGTGGAGAAAAAATATATGAAATATGGAGATTAAATGGAGGCCATCTTGAAAAATGCAGGCTGCATTCAAACAAATAAAATACAAAATTTCTGGCCCAGCCCAACTAATCAATTGAAAATCATATCCAGATCCATAAAGACATCTTTCATCTAACAATAATCCAGAATTGCTTCGGACAGAGATTTTGGAATGTCTTTTACAAACCTAGCTTCTTTATTAAAAATAAGGATAAGGAAACGAAGAGGGTAAATATTGTGCACAATTTGATTGTGAATATTAAGTCTGAAGCCATTTGATCTAACATTTTAAAATTGAAATTAATTGTACAAAAAGAAAAATGGAAAAACTAATTATGATAACTCATCTTTTGAAGAAAAAAAATTCATGTTCCAAATTCAACGTGTAAAATCAATGATAACCACTTAAAAATAACTGAAAATTAAAAATCTTATATCAAAAATCACTCATCTAGCTAGTAAAAATAACTTGATCTTCTCATGCATTAAAATCTTTACATAAAAGTTACTCATCATCTAGCGAGTCAAACAACTTGATCCCATTATCAAAATCTGGACATTGCTTTATATATTGTTGCAATTTTTCTTTATTGGCTGTTTTTCCCTTGCAACTTGGTTTTGCCGGAGTAAGATAGCACGGTTCCCTTGAAGCTTCTCTAACACACGCCGTATTGGGTATAGTTTTATCCCAAATTGTAATTAAAATTACTGGCTTGATGCCGGCGAGGCCATAACTAACATATCCAAAAGTGGACCAACCACTTGTCATAAGCACATCACAAAGACTAAGCAAATATATCTCTGCAAGTGCTTTTTTATTGTGTGATTGGATCTCTGTTTGTTGCATTTCTTCATGGCTCGGTTGGTAAACACTCACCAACTCTCCTGTTTTAACCGAGTACTCATAGTACATGGATTTGAGCTTTTCGTAGTAATATGCATACAATGATACTACTAAAATTGCTTTTGAAGGCTTTTGTTCATCGGTGTTGAAAGCATTTGTTCCATTGAAATCAAGTTCCGGAAGTACGCTTTCCGCTTTAGAACAATTTAGGATCTGTTGGAATATAACATCGGAAGAAACTTTTGTAAACCAAAAGACGCGTACTTGTACACCGATTTTCTCATTTGCCTTGGCAAGATAAGACATGTAGTATCTTCTGACCAATGCCCATACATTGTTACTTGGATGAATCAAATAGTGTGCTAGTAAGTAGAATACACTCTCTTTTGCTGGAAATAACCAGCCGAGTTCTTCTTCAAACAGAGGTGTCGAGTAAAGAGATGGGACAAAGTATAGATCGGATTTTAGTAACAACCAATTGACCTTTTCAAGGACAACTTGATTGTCATTACAAAAAAATAACATGTCTGAAGCATGAGAATCCTCAACTACATGGACATACACATAAGATGGCAACGACTCGACCTCGGTTTTAATTGAATGATTGCTTATTATAACATGATTATCTACCATGTTACCATATGTCACATTAGAGTTAACATTGAACTCAGTTAGGTTTTTTATAGGAAAATCGGGAGGCAAAATCCATGAGGTATCAGGAAATGGTTCACAAAAGAGATCAACCAATTCATCAGTCAATTGAATTAGCATAACTCTATTGGTGAGAATAGCATAGAGAAAGGTACTTGTAAGGGATAGTATTCGGTTGCCTAACCCGTTATAAGGGATCCAAACCACATAGTTGCAATCCATCAGTTCTATACTTTGATCTGAGTTCAACTGCTCGATCGACTTTCGATAAAGAGGCGTATTTGGGCCACATTTTTTGTGGAGGTTCTCATAATTTCTTAGCTTGTTCAAAAGGTATGAAGATGGCATGTATGGAATTGATTTGCGGAACAATGCCCACTCAAATCGGCTACGACATGATTCTTTGTCAAAGTTGGAGGGGATCAATCCATGGAGATAGTTCTTGTTGGATGGAGTAGAAGTCTGATTGGGACCATAATGCAACCCTGTATCAAAACTTTGTGAGCCACGATCGAGGACTTGTATAAATGAACAAATTAATTAAGAAGAATTAAATGAAAATGAAAATGAAATCTGAAATTTGTTTACGTACGTACCTTGGTGAACAGTAATTGTATTATAATTTACATCGGTACACAACCAGAAAAAGAGAAGAAGAGGCAAAAAGATGAGCACTGCCCTCCACTTATTGTTAATCATCATCATCATTGTTTTCTTACACAAACGCTTAGTTTCTGGTACTAAACCAATATATATACACCATCCTCATTCCTTGCCATTTCATGACCCAATTCGATCGATCTAGCTAGCTCCCGTGTTGAAAACTAATTAAGTACCTTCTATTTATATATATATATGGATATGCATGCAATAATTGTATATGGATATATATATATATAGGGATATTATTGCGATCTTAGTTGCAAATAAATTAAGCTAGCTAGCTGGTGCCATTATTATATTAGGGCCGGGCATGAGAAAAATATTACAAATATATATATATATATATATTATGGAATACTATATTTCTACCCATATATATACACACACACACACGTCGTGCAACTTACAACATAGGCATATATATAGCGCACAATCAAGTTTATTTTTTTATTTTGTCAACTAGTTTGTCGTGCGTGCCAATTACTTAATTTGTCGTGCGCAGAAAATTAAGATATATTTTGCTGATTCCTTTTTAAAGGCTCCCAATTAATTGCAACTGAATTATATATGTTAGCTAGCTAGGTATATTAATAAGCTACCAACCGTACATCATCGATCAACTTAAATATAGTTTCTACCAAGCGTACATCACCAATTAATTTGTTAATTACCGCTTCTAAAATTATCTATCTGTTATGAATTAAGTATTTATGGATGTCCATATTGTAACTCTCTTGAGCAATTACTTGAAAACTTCTCTTTAAAGAAGTATGTTTCTCTCCCACATTTATCAATAGAGTTACTATTAAATGGCTTATAATTTACATTTTCTAGCCTATAAATAGTGGCTTTGTATGGATGTATTAGACACAACAAAGCATATGAATAAAGCATAGCCATCTTTATACATTCTCAATATCTTGTTTATTATTCTTTTACTTTATTCTATAACACGTTATCAGCACGAGAGCTCTTGAAGATCTGAGTATCATTATATCGAATCTTGTGAAACTTGAATTTGTGGCTCTTGACATTACTGGAAAAAATTACTTATCATGGGTGTTAGATGCTGAAATCCATTTAGATGCAAATGGTCTTGGAGAAACAATAAAAAAAGATAATACAACCACTAATCAAGACAAGGCCAAAGCAATGATCTTTCTTCGTCACCATCTCCATAAAGGATTGAAAGCTGAATATCTTACGGTAAAAGACCCACTTACTTTATGAAATAATTTAAAAGAAAGATATGATCACCAGAAAACTGTGATTCTCCCAAAAGCTCGTTATGAATGGATGCATTTGAGATTACAAGATTTTAAAACAATAAGTGAGTTTAACTCAGCAATGTTTAGAATTAGTTCTCAGCTAAAATTATGTGGAGAAAATATTACTGATCAAGATATGTTGGAAAAAACATTCTCCACTTTTCATGCATCCAATATACTCTTACAACAACAATATCGTGACAAAGGTTTCAAGAAATATTCTGAACTGATTTCTTGTCTTCTTGTGGCTGAACAAAATAACGAGCTTTTGATGAAAAATCATAAATCCCGTCCAACTGGTTCTGCTTCATTCCCTGAAGTGAATGTAGCAATGCATAACAATTCTAGACAATTTCAAGGACGTGGACGTGGGCGTGGTCGAGGTCGTGGTCGAAGTCGTGGCCGAGGCCGCGGTCAAGGTTATTATCATGGTGATCATTCTAAAAACATGTCTTTCCACCAGAAGTGGAAAAATAATGAAGAAAAAACTGAGAAAGAAAAAAGTGGGCATAATAACGTACAAGAGAATTCATGCTATCGTTATAGTGGTAAAGGTCATTGGTCACGTACCTGTCGTACGCCAAAGCATCTTGTTGACCTATATCAAGCATCACTAAAGAATAAGGATAAAAAGGTCGAAACAAATCTTGTTTGTGATGACAATTTCGATAATAGCAAACTTGATGTTACTCATTTGGATGTTGCTAATTTTTTTGAAGAAAATAAGAACTAATCACTTTATTAGTGATGATGGGATATCAAATAAATAAATTAATAATTTTTTTTTGTTTTCTTAGTGATGATGGATATAAAATAATAATAATAATAATATTTTGTAGTTGTTGGAGTATCTGTAATAAAATGTTATCTACTCATTTATTATATTCTTAATTATATATATTTTTTTTGTTTTGTTTCCATAAAGAATGAATATATCTTTGGTTAACAACAACAGCAATAATGAAGATATATGTCTCGTCGACAGTGCAACAACTCATACTATTCTTAAATATACAAAATACTTCTCTTATTTACTAATGCACGAAGCCAATGTTAGTACTATTTCTGGTAATACAAATTTGATAGAAGGCTCCGGAAGAGCTATATTGTTGTTGTATGGAGGAACACAACTTTATATTGATGATGCATTATATTCTTCTAAATCTCAAAGAAATTTATTAAGTTTTAAGGATATCCGTCGAAATGGATACCATGCTGAGACAACTAATGAAGAAAATGTTGAATATATTTATATTACTCGCAAAATCTCAGATAAAAAATGCATATTGGAAAAATTATCTATGTTATCCTCCGGTTTGTATTACACATATATTAGTGCAATTGAAGCACATATTATTGTGAACCAGAAGTTTACAAATAAGAATATGTTTATAGTTTGGCATGACCGGTTGGGCCATCCCGGATCAATAATGATGCGAAAAATAATAGAGAATTCATGTGGACATTCATTAAAGAACCAGAAGATTCTTCAATCTAATGAATTGTCATGTGCTGCGTGTTCTCAAGGAAAGTTAATTATTCGACCATCACCAGCGAAAATACAAAATGAATCTCTTACATTTCTAGAACGTATACAGGGTGATATTTGTGGACCATTTAGATATTTTATGGTTTTAATTGATGCATCAACAAGATGGTCACATGTAAGTTTATTATCAACTCGCAACCTGGCATTTGCGAGATTACTTGCTCAATTAATTCGATTAAGAGCACATTTTCCTGATTATCCAATTAAGAAAATACGTCTAGACAATGCTGGTGAATTTACTTCTCAAACATTCAACGATTATTGTATGTCTATTAGAATTGATGTTGAACATCCTGTAGCTCATGTTCATACACAAAATGGACTTGCAGAGTCATTCATAAAGAGATTACAATTAATTGCAAGACCATTACTTATGAAGTCTAAACTTCCAATATCTTGTTGGGGACATGCTATTTTGCATGCAGCAGCACTAATTCGCATTAGACCAACTAGCTATAATGAAACTTCCCATTTACAATTAGTGTTTGGTCACATACTTAATATTTCCCATATAAGAATTTTTGGATGTGCGGTATATGTTCTGATTGCTCCACCACAACGCACTAAAATGGGACCTCAAAGAAGGTTGGAAATTTATGTTGGATTTGAATCTCCATCTATAATAAAGTATTTAGAACCAATGACAGGAGATTTATTCACGGCTAGGTTTTCCGATTGTCATTTTGATGAATCAATATTCCCAACCTCAGGGGGAGAAAACAATCAGCTGGAAAAAAATATTAGTTGGAATGAATTATCATTGTCTCATTTTGATCCTCGTACTAAAGAATGTGAACTAAATGTTCAAAAGATAATTCATTTGCAAAGATTAGCTAACCAATTGCCAGACGCATTTACAGACTCAAAGAAAGTGACCAAATCACATGTACCAACTGATAATGCTCCAATAAAAGTTGATGTCCCTGTTGGACAAACTAATGAAATTATGACACGCATGAAGCGTGGAAGACCAATCGGTTCCAAAGATAAAAATCCTCGAAAAAGAAAAGGAGCAAATAATGGTCAAGTCGAGGATATGACAATTTCAGATAAAACTCCAGAAGAGAATCAAATTCTAAGTAATATTGGAGTTCCAGCAGAAACTAAGGTATCTGAAATTCATGAAAATGAAGAGATCTCTATAAATTATATCATGAATGGAATAAGATGGAACCGAGATGAAATTGATGTCAATGATATTTTTGCATATAATATAGCGCTAAATATAATAAATATTGAGGATCATGACCCGAAGTCTATTAAAGAATGTCGACAAGGAAATAATTGGCCAAAATAGAAAGGTGCAATTGAGGCAGAATTAAACTCTTTGGAAAAACGAAAAGTATTTGGGCCTGTAGTTCCAATACCTGAAGGTGTAAAACCAGTACGATATAAATGGGTATTTACGCAAAAACAAAATGAGAAAGGTGAAATTGTAAGATATAAAGCACGGCTTGTCGCCCAAGGTTTTTCGCAAAGACCTGGAATTGATTATGAACAAACCTACTCACCTATGGTGGATGCAACAACTTTTCGATACTTAATTAGTCTGGCAGTACATGAAGGACTCGATTTGCGCCTAATGGATGTTGTTACAGCCTATTTATATGGCTCTCTTGATAGTGATATTTATATGAAAATCCCTGAAGGATTTAAGATGCCTGAAGCATGCAATTTAGATTCTCGAGAACATTATTCAATCAAATTGAATAAATCTTTATATGGATTAAAGCAATCTGGACGCATGTGGTATAACCGTCTCAGTGAATATTTATTAAAACATGGATATAAAAATGATACGATTTGTCCATGTATTTTCATGAAAAGATCAGGAAATGAGTTTGTTATAATTGCAGTTTATGTTGATGATCTAAATATTATTGGAACTCCGGAAGAGCTTCCAAAAGCAGTAAATTGCTTAAAGAAAGAATTTGAGATGAAAGATCTTGGAAAGACGAAGTTTTGTCTTGGATTACAAATTGAACATTTGAAAAGTGGTATTTTTGTCTATCAAGAAAATTATGTTACAAGAGTGCTGAAACGATTTTATATGGACAAATCACATCCATTGAGCACTCCGATGGTTGTACGATCATTAGATGTGAATAAAGACCCTTTTAGACCTCGAGAGAATGATGAAGAACTACTTGGTCCTGAAGTACCATATCTTAGTGCAATAGGAGCACTTATGTATCTTGCTGGACATACAAGGCCTGATATATCATTTGCTGTAAATTTATTAGCAAGATATAGTTCTTCTCCCACACGAAGACATTGGAATGGAATTAAACATATATTTCGCTACCTCCGAGGTACAATGGATATGAGTTTATTTTTTGCAAATGTATCCAAATCTGATTTAATTGGTTATGCAGATGCTGGATATTTGTCTGATCCACATAATGGCCGATCTCAAACAGGCTATTTGTTTACATGTGGTGGAACGGCTATTTCGTGGCGATCTGTGAAACAAACTATAACAGCCACATTTTCTAATCATGCAGAAATTTTAGCAATACATGAAGCAAGCCGAGAATGTGTTTGGTTAAGATCTGTGATTCAACACATTCGTCAAACATGTGGCTTGTCTTCTGGAAAAATGATCCCGACGATCATATATGAAGATAATACTGCATGTATAGCTCAATTAAAGGAAGGATATATTAAAGGAGATAGAATAAAACACATTTCACCAAAATTCTTTTTCACCCACGATCTTCAAAAGGATAATGTCATTAATGTTTATCAAATCCGTTCAAGTGAGAATCTAGCAGACCTATTCACCAAGGCGCTTCCTACTGGGATATTTGAAAAGCTGGTCCGCAATATTGGTATTTGTCGATTTAAAGATCTTGATTAATGTTGTCATGAGGGGGAGTTAAATACGCATTACATTTTCCTTAACCATGGTTTTTCCCACAGGGTTTTCCTGGTAAGGTTGTAATCGTGTATTAAGAAGAATAATGTACTCTTTTTCCTTCACTAGGTTTTTATCCCATAGGGTTTTTCCTAGTAAGATTTTAATGAGGCATATTCTTATGTAATGGACATCCAATGGGGAGTGTTATGAATTAAGTATTTATGGATGTCCATATTGCAACTCTCTTGAGCAATTACTTGAAAACTTCTCTTTAAAGAAGTATGTTTCTCTCCCACATTTATCAATAGAGTTACTATTAGATGGCTTATAATTTACATTTTCTAGCCTATAAATAGTGGCTTTGTATGGATGTATTAGACACAACAAAGCATATGAATAAAGCATAGCCATCTTTATACATTCTCAATATCTTGTTTATTATTCTTTTACTTTATTCTATAACACTATCCTTGTTTTCCTCAATATATATATATTGGTACCCCTCGTTACTACAAGAATATATTTTATCTAATAAAAAAAAAGTCTTTAATAGTGTTGGTATTTTTGCAAATATTTTGGTGGTTCCTAACGATATCATGACCAGTTTTGGAGGTTTATCCTTACAAAATAATCATTTTTTACTCTCGCTCATAAAATAAATTCCTGTAGATACGTTGCTTATGTGTTATTTATTTACTTGTAATAATTTCCTCATTTTTGTAAATAAGTGAATTTTACCGAAATTTCTTTAGTTATCATCTAAATATTTCAAAATTTTAACCTTACAATCATTTTTCCGAATTTTTTATAAAATCCAAAAAAATAATTAAATTTAAAAAATTGATCAAAGTTGCGCTGGATTTTGAAATCTATCCAAACCACACAAAAAAATTGTGAAAATTTAGTCTAAAATCGCAAAAAAAATTTGCAGTTTTAGAATTTCAAAACCAGCTATTAAAAAACAAACAACAAAATGACCGCAAAAAATTTTTGCGGTTCTAACTCTTTTTCATTTTTTCAGATTTTTTTTATTTAAATAGAAATCTTTATAATTTATTTAATTTTTGTATTGAAATATTATAAATATTTAATATATTTCTTTGAAAATAGATGGAATACTATATAATTTGATGTATTAGAAAGACTGCTACAAATAAGCTGGATGAACATTTTTTATGCCGGATTTTTTGTGGTTGTAACAAAAATTAATATATTTCTTTATCTGTTGTTGGAAAAAAAATGTCTGGATTCTCAGTTATTGATCCAGGTTCAAAAGTCACTTCTAAGTAAATATAGAAAATATTGTCGTCTTTCTAGTACATTTAATTTCTAAAAAATTGTATCTATTTTTGAAAAAAAAATTTAAGTTATTTAATGATTGTTATTAAAAAGAATTCTCAAAATAGATACAACCTTTTATAAATTAAATATACTGGAAGTATCATGATATTTTATGTATTACCTACAAGTGACTTAATTTTAAATCGGGATCAACAACTCAGAATCCAAGGATTTTTATTTTTTCCAATAATTCATAAAGAAGTATATTAATTTTTCTTACAACCACAAAAAATCCAGCATGAAAAATGTTGATCCGGATTATTTGTAGCAGTCTTTCTAATAAATCAAATTATATAGTATTACATCTATTTCAAATAAATATATTTAATATTTCTAATATTTCAATACAAAAAATAAATAAATTATTTTTATTTTTATTTAAATAAAAAATTCTTAAAGAATGGAAAAGAGTTGGAACTGCAAAAAACTTTTGCGGGTTTTTTTTTTAATCGCTGGTTTTGGAATTCTAAAACCGCAAAAAGAAATTTGCAATTTTAGACTGAATTTCTGCAAAAAAATTTTGCAGTTTGAGTAAATTTCGAAATGCAGTTCAACTTTGATTAGTTTTTAAAATTTAATTATCTTTTTGGATATTTATAAAAATATCGGATCATTTTTCTCAAAATTCAAAATCTACCATCCTTGCAGTTTGAATCTACATACATGGACGCATTTTTTTTCTTAAAATAGTTCTGCGCATATTTAATCCCGTAATTTTTAAAAATATCATATTCGCATAAAAAAAAAAACTAAATAACCACATTTTTTGAAAAATTCGAATTTTGACACAGCCGTATTCCCTAGGTGCGGCCACCATTTTTTTTGTTCAAATTGAACTGCCGCACAAGAAGAAAATAAATAAGTAAATAAAATGAGCCGCATCTCCTAGATGCGGCCCGTAGAAAGGTGGTTATATCTAGGGAATGCGGCCGTGTCAAAATTCGAATTTTTTAGAAAATGTGGTTGTTTGGTTTTTTTTTTTTTAGGGTATGGTATATTTAAAAATTTCGGGATTTAATATGTATGAAACCATTTTTTTTTTTTTTTGGAATGGAAAATTGTTCTGCGCAGATTCAATATGCATGCAACCAATTTCTTTTTAATAGTTAATTAATGGAATTGGAATAATAAAGAAAATAAGAATGATGGAAAGTGGAATGAACCCTCAAAATTTGATTTTAGATCCGGACTGTTCGATCTTTTTCAGCACAAATATTATAGGGCCTGGGTTCTAATTGGACGGTTCAGATTAAAACTCAAAATTCGAATGAATGCAGAGAATGCGGACTTAACCACTAACAGTGTATCAGCATATCTATTTCTCTCTCTCTATACATATATATACATAGAGTAAGGCTTGGGTGCTATGGATAGAACAACTCCACCAGGCTGTCTTGCTACTATCATAGGCTCTGTTATATTGTATAAGGTACATGCTAGCTTCTACCTGCCAGCAATTAACCGCACAAAAAAAAAGAAATTTTTTTTGAAACAAAAATACTACAACATGTGAAATATAAAACCTGAATACTACGAACTGGTACAGGCCTGGTATTGCCATGCTATAGTTGAGAGTTGAGACACTACTTTGTTTATATTTAGAATCACATTTCTTTTGCATATACCCTTGCTCTCTCTGTAAATCGCAATTTGCCAACGAATATAATGGACAATTGATTTGGTGCTTAATTAAATTGCATTTGTTGACAATAATCAGAGAAATGATGAAATACAAATAGACTGCACATAAAATAATATTTGCAAGTTTCCAGATGTATCTCTACTAAATTTAAGATTTTAATATTAAGAGCAAAATTAAGGCTGAGAGGTGGAGCAAGGTCGAGAAAATGGTCTGAAATTTTGTCTCCTCTCTTTCTTCTCTTTCTCTTTTAGCCTCTGCATTATTCCTTCCACTTACTGTGGTGAGCTGCCAAATTAATAAATTTGCATGCATGAATTTCCTTTCCTTTCCTTTCCTACCAGGCAGCCGATTATATCGCCATCTTGACACTCGGCAACATCCTCAAGAAACAAAACGAACAAGGCAGCGGTGACCTGACGACCTTTTGGGCTTCTTTTCTTCTCTTACACCTTGGCGGGCCTGACACAATCACGTCATATTCTATCGAGGATAACGAGCTCTGGTTGAGGCATTTGATCGGGTTGGAAATTTAGACCACCATAGCTTTCATTGTGGTGCTGGGTTTATTGGCCATTCCTAGGCTGCGTCTGGCAGTGGCCTTTGTTTTCATCACTGGGTGGAGCAATCAAGGTCGAGAGGATCGGAGATTACAAGAGACATGGTGAGAAAGGGGCAAAATGGTCTCAAACTTTGTCTCTTCTCTTCTGCTCTTAATCTTCTCCTCTTCTCTTCGTAAAGAACCAGGCCAATTGCTAGCAGAAGCAAAGAGAAATGGGTACCATTACCATTTACCAAAGAAGGAAATCAATCTGCTCTCCAGTTGTACGCGACGCGACACGACACGGTAGAAAGATAGAAAGGGAAATGGCAAGGAAGGAAAGAAGAAAAGAGAGAGAGAGAGGCGTGCGTCTGAATTAGCCGCAGAAAATCAACCAACCACTGTGACCGTCCGATTTTTTTTACTTTTGATCCAGACCGTCCGATCTGATCTAACTCTAATATATATATATATATATATATATATAGGAATATGCTAGCATGCATGCAACGGCTCAATATTTTATTTTTCAAAATCCTAACGGTCAATCCGAACCGTTCATCTTGTTCTCCATATTAATATGTGTTTGGAGACCAAATTTTACATTTTTTGGAATTTTTTTACTATTTTTTTAGATTTATTGAAAATCGCTGTTTTCAGCAAATCTGGACCATAACAAAAACAGTGATTTTCAATAAATCTAAAAAAATAGTAAAACAATTCCAAAAAAATGTAAAATTTGGTCTCCAAACACATATTAATATGGAAAACAAGATGAACAGTTCGGATTGACCGTTAGAATTTTGAAAAGTCGAATACTGAGCCGTTGCATGGAGGCCCTCTATGCTATGCATAGCATGCTAGCATATTCCTATATATATATGAGTGGGGTTAAAATGCACCCTCCTTTTTGTACTCCAAACGTGCACCCTCCTCTTGTTTCTTTATTTTTAAAGTTCAAATAGTTGATTTGAATCTACCAATGTGTTCTACATATTAAAATGTGCTTGGAGACCAAATTTTACATTTTTTGGAATTTTTTTACTATTTTTTCAGAATTTTTGAAAATCATCACTGTGTTGAATTTTTTTATTATTGTTTAGTTTAATAAAAAATTCTGAAAAAATAGTAAAAAATTTCCAAAAAATGTAAAATTTGGTCTCCAAGCACATTTTAATATGTAGAACACGTTGATAGATTCAAATCAACTATTTAAATTTTAAAAATGAAGAAACGAGAAAAAGGTGCACGTTTGGAGTACAAAAAAGAGGGTGCATTTTAACCCCACTCTATATATATATATAGTAAGGCTTGGGTGCTATGGATAGCATAGAGGCCTCTATGCTACAACTTAATATTCAAGTTTTCAAAATGAAAACGGTCGATCCGAACCGTTCATCTTATTCTCCATATTAATATCTGCTTGGAGACCAAATTTTATAATTTTCTGAATTTTTTTACTATTTATTAAGTCACTTTGAAAATCGCTAATCCAACGGTTTTACTGTTTTGTGCAGCCACCGTTGGATCAACAATTTTGTAAAATACTTAATAAATAGTAAAAAAATTCATAAAAATGTAAAATTTGGTCTCCAAGCAGATATTAATATAGAGAATAAGATGAACGGTTCGGATCAACCGGTTGGATTTTAAAAACTTAAATATTGAGCTGTAGCATAAAGGCCTCTATACTATCCATAGCATCCAAGCCTTACTCTATATATGTGTGTGTGTGTGGGCGCGCGCGCGCATGGTAAATACAAATACATTGCAATACATAAATTTAGTATAAAATTAAGTGGCCAAAAAGATATAAAAGTTAATTTTAATATGTTTCATTTTTTTTAATTGAATGCATACTAATATAAATAAAAAAATTTATAAATTTGATATATACACACACCACTTCTATGATAAATCAGTTTAATGATTTAAATAAAAATTATGACTTAAAAGATGTGCCGTGTCATAATCAAAATCACAAGAGATATCCCATAGTACGTTAATTATGTCATGCTTGGTCAAGTTTAATTACTTTTAATTGTTTTTTAAAATTTAAAATTTGTTTAAAGACTACAAAAATCAGAAAAGTTTTATGTGCAAAAACAAGCAATCCTAATTGATGCTAGTAAATATTTTGTAAAGAGAGTTAGCTCAGCTAGCTACTGTAGTTTTCTTAGGTTACAAAAAATCAGAAAATACAATAAAAACATTAAATATTATATATTATATATTATATATTATAAAATAGAGAGAGAGAGAGAGAGAGAGAGAGAGAGAATAGGTGAGTAGGAACGGAACTAGGAAAGCTCCGATCTCTCTCGGCTCAAGCGGGGCGATATACACCGAGACCATGCCGGGACCAGGAGCTCACATGATGTACACACTGGCGGTGGGGTCAGCACTGGCAAGGGTAACACGTGGTAGGTTCAGTCCCCACCACTGCCTGGTCTACGCATTAAATGCCTTCCTTGGTCCCGACCTCGGTTCCTTCGCTGAGTGGCTTTCCTCCGTGCTGGGCGTCGGTCGAGACCTTGGCTCTACCTTCATGCACCTGGTCCACGATCCCTTTTGGTACACCGTGCTCCTCGGTTTTCCCCTTTGTGTATTATATTCCTGGGTTTCTGGTACGCTGCTTCGTTCAGGCTTTCTCGATTCTCTCTCTTCGGTAAATTAAATTATGAAACCCACCTTCAAGTTCAAGTTCAAATTACTATATTGTTACCTTCATATAATAATTACTTACTGGTAATAGAAAGTTGCAAGTTGAAACAGATGCAGTGTTTTCATACAAGAACTAAGCAATTGTGATAAATAATTAATGTAATTTTCTAATTTGGGAAATTAAGACTGTTTGGTTGATTTTTGTGTCAGGTTCCATTAAACAGGAAGCAGTGTTTGTTTCTGGTATCAGCTGGATCTCTCTCCCATTTCTTCTTGGATCACTTATTTGAGGTAAATTATTTTTTATTTTCCTTTTTCTATCAGAAAACAGGAAATTAAGCAATTTGCTTCAATTTTAGTACCCAAATCCCATATTTGCTATTATTCCCCAGTTTTATTGTTTGTGTGAATTGGGGGTGTCAGTGGGTACAAAATAGGTCGGGTGGAAACATTTTCATATCCGTACCCGTTAAGTTAACGGAAAATAAAAAACATTTCTTATAGAATATGGTACAGGTTGGATAAACTGTTAAAGGGATGCCATTGAATAAATATATGTGTCATGAATAAAACTATATCATATTAACGAAAAAAAATTACCGTGCATAATGGGTACGAAATAGTCTATACCCGTTATGTTTACGAAGTAGTCTATATCCGTATCCTTACATGTTGTGTTAACAAAAAAAGTCTTTGCCCTTACCCGTACCCAATAATTTAACAAAAAAAAAAAAAACTTACCGTACTGTCTCATCAAATATGATACAGATCAGGTAAATGGATAAAAGAGTACCATTGACATCCCTTAGTGTGAATCTCTACTGGTACTGGCTGTGTACCAATATATATATATATGTGTATATGTACCTTTCTCTTTGTTCTCTGGAACTCTCTCCTCTTCTTCTATCTCAAGTTCTCTGATTGTGGCTTAGCCAAATAATTTTGTAATAATGAATGGTGCTAGGATGACTCTAAGAGATTGTGTGAGATGAACAAACCGGCACTATAATATCAGTTTCTTTGTTTCTTCTATCTAATCTAATTATACAAAGTAGTTATTAATTATTTGTAATCTGATGGTTCAAACCGAACCGGCAGGAAAATGGGAATTCAAAAATGTACAAGTGGATATTGAGTACCGGTTGGTGGAAGGGATCTGCACCGATTGATGCTGATTCGGTATTTGTTATTGGGTTTCTTTGCACCTCTCTCTTGGCTGGTTTTGTCTACATAAACCGGTACGTAACGCTCTCTTACTTAATTTTGATGATTTACAAAAGTTGATAATTGATTTGTCAATTTTTTTTATGTGCAAATTATGTTACGCAGTGTTGACAACAGGAAATCTCTGAATTCAAAATCAAACCAATCGCTGCTCCTAATTTATGTGGTAGCAACTCTATACTGCATGTGGTGCGCTTTTCAAATTTACTTGCGGGACCCACCTCGGCCGGCCATAGGAGAAGAGGCTGATCTCGGTGTAATCATTTTTCTGACTATTTATTTCTTCCTCCCGCACGGACTTTGTATTTTGTCCATGAACCAAAAAGAACTTGTCCAAGCATCAAATCAGCTACCGCTTTAATTAGAACAATTTTTGGATAAATTAGTGGTTTGATTGTTGTGCCTTTGCTTAATTGATGTCAAGTTCTGAACTGGTAAAAATTACAAACAATAAATAAAAGAAGAAAAAATGGTGGTGTTAATTATCTGTTATGTACTTGGGGAACAGGTGGAAGAAAACAAAACTGAGTACATTTTCAAAAGGAATACTGTACCGTACCGTATTGCAAACTGGCACGAACTTTTTAAATTATAAAATTGCAAATTGTTAATTTTTAAGTTGGAAGAAGAATCCACACAGCCCACAACAAAAAAGATCTGAGAAAAGATAATTAATTAATTAAGAAGATCATAATATATATCCCCCACGATCGATTATGATTCTAAATTAAAGCACATAATTAAGTTTTGTTTGATTGAATGAATGAATGTGATAACACCAAGACAACATATATATATATATATAGTTTAATAGATAAAGGAATTGGTAAAGGCTAAAGTAAAATATCTTGCCTTTATTTGATATAAATTTATTAGTGCGTAAGTGGGTATACCAAACCATGGCTGAGGATGTAATTAAGATGGCACAAACAAGTTAAGCTAGCTAGCTAGCTGTAAACTGTGTTCAAAAGATCCATGTTGGTTTTAAACAACTAATTAAAGTGAGACAGCTAATTAGTTGCATTAATTAAACTAACGGTACTGCATGGAAAAGCTCTTCTTGATCTCTTGTGGTTTACATTTCAGCAGCACTCAAGTTGTTTCTGTTGTCGGACTCGCTTTATATATATATATATATATATATATATATATATATGATGATCAAATGATCACGCGAGTCACGTTTAGACACAGCGTGACTCACGTGGCTTAACCATTCGTGTATCGTGATCATTCCTTAATATTTTAATCACGGCATGGCACGTGCAAAATTAACTTAGTCATAGCATGGCTGGAACGAGACCAAAGTTACAGCATGTTAATCACAGCACGGCACGGCACGTTTTTTCCACTGTATATCAAGCATGGAGTGAAAAAACTAAGCATTAACATATTTATGTTAAAAAAATCAATAATTAACATGCATGAAGTAAAATTTATTTTAAATTAGTCCATACTAAATAAAAGTTTTACAAAATCAACAAAAAGAACAATTTAGTTGAAATCAATTGAATTTGCTAGATCTGACAAAACAAAACGGTGAGAAAGGCATTATTTAATGCCTTGGTAGTGGAAGCATCATTCTCATAATTTTTAAGCCTATGGAGACAAGTTTGGCATTTGCATGCCAAACCAACTATACTGCTAGCTAATCTCTCTCTCTCTCTCTCTCTTCCCCAAATCCAGAGAGAGAGAGAGAGAGAGAGAGAGGGGTATGTTAATCACCAATCATTGGTTGAAGCTCTAAATTAATTAAAGAAAGTTGAGGGCTGTAAACCACTTAGGCTATGCAAAGAGAAAGAGGATTCTCCTTGAGCCTTACTATTTATCATGTCATCAAATCTGAGCCGTTGGTTCCTCTAGCCGCGTTTTTATTTCTTAATTTATCCTTGCATGGCATCTTCTGCTAGGGTTAATTTAGCACTTTAGGTGTTCATGCATGCACTCTATAAATCAACACCCCTTCTCTGCCTCTCTCTCCAAATTAAAACCACAGTAAGTGGTGAACAGGAGAAGAAAGTCTCTCTCTCTATACATATCTATATATATATATATATATAATTAATTAAATAGATCACTTCAGTACAACAATGGGAAGAAAATCTATCTTCTCCCTTTGTTTTAGCTTTTCGAAGAAGTCGAGCTACTATGAGGATGATTACTCTCCGCGGTACGTTAGAAAGATACGGCCGAGTGATGAAGATCGAGGCTATTATGTCGGTGAACCAGATGTTGATCGAAGGGCATCCGCTTTCATTGCGCGTTTCTACGAATCCCGGTGAATGGTTTAGATCGATCATAATGAAGATATCACATGCATGAAGCTTGCAGTCCTAGCTAGTAATCTTGTCTTTGGTAATATTATCTACATATATATTCATCGAATTGTATTTGCATATATATATATGCTTCAATGCTCTTCTGATATATATGTTTATGTGTATTAATAATTTGTTCTTAATTTTTATGGGGAGGGAATTGGAATTATTAAAGTACTGTTTTATTTTGTGGGAATTTAGAATATATATGTTATGAAGCTTATATATGTATTTTAACGATCAATCAGGACGTACTATTGGATTAAAATTAAATTGTTGTAATGAAATTGTTGCAAATAATAATGCTATTTCATTTGTTAATTTCTTTGATTGCATGATCGATGTGATCGATATATGCAATGCTACATATGTTTCTCTTGTTCAGTTGAGATTGAGATGACATTTTATATATGGATGCATTTCGTCTCTCGTTAATTAATTTGTTAATTTGCTTCAACGATTCATGACACCAAAGAATTATATATAATTAAGTTTGTACAAGACATTCTCATTAATTAATTCATGATCTGTGCAAGAAGAGAGAATGTTTTAAATATTAGAGAAACCTTAATTACAGTCTAGTCTAAATAGTTATGCCTCATGAATAGCCCGTTTAGTTACAATATTATTATAAATAAACATCAAATGTTGAAGTTATGAAAAGCAAAAAGATCAAACTCGCTTCAAAATAAACAAATTTAAGCCAAATTATACATATGCGGTAACATTTTTCAGCACCAACTAATTTCCCGCTATGCAAAAGTCTTTACTATACTATATATATATGTGTGTGTGTGTGTGTGTGTGTGTGTGTGAGAGGAGTGATCAAGTTACAACATTTTTTGAGTTACAACAAGTTACAACAAACATTATTTACATTTTCAAAGTCCAAATTGTCGATCTAAACCGTTAGATGTGATCTCTACAATAAAATGTGCTTGGAGATCAAATTTTACATTTTTTTGGAATTTTTTTACTATTTATCAAGGTGGGTACAAAATTCAATGGTATGAATTTGGCTAGTTTTTGTACCCACCCTAATAAATAGTAAAAAAATTCCAAAAAATGTAAAATTTGGTCTCCAAGTACATTTTATTGTAAAGATCACATCTAACAGTTTGGATCGACAATTTGGCCTTTGAAAATATAAATAATACTTGTTTGTAACTTGTTGTAACTCAAAAAATATTGTAACTTGATCCCTCCTATATATATATATATATATATATATATATATATATATATATTGTTCTAAAAACATTCCCTCAACCCAGACATGTGCCAGGGTAAAATAATTCCAAGCTTGCTGCTTTGCGTAAATATGTATATAGCCGTATTATTTGCGAATAATTTGTCTGAGTACTTACAGATTTTGACAGATAACCAATTTATATATACCCATATTATTTGTGGGTAACGAACCTTTTATATATTTAATTTGTTTTTGAGAAATATCTCTCTTAGGTGTAAGGTTTGCAGTAATTAATTAGAATCCATATATACTTGTATTATAATCAAAAAGGGATATCCATATTTATCCAAAATAAAGCGTGAATTACATGTATGCCCCTCAAAAACTTCAACACTGTAATTTCTCCCTCAAAAGTTTGTAATATCATATTTACCCTTCTAAATTTTAAAAAGTCACAAATATATCCATTTTATTTTCTTTTCTATTAAAACCCTTTTTAGATTAATAAAATACTCATTTTACAATTTATTAAAAAAAAAGAATAAAATATGTAGCGTGTTTCAGAAAAATTTCACTCATTTAAATGGACTGATTTCTGATGACAAATGAGTAATTTCTCTACTTCTAATGCTTACACGGTGATATCTAGGTATATGCTTGCCAAAAGTACAGAAATTACCCCCTTATCCTCAAAAACCAACCAATTAAAAGACAATCATTTCTTTAAACATGCTACATATTTTTTTGTAAAGGATAAAATGAGTATTTTATGAATTTAAAATGAGTTTTAATATAAAAGACAATAAAATGAAGAAATTTGTGAGCTCTTGAAATTTAGAAGGGTAAACATGATATTATGATTTTTTATTTTTATTTTTACCAAAAGAACCGAAATTTTTAAATATATCATACCCCAAAAAATAATAAATCAAATAATCATCTTTTCTGAAAAAATCGAATTTTAACACGGCCGCAGCCCCTAAATATGGCCACCTTTCTGGAGGCTACCTCTAAGGGATGTGGGCCATTTATGGGGTGGCTGCATCTAGGGACTGAGGCCCCTCCTTTTTTTTCTCTCTTCTCTTTTTCCTTCCCCTGCACACGAAAAAGGAAAAAAAAAAAAAAAAAAAAAAAAGAGAGGGGGAGCATAGCCCCTAGATGCGAAGGTGGCCGCATCTAAGAGATGCGGCCGTATTAAAATTTAAATTTTTGAGAAAATATAGTTATTTAGTTTATTATTTTTAGAGCATGGTATTTTTAAAAATTACGGCCAAAAAAAGTCGGAACCAACAAAAAAATGAGTAGGTGACCCCCTTTTGAGGAACCAAATATTTATTTAATTTAATCCTTGTACTTCCCAGCGTACGTACATAATTCTTAGTCTCTAAGCTATACGTACAACACTTCATGCTAGCTTTCTACAAATAAAATGTATACTCTTCCTTTTATTTATTCTCTCTTTTTGTCAGCACTTTCCAGCCTTTATAATCATTTGAACTCTTATCTCTTTACCTTACCTTAATTTATTTTAGTGGAGAGTTCAAATATCTCTATTTTTTGTGTCTCCATTATGTCTTTATTTTTAAAAATTTTAATAACTAAAAATTTCAAACTTAAAAGTCAAAATAAAACCGCTGGATATGATCTACATCATTTTATCTATGCACATGTAAAATATTGCAACATTTCAATTTTGTTTTGGTTGTCATCAAGAGATTGTAAAAAATTGTACTAATGTGGATAATTTCTAAATGTTGATTTTTCAACTTATTAATTCACATAAAAACAAAATTGAAATATGATAATATTTTATGAGTATATAGAGAAAATAACATAGATCATATCTAACGGTTTTATTTTGACATTTATAATTTAATTTTGAGTTATTAAAGTTTTTGAAAATAAAAGTATGATGGAGGCACAAAAAATAAGGCATCTGAACCCTCCTCTTTGTTTTATACAGTGTTGTTTATGAAACCTTTATATATAGTATTGTTTCATAAATAGTAAATTAAAATCACTTAATTAGTAACATATATGAGTTAACCCACAGACAGCACGAGTCAATACTCAATAGTAACATGATCCAACAAAGATTTTTGCCCCCTAACAACCTAGCTATTATTGATGAACAAAAGAAGACACACTGTACAAATAAACAATTATGACATAAATAATTCCAATCAACCTTGGGAGCGGAGCTACATTCAAGGAATGAATGTCAATTGATCTCCATTTATTTTGTATACTTATACATAATTTTCTATATAGTATAGGGTAAAATGCTATAGATACTGTAATATTAACTCCCATTAACAGCATGAAAATTTTATATAATTGACCACATTCATGTTTGATCCTCATATCTTAAAAGTCTGGCTCCACCCCTGCTTTCACTGATCCACTGAGCAGCATGAGCAGCTGAGGTAAATTTGTGTTTTAAGAAGTCTCGTGGTCAGTGAAGAAATAGAATTATTTGATTCATCCATGGTGGTTTTTGCTCTGTGTTATTTCGGAGTGCATTTGGGTTTTGGGTCAGTCTGGGTACACAATGGGAGATGCGAAACGTGTTTATTTGTAGAGGAATGGAGGAGAGTTGAATTGGAGAGGAATGGAGAAGAGCGCTATTTCGGATTCGGGTTTTGGGTTTGCGAGCTCTGTCACATTTTATAGTTTACGCCTTGAGAATTTTTTAGTTCCCTTTCTTTATTTGTAGTTTCAATTCATTGAATGATGGAAGTTAGAATAACGCTGCACGGGTCTTTTAAATTGGCCCACAATTGAAGGCCCGTATATACCTCTGCCAGGCCCATACCCAGGCCCATGTATATAGAATGAATATCATATACATTGGAGACTTGAAAAAAATAAAAATAAAAACCTCTTGAAAAAGCATTTCCACACTACACAACGAATTCCACCTGCTAATCTCAGGAATGATGCCAAAATGATGTTCAACTTAACCTTTTCCGTAAATGAATAAGAAACATTTCAAATTTGTTAAAAGGAGTTGTGAGCGTAGTTTCTGCATTTCTCTCTTGCATGGGTATAATTGACAAAAATATTAACAACAAAATGAAAATAACATCTCCAGAAGCTGTTTCTATGAAAATAATAATAATAATAATAATAATAATAATAATAATAATAATAATAATAATAATAATAATAATAATAAATATATTATAAATGTGTGGATGTCATTCATGTTATAACTCCCAATATTAATCCTCAATTTATTTTCCCACTACTTCATGCACTACTATTGAAATTAATGGCCACTACTATTGGAATTTATTTCTCCATTTACTTAGATGGTTTTTCATTTACAATTTATAGCCTATAAATAGAGGCTTTGTAATCTTGTATTGCACACACACATGGGAAATATATGAATAAAGAGATTGTCATATTTTCCTCACAATTTTGTTTATTCTTCTTATGCTTATTCATATTCGAGGTAACTTTGATATTTATTTATTTTTTTATATCATTTAGTTAAATGAAACTTCTTATTAGTAATTGGTAAATGAAATAAGATGATTTATTCATATTTACATGGAAATCAAAATTTTGGTTTGATGGCCCGAAGCCCAATTTGTTATTTTATATTATTTTTATGATTTTATTGTGTATCATATAAATTTCAAATGGTCCGAAGACCAGTTATTAAATTTGAAATGAAGTTGAAAATCAATATGTTCATTTATAATTATATTAATTATAAATTCTTAATTTTATCGAATGACTTGAAGTCATTTGTTAATCATGAATTCTCAACTGAAGCCATATTTTAATCACAAGTTCTCAATTTATCGAACGGCCTGAAGTCATCTGCTGATCATAAATTTTATAACGTGAAATTTAGATCTGATTCATATTTTTTTTGTGCTATATTTTATGTTCAATAACTTAATCTTCTTGAAGAATATTTCAAAGATATTAAGGTCTTCTCGAAGAAGATTTCAAGAAATTTTATATGATCTGCAAAATTTATATCATGTTCGTATTAATTTTGTTTTTTTTCAATAAATTATTCTTTCGGAAGAAAATTCAGAAAAAAAAAATTATATATATATATTTCAAGTAATCTTCCTGAAGAAGATTTATGCGACTCACAAAAATTAATATGAGAAGATTTCAATAAGGTTTATATGATGTGAAATTTCTATTTAATGATGTAATCTTCCGGAAGAAGATTCAAGAAATATTCCGAGTATGATTGAACAAAATATTTTAATTGGTTATGATTCATTACTTGAAGTGAATATAGTCATATATAATAATAATAATTTTGGACAAACTTGTGAATATGGACAATATCGAAGTTATTATCATAATGACTATCCGAAAATACATAGTTCCACCAGAAGTAGAATGATAATGAGAAAGAGAAAAATAGAAAGAATAATAAAAAGAAAATTCATGTTATCATTAGTCATACATGTCATACATTAACATACTTGTATTATGTTGAAATATCATGTTAATTATTAGGCATCGGTAAGAAAAAATATATATTTGTGAATGTGATCTCAATCTTATATAGTCACATTGTTATTACCCATTGAATTAAGTTAATCATTTAACCATAAACATACATAATAGTAAATCATTAGAATAAAACAAATCAATTTGAGAGGTCATTAAATAAAAACTTAAAACCATGAGGTTAAAAATTATTTGGTATAAGTCAGGTACATGCCAAGCTAAAAGTTAAGAATTAGCTTTTTTTTTTTTAAGCTTTTTCGCTTATGGGATTTTTTTTACAAGTTAACTTTTATCTTTATGAAACATCATTAATATATTATATGAAAACCATTAGACTATTAATAAAAACAAACGGATGATACATTAAATATTTAAAGGGTCATTAAAATTTTAAATGATCAGGTTAATATTGTTTTAAAAACACTCACTTGATTGAGTAGTGATAACTGTATCCAAAATAAATTAACTAATTAAAATTTATTTTTATTGAAGTATTATATATTGAAGAGACAATTGTCATATCAAAATTATATTAACTTGTATATAAAAGTTAATTGACTGGATATATATTGTAGTTAATTTTTTTTACTTTTAAGTAATTAAGAAATTAATTAAGTGGTTATGTGAGGATTGGCTTAATGGAACCATTACTCACAATGCTAATAAAATTGGCTTCCATTCGCCGGCTTGTTAGTTATGCTGAATTGCTTCATCTTCTCAATGGTGAAAGAATTAATCAAGTATGCTTTATTTGATTTAGGTGGTTTTTTTATATGGAAAGGTAATTTTGAGCCAAGGAAGGTGTTCTCATATTATATTCTTGATTTGTAATCTCTGGAATTGATTTATTTTCTTTTATGTTTATATAAAGAATGGATATTCTTTTGATTAACATCTATATCAATAATAATTATATGTCCTGTTGACAATACAATAACTCATATTATTCTTAAAAATTAAATTATTAATTTTTTTTAGTAATGCAAGAAACAAATATTAGTACTATTTCAGGTAGTACAAAAATTGATTGAAAACTCCAGAAAAGTTATCTTGTTGTTACATGGAGGAACAAAAATTTATATTGATGCTGCATTATATTCTTATAAGTCTCAAAGAAATTTATTAAGATTTAAGAATATCCGCTAAAATGGATACTATGCTGAGACAACTAATGTTGAGTATATGTATAAAAAAAATGCTTATTGAAAAAAAAATTGCATATATTTTCCTCCGGCTTGTACTGCTCATATATTAGTACAATTGAAGCACATGTTATTGTAAACCAGTAGTTTACATATAAGAATATTCTTATAGTTTGGCATTACCGGTTGGGCCATTCCGGATCAATAATGATGCGAGAAAAATAATAGAGAATTAATGTGAATATTCATCAAAGAACCAGAAGATTATTTAATTTGATGAATTTTTTTATGTGTTGGTTTTATTTCTAGAACGTATACAATATAATATTTGTGGAATAATATATCCAACATGTGAACCATTTGAATATTTTATGATTTTAATTGATGCATCAACAAGATGATCACATGTATGTTTATTATCAAATTGCAACCTGGCGTTTGTGAGATTACTTGCTCAATAGATTTGATTAAAGAGCATAATTTTTATGATTACCCAATTATAAAAATACGTCTAGACAATATCGAAACTAATGTTGAACATCCTGTAGATGTTCGTATATATAAAAAAGATATGGTATTTTACATACAACAAAACTAATTCGCATCATGCCAACTAGCTATAATAAAGTTTTCCCTTATAATTGGTTTTTGGTCACATACCTAATATTTCCCATATAAGAATTTTTGAATGTGCGGTATATGTTATAATTGCTCCACCACAATGCACTAAAATGGGATATCAAAGAAAGTTGGAAATTTATATTAAATTTGAATCTCCATATATAATAGAGTATCTAGAACCATTGATGGGAGATTTATTCATGACTAATTTTGCTGATTGTGATTTTGATGAATAAAAAATTTCCAACCTTAGGGGGAGAAAACTATCAGCTGAAAAAAAAAACATTATATGAATTATCATTGTCTTATTTTGATCCTCGTACTAAAGAATGTGAACTAAATGTTCAAACGATAATTCATTTGCAAAGGTTTAGTGAATTAATTGCCAGACACATTCACAAACTCAAAAAAAAGTGACCAAATCACATGTACCAGCTGCTAATGCTCCAATTAAAGTTGGTGTTCCTATTGGACAGACAAATTATAACACGCATGAAGCGTGAAAAAGCAATCGGTTCCAACGATTAAAAATATAAAAATCCTCGAAAAAGAAAAGGAGCAAAGAATGAAAATGGTCAAGTCGAGGATATAATAATTTCAGATAAAACTCCAGAAGAGAATGAAATTATAAGTAATATTGGAGTTCCAGCAGAAACTCAGGTATCTGAAATTTATGAAAATAAAGAGATCTCGATAAATTATATCATGAATGAAAGAAGATGGAACCGAGATAAAAATTGATATCAATAATATTTTTGTATATAATATAGCGCTAAATATAATAAATATTGAGGATCATGATTAGAAGTCTATTAAAGAATGTCAACAAAGAAATGATTGGCCAAAATAAAAAGGTGCAATTAAGGTAGAGTTAAACTCTCTTGAAAAATGAAAAGTTTTTGGACATGTAGTCCTTGTACCACAAGGTATAAAACCAGTAGAATATAAATGAATATTTATGAAAAAATAAAATGAGAAAGGTGAAATTTTGAGATATACTCACCTGTGGTGGATGCAACAACTTTTTGATATATAATTAGTCTGGCAGTCCATGAAGGACTTAATTTGCATCTAATGGATATTGTTACAGCCTATTTAAATGGCTCGCTTGATAATGATATTTATAATAAAAATCTCTGAAAAATTTAAGATGCCTGAAGCATGTAATTTAGGTTTTCGAGAACATTATTCAGTTAAATTGAATAAATCTATATATCGATTAAAGCAATATGGACGCATATGCTATAATCGGTTAACTGAATATTTATTGAAACATGGATATAAGAATGATACGATTTGTCCATGTATTTTCATGAAAAGATATATAAATGATTTTGTTATAATTGCAGTTTATGTTGACTATCTAAGTGTCATTGGAAGTCCTGAAAAGTTTCCAAAAGCAATAAATTATTTAAAGGAAGAATTTGAGATGAAAGATCTTGGAAGAACAAAATTTTGCATTGGATTGCAAATTGAACATTTAAAAATGATATTTTTATGCATCAAGAAAATTATATTGCAAAAGTGTTGAAATAATTTTATATGGATAAATAGCATTCATTAAGCACTCCGATGGTTGTAAGATCATTAGATGTGAATAAAGATCATTTAGACCTCGAGAAAATGACGAAGAACTATTTGGTCCTGAAGTACCATATCATAGTGCAATATGAGCACTTATATATCTTGATGAGCATACAATACATGATATATCATTTATAGTAAATTTATTAGTAAAATATAGTTCTTCTCTCATGCGAAGATAACATATAATTAAACATATATTTCGCTACTTATGAGAAAATTTAGCAATACACAAAAGCAAGTCAAGTATGTGTTTAGTTAAGATCTGTGATTTAACACATTTGTCAGACATGTAAATTGTTTTTTAGAGAAATGATCCCGAAGATCATATATGAATATAATATTATATGTATTGCTCAATGAAAGGATTGATACATTAAAGGAGATAGAACAAAACATATTTCACCAAAATTCTTTTTCACACATGATCTCCAAAATAATAATGTTATTAATGTTCAGCAAATCTATTTAAGTGAAAAAATTCAGCAGATTTATTCACTAAGGCACTCCCTACTGCAATATTCGAAAATCTAGTTCTTAATATTGGAGTTCGCCGAATTAAAGATTTTGACTGATCCTGTCATGAGGGGGAGTTAATATGCACTATATTTTCCTTAACCATGGTTTTTCCCACTGGGTTTTCCTGGTAAGGCCGTAGTTGCATATTTAGAAGAATATTGTACTCTTTTTCCTTCACTAGGTTTTTATCCCATAGGGTTTTTCCTAGTAAGGTTTTAATAAGGCATATTCTTATGTAATGGACATCCAAAGGGGAGTGTTATGAATATATTATAAATGTGTGGATGCCATTCATATTATAACTCCCAATATTAATCCTCAATTTATTTTCCCACTACTTCATGCACTACTATTGGAATTAATGGCCACTACTATTGAAATTTATTTCTCCATTTACTTAGATGGTTTTTCATTTACAATTTGTAACCTATAAATAGAGGCTTTGTAATCTTGTATTGCACACACACATGGGAAATATATGAATAAAGAGATTGTTATCTTTTCCTCTCAATTTTGTTTATTCTTCTTATGCTTATTTATATTTATTTTATAACAAGTAGTAGTAATAGTAAGAAATAGTTGCCTATTTAAAAGATCCATCCTGATAATTAATGGCAACAAAAAACCAAATAATGTTTGGCCGCGTTACTGTTCCCGTGAGAAAAAATAATTTAGTTCACAGCATTTTTCAATTCAATTCTTGTGCTCAAGTGGAGACCGAACAAGTCCTAAATATTCATTACAAAAAACTGAAAAAATAAAATTGCTGTGATAAAACATCACTTTGAAGAAGAAGAAAAATACAATTCTTAAACAAATATAGGATCATGATCTAAGAAGAAGAAATCAGTGATCGTGAACAAATATACGATCGCAATATTATGTACATACAACTACATCATAGTGGTGCAAAAATTTCAGAAATCACTGATCCTAATATATATATATTTCTTCTTACAAAAAATTAATATAGAAGACTACCTATTTTTTTCAATTACTCAAAACTCGGCGGCTACCAATTGCATTTCTGTCTCTGTTTTTGAATTTCACAGAGCCAGGTAGCCATGGAAAAAGTTTTTCAAGACATTTGCTTCCACTAATTGCATTTGCTTTGTTTTCATTTATCCCGAATTTCTCCCTCTCAATTGCCTCCATTATATCTTCCCGTGTCACTATTCTGCCACCTGGACACATCACATCATCAATTAATATGAATACTTCCATTATTTCTCAGTAAAATAAATACAAGGGCATTTCATACCTCTTCTGACAGCAAGTAAAGCAGCCTCATTGGCAATGTTTGCCAGGTCAGCACCGACAAAGCCCTCAGTTAAACTGGCGACTAAATCACACACCATCTCTGTCTCCTCCTCCAAGGGAACTCCTCTTAGATGAACACCCATGATTCTTTTCCTCCCTTCGAGATCGGGTTCTCCTACAAACACCTTTCTAGAGAACCTGCCAGGTCGCAGCAATGCCGGATCCAATGAGGCTGCTCGGTTTGTAGCCGCCAGTACAATCACTTGCTTGTCAGAGTCGAACCCATCCATCTCCGTCAGTAGCTAAATTTCAGTAATGCACAATGCATGGAAACAAAACATTTATGCTTGTTTTCATATGTGATATGTTTCTCTTAAAATATAAAAGAAATAACATTTATGCATGTACCTGATTTAGAGTCTGATCTCTCTCATGGCTAAAACCATCCCTCTCAGTACCAACAGCATCCAGCTCATCAATAAACACAACAGCTGGCGCCTCTCGTCTCGCCTCTTTAAACAAATCCCTAACCCTAGCTGCGCCTCTGCCAACATACATCTCTACAAACTCACTAGCAGATACAGAGAAAAATGGCACACCAGCTTCACCGGCTACGGCACGGGCTAACAATGTCTTCCCCGTACCAGGTGGGCCCACAAGTAAGACACCTGTCGGTAGTTTAGCACCAAGTTTTTTGTAATCCAAAGTGCCTTGCAGACAATTCACCACCTAGCAGAAATGATGCAGCAATTTAGATGAAATTACAGAATCAGTTCAGTGCCATTTTGTTGCATCTCATGGCCAAATTTAAACATGTGCGAACTTTTTATTGTCCAACTTTTTCTTTCTTTCCTTTTTGGTAAACATGTGGAACAGCTTTTTAATTAGGTATATTGATATTTTTAAGTCTTAAGGATTCTTCTGTATATTCTAAAGTAAGAGTGTTTGCACCTCACTGTACAAAATATTTACTGAAACTAAATTCAATTTTCCTTCGTGCATAGCAAGAGGCTCAGGCTATGTTCCTGATTAAATGGTCCAACAAATTTTATTTAATTTTACAAAAGAAAGCAGGTTTAAAAAAAAATAACAAATAAATAAATAACCAAACAAAGACGAGCAATAGCTGCAATTCTGGAAATCACCTCAATTAGTTCTTCTTTTGCTGAATCAACACCTTGCACATCATCAAAAGAAACCATTTGTCTGGTACCAGTACGGTTTTTTTTTCGATTATTACCGTGAAGCCTCCTCTCTAAAAGCCAAATTACAGGAATAATCCCAATCCATACTCCAGCAATTGTGCCTATACAGGAAACCAGCAATCTAGAAACAGGCGGAGGGACCGAACGGTATGTTACCCCTTTCTCACGTAACAATCCAAGAAGAAATTTCTCGTCTCGGTCCATCTTTCTTGTACGGTACCTGCAAGATACTTGCTTATCAAACCAATTTGATCTCATTTTGGACCTAATTAGCCTCATTTGAGCTTCAGTCTGTGCAATTAGGATAGGTACAGTACAGATACACTGAAAGGAACTGCTGTACCAGTAAAACCCATTATAAAATAAACTCAGTCAGGTGCACATACCTTTTAGTAGTTGAAGAACCATGTTTCTCCTGGGCTTGATCATTAGAAATTCTATCAAAATATATACACCTAGAGCCTTCTTCGAAATCAACAGAGGATACATGGCTGAGGTTAATGCCATTTACAAGTTGTGAATAAGGCACCTCTTTTAAAGTTTGACAACTGGTACGAACCCGAGACAGCATGAGAAATATACCCAACACAAGTAATGCTATGTCTTTGGGAGAATTCATCTTTTCTCTGATCCACTGAGCAGCTAAGGTAAATTTGTGTTTTAAGAAGTCTCTCAGTTGATGAAGAAATAGAATTATTTGACTCATCCAAGGTGGCTTCTGCTCTGTGTCATTTCCGAATGCATTTGGGTTTTGGGTTACTCTGGGTACACAACGGGAGATGCAAAGCGTGTTTGATTTCTGCAACCAATACCAGTGCATGTGTAAGTGCTGGGGTTTAGTTAATCTTAGAGAGATGAAACCAAGATTGGGCTGTGGTAGAAGAGAAACAGAAAGAGAAAGAGGAGGAATGGAGAAGAGCGCCATTAGGTTTTCTTAGTTCCCTTTCTTTCTTTCTTTCTTTCTAGTTTCATTGAATGATAGAAGAATGAAGATAGAACACCACCGTTCATTCATAAAAACTTAACTGGCACCGTTCATTAATAAATGAAGGCCCATATATATACCAATGCCAGGCCTAGAAGCAGGCCCATATATACATCACACATATAATTCACAGCACCAACCCTTTAAATAAAGGCCCATATATACCAATGCCAGGTCTAGACCCAGGCCCATATACACATCACATGTGAAATTCACATCAAGATGAATCAATGGAGACTGTTAATTAATTTGATCCCAAATTAGTCCCTAAACATCAAGATGAATCAATGAAGACTGTTAATTAATTTGATCCCAAATTAGTCCCTAAAAGGGTGACTAATTAATTAAAGCCCATCAAACAGACTAATTCACTTTTGGGTGTTTAGTTCAAAAAGAGAGCGACAAGTAGGTTGCAGTTTGTTAGATCTTTGGCAAATGAATATTTGGCGTGTTAAAATTGCTAAAAGCTTAATTAACTAAAACACAAGTTAACACAAAACAGGTTACTCCTAATATAATATTATACGCAGTTCCCTGCCTGCCTACATATATATAATATAATATACTCAAAAGCATACAAAGTACAACATAAGATGAGAGAGGCCTCCTAGTTCACCAAAAAAAACACCAGAAGAAAGTGAAAGTGACACAATTGCCACATATAATCCCAAGTTTTAATAAGGATCGAGTTTGAGTCGAATCGAGTCAATACCCGAACCACCACCATTGCTATGTGCTAAGCACCATGGTCATGGACATGTCATGCCATGATTTGCTTACCACCTAGCAAAGGTTATTCGCGCGGTTCGTTCTTGACTTGACCCGTTGCATACGTCAACTCTACCCCTGCTGCCTCTTCTTCTTCTTTTTTTTCTTTTTTTTTTCTTTTTTCTTTTTGGATTCAATTCAATTAAATTCATCATACATCACAGTTCAATGCTGCCTTTATCTTCTGTATGGTACAGGAGATGAGGTTGTTCACCGTCTCGACTGATTCAACCGTAAGCTTTGCCGTCGGTTGGCTATTCACCAAGATTTGAAATGCAACTGTTAAGAGAGATCCAGATGCACCTACTTTGCTCTCTCCATCTCCTCCAGTACTACTACCCCCACATGCAGCACCGGCTCCGGACCCATCTGGCAGGATTGCAAAACCCGAAGGAAGAAGTGCCACATAGGTAGAGTCCCCACCACTCATGACCAAGTGCATTGCTGGTATATCAACCGGTGCATAGACCACCATGGACCCAGACGGGTCAGTGCAAGTCTCCTGCAGTATTAGCATGCTGCTCTGATTTGAACTCACAGCCTGCATTGCATGGTAAGTAAGAGATTATTATATTGATTACAATTAATTAGTAATAAATAATATCTGTTGATTATATTATTTTATTGTGTAACATGCATGCAAAGGGTAGCTAGCTAGTAGAATAGAATAAATTATTAATCTATCCATGTATGTATGAGAGAGAAAGTGATGGATGAGGATTGATGAGAAAGGGACCCAGCTAGAGTGAGACTCTAAAGGAGAGAAGTCTAGGTTTTGAACTCTAAAGGGGCTGCTGGACCTAGAAAAGTAGAAAGTAGGAAGTAGAGAGAGAGAGAGCTTTTTGATATCTGTCCCTTTCTGCAAGGGGTCATAGATGTCTTTTTTTTTTTTTTTTTTTTTTGAGAAAAAGGGGTCATAGATGTCAACTCCTATACATGAAATGATATATAAATACAAATAATAGTGTGGGCTTTTACAGATGTACCCCTCTCAAGTCCAGGACCACGCTTTGCCTGGTCCCCCACTTGAGCTTACTTTTTGGATCTAATCTTTTCTCTGGCCCAATGCAATGCAGTACGTTTGCACTATTCCTATTTTGTCTCCTTTTGTCCTATTTCTTATCAATTTCTCATCCATCTCTCTATGACTCTATGTACATTGTACACTATGTCACTATGTCACTATGTGCTGTGGCCTGTGGGATAGCTACACGGGTTGGACACCCACAAAAGAAATTATGAGCACTTTATTCAAGGAGTACAACTCTTCTCTTTTATATATTGCACCATTATGGCCTCTGAACTAATATTAAGGCGCAATCAATACTCTCTTCCTTTACAGTGGTCAGTGGATACATATACACCTCCAAAAATAGTCTAGTCTCATCATGTCATGTGGTAATGTTACCTTAACTGTAGTGTGCATGTAAGTAAACACAAAAGCAATTTCCGAAATTCACAAGTAATCAATCAACACATGCATGTAAATATAAGTATTTTTGTTTTTTAAACGAAGAGAAAAATGTAACTCACACTAGCACGAAGAAGGGAAACGGAGTTGCCGTGATGCTGCCCCTTAGCAATATGTGCCATCTCCTGCATTGGCCCACCATTTGAAAGAATATCCCACTCGCTACGCAGACGCTCATCACGCAAGAAATCAAACAGGCGTTGCGGTGCCACTGGAACCCAAACTGACGTAGCGGCACTGAGCACAACGCCAGGTGGCTCCCCAGGCTCATCCACGCTCTGACGTGTCATCACCTTCACATCCTCACCCACGTTGCCGGCCCCCACTAACTTGCTCCATTTGTGTGCTGATGATGCACACACTCCCGCACAAAAGTTGTCTGTCATTCTCTGCGCCAGTTTCAGCATGCTTCTCCTTCCACTTGCAGTGATTGCTACAAAATCATTACTTAAATTATTTCATTTACATTTTTTATTTCAGTCAGTTTTTCTTCTCTTTTCTTCAGAATTCAACTGCACTAACATTACATTTTATGCTATATGTATACAAGTGCAATGCAAGAAATTGTCTGCCTTTACCTTTTAGGTAATTCAATTATTTTAAAATATAACCATACTCAATTTTGTTTTTTTTTTTTCATTTCAATATTACTTCATCCTACAGATGATACAATAAATATGAAAAGAAAAGCATGTTACTTGTGTTGTCAGTAGAAGGGGCAGAAGATGACATGAGAATAGCGAGGCATTCGCATTGGCGCTGGAGTGTGGCGAGCCAGCGGTGCGCACCAAGGGCAAGACCAGAGCGGAGTATGGGGCGGTAAAGCTGGTGCACAGCTGCTTCCTCATACTCTGCATGCTCAACCCACGTGACCTGTTACACCAATACAAATGCAAAAAAAAAAAAAAACAAGTCGTCTGTTAGCTCATTAATGCACTCACATGCCTCTGCTCCTTTCCAGTGTTTTTAGTGTTCTCCCCGCTGTAACCTGTAGGGCTGTACAAAACACAATACAGGCTAGATAGACTATACCATACATTAAGTTGTACAGAGTTCCTGCTGGTCCACTGTAGTAGATACCTTGTGCCCCAGCACATCATAACCAGTTACAACCAAGTGCGTATCCTCTGAGATATCTCAACTTTTGTGTGACCGACGTGTCCGGTGCCTATTCAGGAGTGATGTAGGGGATCAGTATTATGTGTGCTTTGAGATTCGTGCAGAACGTATTTAAACAGTTGGGATTTTCCATAAAGTCACACAAAGTTTGAGATATCTCAGAGGATACGAATTCGTTACAACCAGCCAAAATTATTTACCACATGGTGGGTTAGACTATTGATTATGCAAGGGACAAGTACTTGCTAGTGTAAATATTGTAAATTATCTTTGCATAACAGGCAAAAGATTAGACCAAGTTAATGTGTATTTGGGACAACTTCAATCAGTTTTTAAAAAAAATGCTAAACAAATGCAAGTGGGGAAGGTGAGGTATGCAGATCTCAACGATTTTTTAGACAAATTAATTAAGTGGTATAGACAAGTAGCTAGCTCCCTAGGGGAGAGTAGAAGAAGCATCTAATACCCATTTTCCAATTAAACAAAGCAATTAAAAAACACTTTGGAATATGTATGGATCTACACAAATCATAGAAAAATGCATAACATATCTCTTCTCTCTATGAATAGATGAGACCATGTGATTCTGACAGGATCGTGGCCTCGTGACCCGTAATTAACTTGTTAGAAAACAGTGGTTTAGCCTTTGACTTATGTACGTGCACCATTACGTTGCATGGCTATCATTATAATAAATTAATTAACAACATAAATAATTAGCCAATAAAATAGAGTTTCACAGTCTTAGTTAGTGGGAAGAGAGTGGTGTAAGAGAATGAATACCTTGCAATAGCCATTTGGCAAGTCTTGCACCAAACAGCCAGAAGGAAGCCTACGGCATTTCATATTGTCGGCTAATGCCGATGAATTCTCTCTGATTCCATCAATAGAAGCATCTACAACAGCCCAGCATCCCTCTGCTAATTGCTTGCAGAACCGCAGAAAGTTTACATCCCGAATTGGAACTAATGGAGATAGCACTTGTAATTCAGCACGCATCTGACATAAATTAATTGCAAAACAAAAGTATGAACAAATATGATCAAATATGATCAAATGTAGCTATATATGTGTGTCTCAAAACAATTAAATAACTTACAAGTTGCAATGCACCATTTCTGCTCCCTCCCATGCCGCTAGAAAGAACTTCAGTAGTTGTAGCACTTGCAATCACGCAAGAGAACATTTCAGACCATCGAGCCTGCACTTCAAATTAATCATATGCATGTTAATTACTTGTAAGTAAAGGTTAATCTAAGCATTGATCGATCACAAGTTGAACACTGAAACTTATATACAAGTAGCTAGAAATTAAGAATATAATATAATGTGATAAGAGAGAACAATTAACGCACCGAGTCCATGAGCGTCTCAACAAGCGCCATGCTATTAATGATCACAACACCTGTCTCCCTTGTAGCCTCAGACATGAACCCAACCGGTTTAACTCCAATACACCTGTTGAAACCACGTAGATACTCCTCATAGTTAAGTGTTTCCTTGCCGCCTTCCAAGCAAGGGATCCACAATGGCTCCTCCATTTGTGCCATCTTGACCAACTCGTCAGTGGCCGCAAGTGCTAGTTCCAAAAGCATAGATCTCTCCAATGACTTATCAACACCACCTCTAGCTGGGGTAATAACAGTACCAAGAGGACTTGACGCATTGTTCGGGTAATCATTCAAAGCTGGTAGAGACGTTGCAAAGCCATTTGTACCGACAGCTAGATCCAAAGAAGAGTTTGGCATGGGGAGGGCAAGAGGTGCACCGGACATTGAAGAAATAGGCTTGCCAAGTAGTTTACCAGCTAAGGCACAGACACGAGTAAGCTCTTCTTTTAACCTTGCATTCTCCATTCTTAGATGTTGCTCTTCTAGAGAGATCTCGCCAAGCATAGCGGGCCCACCGCAGTGATTGCATAAAGGATTTCTCATTGCCTCTCTGATCGACATGTTCTCAGCACGCAACTTGTCATTGTCTTGCCTCAGTAGAGTATTTTCATGCCTCTCCATCTGTGTCTGTTTGTTGAAATTAATTAATAATAATTCATTCATTGAATCAGTAATCAGTGAATGTATGAAGATTAAATGTAATGGTTGATTTACCTTCATCTGAGTACGGCGATTCTGGAACCAGAACTTGACCTGACGGTTCTCTAAGCAAAGGCGTTTGCTGAGTTCGGCACGCTGCTTCTCGTCAGGATGAGGGCACTCCTTGAACAATCTGAATTCAGTGAGAGAATGGAATGGAATCGAATTAATAAATAAGAAGGAAAAGGATGATTGATTGAGGAGGTAAAGTAGAGTTACGCTTCAAGTTCTTGGATCTGATGGGGAGTGTGGCGGTGGTATCTCTTCTTCCTTTTGCGAGGGTTTCCAGAAGGGGGTTCAAGGTCATCAGCAGACAAGCCGTCCAAGTGATCACTTCCGGATCTACTGTCGATCTCATCTAATTCTTTAGTTGCTACTACTCCGGGAACAGCACTACCATTTCCATCCCTCTGCGCCTCCATGTTTGTTTGCTAAACCAAAAAACAAAAAAGAGGATAAGGAAATGAATAAAAAGGGCAAGGAAGGAAGGGAAGAGATTGAATAGATTGAATAGATTGAATAGATTTAGAGTTAGTTACCAAGGCGAGAGAAAGGGCAGGAGAGGTGAAGAGAGGTTTGCCACCGCCACCGCCACCGCCACCGTAAGGGAGCATGGCGCCGTCGAATAGGCTTCCAAAAGTACTCATCCTGAACCCCTCCAAAGCGGAGCAGGAGCAGGAGCAGGAGCAGGAGCAGGAGCAGCGGAGAGAGAGACAAAAGGTTCCCCTCTCTTAAAAATGAATGGAGGATAGAATTTCACTCAGTACCTCTACTCTGCCGCCATGCATTATATATCCAAGGTGGAATCCTTCTTCACCGTCTATCTCTAGACTCTAGCTATGTGTTCTCTCTCTCCTCTATCTTATGTATGTATGAAGTATTCTTGGAGCCTTTTCTCTCTCTCTCTCTCTCTCTCTCTCTCTCTCTTTCTTGTTGTCTTGTCTGCTCTTCTCTTCTCTTCTCTTCTTCTCTCTCGTGTTGTGTTGCGTTGTGTACTTGTGTGTAGTTGTGTAACCCTGCCTTTTTCCTAGGTAATGGTAATGGTAAAGGTAAAGGTGAAGGGACATTGGGATAAATAATTAAAAATAAAAATAAAAATAAAAATAATAAAATAATAAAATAATAAATGTAGTGTGGCAGGGTTTTGACTTTTGCCCCCTCCCTAAACTTTTTATTTCCATCCCCATTCTCCTCCGAGTCTCGACTCTCGACTCTCGACTCTCGAACCGGTAAAAACTTTTGGATTCTTCACATTTTCAGTTTTGACCGGCGCAATTTCATCTGCCTCGAGATTCGCGTTTTTTTTTCCTCCATTCAAAAAGGCTGTGGGGTCCTCTACCCCCTACCCCTACTCCTTGATTGGAAATTTCGAAATTTAGATATTGCTGAACTATTTTAAGTAATTGTAAATTGTGTTTGCACAAAAGGTAAGGAATTATTTATTTTTTTATTTTTTTTTTATAGAGAAATGTTCTGGTATCCCGAGTCATCATATCCGAGCGCATCCTCCGAGTAGTTTGACAGAAAAAATTTTCAATTTTGTCTAACTTTCATTTTCAGCGCTAATATCAAAACATTTAAACTATGTTTATAACATTTTATAATGCTACTCACAAGCATGCAAACCTCAGTCTGAAAGCATTAAAATTCTAAATCTGCATAATTTTAACTCCTAACTACTTTTTTCTTCAAGTAAAAAACAGAAATATTCTTTTCACTCACTCTTTTTTATTTTTCCTTTGATCTTATAATTTATTTTCCCGATGATCCGTGATGAATTTTATGAATCTAAAAATACGACCGTTTTCTATTCGATTTTATCTTTCAAATAAAATCCATGAAGAAACACTTTTGAGTAATTTTAAAGTAATTTTTTTTTTAAGTAAAACTCATGAGCACTTTAAATTTTCAAGTTTTGAAATTTCATTCTGCAACCATTAAAATTTTCAAGACTTTGAGGTTTATATGTTTTGTAAATGAAGTGTTATTGTTGAGATTTATATGCACTGAAATGTTATTGTTGAGGTTTTAATTCTTTGTGCATGAGGTTTATATGCTTTGTAAATGCAGTGTTATTGTTGAAGTTTTAATTCTTTGTACACGAGGTTTATATGCTTTGTAAATGAGTTTTGTAAATGCAGTTTTATTGTTGAGGTTTATATGCTTTGAAATGTTATTGTTAAGGTTTTAATTATTTCTACATGAGGTTTATATGCTTTGTAAATGCAATGTCACTTATATATGTTTGAACTATTCCATTACTTATTCAAAAAATATAATTTTGATCAAGCCTAATTAACTAATAATATTTGTTTATTTGTTTAGGTACATGTAGAGTCACTGGCTCATTTCCAAAGTGGATCTCCTCATATCTATCCTCTGTATGGATTAGGCGAACTCATATCTATCCATAGTCACTGTCACTTCATTTACTGAGCAAAGAAACGCATCTGGCTGCAAATCACAGAAAAGTTCTTTTCTTATGCTATTTGTATGTTGAATTGATGCAATAAAAACACAAAAATATTAATAATAGAAATAACAAAAATCTTGAATTCACACTGTATGCAAAAGAACACAAGCTTAAGGCAATAATACAATGGTACAGTACCAACAACTAACTTTGACTGGAACGGCATAGGTATTCACTATAATTGATTCTTTATTTATTTAGTTTCTCAAAAGGCTCTTTCAAAACTGGTAGTGTTAATTAGGTCTCTGGTACTTGAGTATGCTTTATCCTAATGCTTAGGGTATGACCCTCAATGATTCACTTCTCTTACTGATATTGTTTTGTCATGCATTGGTTTCTCTTTAGGTTATACAATTATGCTTTATCTATACAGCTTGTAAGTATGGGTAAACGGTACTGTATGCGCAATATCTATTGCTACTGATACCGATAGTCTTCCTATTTTGGCTTTTCTGTTTTTCATTTTTTTTTCATTTTTCCTTGGATTTTTATGGGTGGTGGTTAATATGTAAGTATGCTGGGCATATCTGTAATTTCTAACATATAGTGGTACTGCTACAGTTTCTAACATATAGGTTTAATACTTGACTGTAGCATGAGTTAATTTAAATAGTTTTCATGTCATGTTTAAATGGTTGTAGACTAAGCTTTTTAAGCTTTAGAATGTAAAGTGCTCATGGGCTTTACTTAAAAAAAATAACGATTTGAAAAAAAAAACTCAAAAGTATTTATTCATGGATTTCATTTGAAAGATAAAATCGAGTAGAAAACATTCGTATATTTAAATTTGCAAAATTAATTACGGATCGTCGAGAAAATAAACTAGAATGATCAGAGAAAAAAAAAGTGGGTGAAATAAATCTTTCCTTTTTTAGCTTGAAAACAAAAGTAGTTAGAAGTTTAAATTATCCAAATTTAGAATATAAATGACTGTATATATAGATTTAAATGCTTCTGAGCAGCATTGTGAATGCTTATAAACATAATTTTAAATGCTTGAATATTAGTATTAAAAATGAAAGTTAGACATAAGTACTTTGGAGACTTATTCGGAAATTTTGTTTGGGGTATAATTATCAGGCTCCTTATTTATATTATTTATATCGACCAGATTAATTAATGTGGTGGATATGTAAGCCCTAGCCTAGCCTAGACTAGGCTATGCTTTGCTTTCTCAAAACATTCATCACTGCTCCATGCTTACTCTTCACTACTCTAATTAATTCATTCATATAATAATAATAATAATAATAATAATAATAATAATAATCATAATAATAATTAATATCAAAATTAATATTAAGATTATATCATTAGTATTATAACTTTATTGATTATTTATTCACATTTCATTCACATAAGATTAGGTTCGATACCAAAAGAAAACTAGAAATACTGCTGCTCACGTCTTCAAATAGACACCCAACCCAACTACTAGACTTTCAAGCTAAGTACGAGTATCAATTTTATTAAGAATTAAATATATCAATTTTTCATGCTAAGTACGACTATCAATTTTATCGTACATATAATATATTATTCTAAACTATATAAAAAAAAACATATATATATGCACAAAACAATTGAAAATAAATAGAATCAATTGACTTCATTAACTTTATTTAAAGTAAAGCTGTGTCTGCCTCCAAATATTTTCAAAAACAATATAAATTGTATATTAACGTTTTGTGCACACGTAATATAAAGTATATTTTTTTCATATTATATTTGAGTGAGGTAATTTTCCAATTTGATGCGTATCTTCCAGTGTTGTAAATAATAGTATGTGTTTCATTTTATTGTTTCCAACTACACAGTCTTCTGACAAGATGAGCCATTTTTGTTTTTTTTTTAAATACTTCTTTGCAGTTTGTTTTGTGGGCAGAGATTTATTAACAACGAATTAATTCGTCAATGGAAACAATCATAAAAATAGTTTACAATTTATATCAAGAAAATATGATTTATATTGTTTACATGAAAAACGATGAGCTTTTGATGTATGCTTTATAGTTGGTCAAAATGACATAAATTTTTGCAGAGGATTGTAGTAAAGAGCATCAAGTATTTTTTAAATTGCATTAAAATTAATGCATAACTAATAAGAAAAACAACATGGTAATTTTTTCTATCTTTTTAGTAAAAGTTAAATGTCAAATTACTCAACTAATTAATAACTACAAGGATTCTCTCATTTTAATTTCAAATATGTGACTTCTTACATGCAACACATTACATTTGTCACTAGATCAAAACTATTTTTTTTTTCTATTTTTTAAAACAACATTTAAAAAAAAAAAATTGTTATATCTGTCAAAATTAGACATTGTCAATGAATCATCATCCTTATCTCATTTAGTCGTTATTATATATTGTCAACAACGCAACGTTGACAATAACAGACAAGTGTCAAAAAAAGTTCAAATTGAATTATATTTTAACATTCTTAATTAATATTATCTCTTTTTTCATAGGGAGGTTTAAATGTTTTTTTTTTTTTTTTGCACTTCTACTTTTACTTTTACTTTTTAATTTTTAATAACAAAAATTCTAAAATCTATATTCAAAACTAAGATGTAATTTATATTATGTTATGCACGTAAAAGAAATATCACTTTCAGAATTTATTTTATTTGAATCAACAACATTCATAAATTATCCACATTGGTGTAATTTTCTAAACCTCGAATCCTTGATACAAATTAAAACAAAGTCGAAATATCATAATATTTTACATTTTAAAAAAGTGATATATATTATATCTAATTATTTTATTTTAATATGTAAATTTTAAATTTTAAATTACTAAAATTTTCAAGATAAAGACATAAAAGATGAAAAAGATTTGAACCCTCCTCCAAAAATATAAGGTTTCAAAACTTTAACTTCACTCATGCTTTAATAAAAAAAATAGTTTTTAACTATTTTTCGTTTCTACAGTATGTTTTGTTTAAGATTTTCTCTTGAAATATTTTAAACTATATTTGTTAAAGTAACAGTTATTGTTTTGAAGTCACATTCAATTAAAATTTAGAGCGACACTATGGTATTTTATAAACTGCGGTCTAATTTGTTCTATGTATTTATATTTTTATTTTTAAAATTCAAAAAGTCAATTCTAACTATTCAATATAATCTTCATACAAAATTTATACTCGGAGACCAAATTTATATATATATATATTTTTTAAATAAGGTAAAAAATCACTATATTCGAAATAATTATGGTAAACTAAATAATTTTTCATATCTTTATAAATTATACATCATTAATGAAAACTAATCACTAACATAATCATATTTTTAATCAAAAGATACCAACAAAAAAACACACTCCTCTCTAAACATATATGATTTAAAACAAATAGAGAAAAAATACATATAGTTATCCATATCCATGTCTGCACAAATGTGTAGTGGAATTTTTTTTAAAATATGAATAATTAGTTGTATTTGTATCTGTATTAATTTCGAATATGTGTATTGTATTTGCAAACTATTTATATCCGAATATCCGAATATTCAACGAAATTTTGAATATATATTCGGATATGAACGGATAATATCTGACCTATTTTCACTTCTAATTTCCAACCGCTCAATATAATCTCCATACGAAAATGCACTAGGAGATCATTTGATTCGAGAAAAGTTTGTAATTAAATCAATTCGAAATTATTTCATTCTGAAACAAATCAAACTAGTTCGGTTCGAATCTTATTAAAATCAAACTCAAATTAAGTATAATTCATTGTTTCGCGAACTATATATATTCAAATCTAAAATAATGCAACTAATGGATTCAACTATCAATCTTTAATAATGTAGGAACTAAACTTATATAAGAGCTCAAAATTGTTAATATAATGGTAACTTATAATAAGAAAATGCTTTAGAAGCGTAACAAATTAACAATTGAATAAGTTTCATTTGACTAGTTCCATGTCGTGATTTTAATCAATCCAACAGCGTAAAAGGTAAGTGAATCTTTAGCTAGTCCATAATCCATCAATATGAATTCGTGAAAGGTAAAAGGAAACTGTGTGAATTTTATTATACTATAAGGAAACTAATGCATAAACTGTCGGTATAACTAGGGCTGTCAATAAAATTTGTAGTTCGTAATTCGATTGACTTCGATTCGAAAATTTTATAGTTCGCAATTAATTTGATTCGAAAATAGTTCGTTCTGAAATAAATCAAACCAGTTCGATTCGAATCTTTATTCAAACTCAAACTCAAATTGGAGTAAGTTTGATTTGGTTTGATTCGTTTGCTGCCCTATTAGCATCAGTCTAAAATTTATTTAAGAAATATAAATGTAAGGGAAAACATGGGCGTTGGCTTAAATGCAGCTGAATTTTTTTTACTAATGGTATTAGTATATTTTTTAAAACTTTTGATACAAATCAAAATAAGTGAAAATATATTAATATTTTACACTTAAAAAATATATATATATCGTATTTAATAGTTTTATTTTAATATGTAAATTTTAAATTACTGAAAATTTTCAAGATAAAGACATAAAAGATGGAAGATTTCTCCTCCAAAAATATAAGGTTTCAAAACTTTAACTTCACTCATGCTTTAAAAAAATAGGTTTTTTTTTTTCACTATTTTTCGTTTCTACAGTATTTTTTTCGTTTCTCTTGAAATATTTTAAACTATATTTGTTAAAGTAACAACTCTTGTTTTGAAGTCCCGTTTAAAATTTCGAGTGAGACTATGATACTTTATAAAGTGTGGTTTAATTTGTGCTTTGAAATTTATGTTTTTATTTTCAAAATTCAAACAGTCAATTCTAACCATTCAATATAATCTTCATACAAAATTTATACTTGGAGACCAAATTTTTATCTTTTAAAATAAGGTAGAAAATCACTATATTCGAAATTATTATGGCAAAGTAAATAATTTTTGAAATGTTTACAAATTATATATGAGGGATCGGATGACACCGTTTTTTGGTGATATCGGCTGACACCGTCTATTTTCAAAGTCCAAACAGTCGATCCAAACCGTTCAATTTGATGGATATGTTAAAATGTGCTTGCAGATCAAATTTTACATTTTTCTGAATTTTTTTTTTGGGTTTATTCAGATGGATACAAAAATTCAACGGTCCGAATATAGCGATTTTGTTAAATACTTAATAAATAGTAAAAAAAATAAAAAAAAAATGTAAAATTTGATTTGCGAGTAGATTTTAATATATCCATCATATTGAATGGTTTGGATCAACTATTTGGACTTTGAAACTTCAAAAATGGACATTGTCATCCGATGTCACCAAAAAACAGTGTCATCCGATCCCTTATCATAAACAAAAGATAATTACCAATATAACCATATTTTTAATCAAAAGATACCAATAAAAAAGGCATTCCTCTCTAAACATATATAATTCTAAAACAAATAGAGAAAAAAATACGGATAGTTATCCGTATATGTGAGACAAGATAAATTATTGCTAGTATGGTACGCTCTCTGCATTGTGTGACATGTATTGGAAAAAAAAAAAAATTTATATTTGTATCCATATCCATTTCAGAAATTAAAATTGTGTTCTTATTCGTATTCACAAACTATCTATGTCCTAATATTCTAATCATTAAAATTTCGAATACATATTCAAATTTGAACGGATAATATCCAACCCATTTTGACCCCTAATTCTAACAGCTCATATTTAAGAAATGTAACGGAATTATTTAAAGTTTGTTTTTTCTCTTGACAATGACAAAGTAGCATAGCATGAGTTTAAAATTTATTTAATAAATAGAAATGTAACGGAAAACAAGGGATGGGCGTCCGCTTAAAATTAAATGCAGCTGAATTTTTGACTTACGAAACCAATCTCTCATACACATTTCAATTTTCAAGCAAAGCAATGTTTGCTATTACTATTAGTGGTCAACTCAATCTCAAGGTGTGTGTGGAGATCTCAAGAAGGTTTTAGACAAATTAATTAATTAATTAATTTATAATTAAATGGAGAGAACAGAGACAAAGAGGTACCCAGAGGCCAGAGGCCAGAGGCCAGAGGCCAGAGGAGAGGTGCTTGTTCCAAAGAGTAGAAGAAGCATCTAATTCTAAATTCTAATACCCATTTTCCAATTCAAAATTAAAAATTAAAATAATACATACTTTGGAATATGTGTGGATCTATCTTTGTAAATTAATTAATTAATTAATAATGTAAAAAAATGGCATGTGATCCTGTGTCCTGACAGACAGGATCATATTCAAACTTCAAAGCCTCGTGAGTCGTGACGCGTTTACAAAACACTGGTAATCTGGTATTAGTATTAGCCCTTGACTTGTGAACGCTATCTTATTATTTGCTTACCTATCATTCATAATCATATCATAATTGATTTAAAAGAACAAAAAATAAAGGAAGCAATTTTATTTATTTATTTATGGTTTCTTAAAAAAAGAAAAAAAGAAAAAAGAAAAAGAGAGAGAGAGAGAGAGAGAGAGGTGGTTTTACTTTTGTGTCCTTCCTTATCTAGTAAAAATGTAAAATTGAGACAGTGACAGACCATTTCATCATTACAACTTTACAAAGAGGAAGCGACAGAAAGGAGAAAAGAACAAAAAGGAGACAGAGACAGAGAGAACGGGGAATGAAATTAAGGAAAATGAAGGTGTATGATTATTGCTTATGCTACAGTAACAGTAACAGTAACAGTAACACAAATTAATGAAAAGTCAAACCTCTTAACTCCATTTCCAATTTCCAATTTCCAATTTCAAATTTCAAATGGGGAAGGGGAACTAGACATAGACATGGTTGACCGACATGTAGGACTTTGGAATGGAAACGCTCATATAATCCAAAATTTCCCTTTTGAAAATTGGGCTTTTGAAATATTGAATTTGTTTAAATTCAACAAAATTGAGGAACAGTTGAGTTGGTTTCAGATTATAGGATAGCATAGCATAGCATAGCATATCCATACATGTCAATTGAAGAAGAACAAAATCATTAAAAGTAAAAGTAGCTTCCTTTGACTCAATTATTGTTTTTGTTGAGGAAGAGATAAGAGAAGAGGTCAATCAATATCTACCATCTAGAAAGTGACAGAAAATTTTGAGAAGAAAACAATTCATGTGTCTACACACTACGCTCTACACTGGGGGAAACCAACTATTCTTACTTGATAACAACATACTTGATGGGCCTTGATTTGGGCCTCCATGTGAATCACGTGATGGGCCTTCAATTGCCAACAACTCAACTAATACTCTAATAGTCAAGTTAGAGCATAATATATAACATCAGCATTGCATCCCAAATTGCATCTCAAAATCCTACCATTACAATTCCAACTCCAAAATAGAGCTCAACTCAAACACAATCCAATACTTCAACACTACTGTTCCACAAAATTTATACGCATATATATATATATGCATATCTTATGAGTAACCCACATATTTATTCTTCGTTAAACTTAGTGCAAACATAAGGCATGCAGAAAAGCTGCTTCAGTTTTCCACCGAGCAACCACCAATCGTAGTAGTATAAGAAGCAATCTGATTCTCATCATCCAATTAATTTCCTTCAACAAACAAAAGTACCAACCATCACTTTCTAAAACACACAATGATTGGTTAAATTCAGAAATAAAGAACCTATATGGTAGAAAATAGTAAAAAACGGTATAGAAACAGTGATTTTTGTACCTATTTTACAAAATAGTAAAATTTTTCATACCGAACATATTTTAGTATGGATATCATGTTGAGCGGTTCGGATTGACAGTTTGGACTTTGAAAACGAAGGTATGAAAGGCACAAGGATTGGAACCCTCCTCAATAAATAAATAAATAATTACCTCTTCTAACTGCACCATTTTCGCGCATTTTGAAACATCTTCAGCCATGGACTGGGCCCGCTTTTCTCAACTTGCCAATCACTTGGGTACCATGGATACTGCCACATCATGAAACAACGCTCCGGATGTGGCATCATTGCCAGGTGTCGCCCATCTGGTGAGCAGAGAGCTGCTATTCCCTCTGGGGACCCATTCGGATTGAACGGGTACAAACCCGTTACCTTTCCCTCATCGTCACAATACCTTACTGGAGCCAGATTCAAATCCATTACCTGATCCAATACTGACGTGTCAGGGAAGTATGCTCTTCCCTCTCCGTGAGCAGCCCAAACACCCAAACTGGACCCCTCCATTCCTTGAAACATTATAGCTGGTGAATCCCCAATTGTAACACTACTAAATCTGCACTCAAACCGACCAGATTCATTGTGAATAAACCTTGGTTGAGAGACATCAGTTGTGGATCCATAACCCGGTACCCAACCCAATAAGGCCATGAGTTGGCATCCGTTGCACACACCGAGACTGAATGTATCGGGTCGGTTATAGAACTGTTGGAACTGATCCAACAAGGGTTTGTTGAACCGAATGGAGGCTGACCAACCCTTTGCTGAGTCAAGTACATCAGCATAACTGAATCCACCAACAAAAGCAATCCCATGGAAGTCAACTAGTGAGATTTTTCCATCTAATAAGTCTGACATTGTCAGGTCCCACGGCTCGAAACCCGCTGCGTGAAAGGCCGCTGCCATTTCTCGGTCCCCATTGCTCCCTTCTTCACGAATTATAGCTACCTTTGGTTTATGTTTCAGATCTAAAATTTTGGGGTCAGTGAACTTTGGCGTGAATGATAGAGACCAATTTGGAGTTTTTCGGGATTTAAGGCCATCTTTTTCAAGTTTTACACAAGAGGCGAGTCTCTGCAACCCCTCCAGTTGAAAACTGGTCTCTTCCCACAAGTCTCTTAAAAAGGGTGTTTCTTCTTTCAATTGGGGTTTTCCATTAATGGAGAGGTCTATAGTTGGAGAAGATGTGACCTTACCAATAATTTCACTGGACACACTGAACTCTTTCAATTTCTCCACAACTGTATTCAGATTTTTTGAACTGACTTCTATGATCAGACCCAATTCTTCAGCAAATAGGGTTTGAAAGATACCGTATCCATTTGATTTCAAATCCAATTTAACCCCGCAATTTCCTGCGAATGCCATTTCAAGTACACTAACAAGAATCCCTCCATCACTGATATCGTGACCAGCAGATATCAACCTTTCCCCAATCAACCCCTGAACAGCATCAAATGTTCTTCTAAGATAGGCCACATCATCCAAATCAGGGCACTCGTGACCTATTTGATCAAAAGCCTGAGCAAGAGCGGACCCACCTAACCGCCTCTTCCCCTTTGCCAGATCAAGATGCAACAAAACCCCATCATCACCCAATTTCAAGTCTGGTGTAACAGTCAGGGTCACATCAGGACAGGTGACATATGCACTGATTACCAAATTACCAGGTGCCTTTACCACCTCACCACCAGAATGCGCGGCCATGGAAAGACTATCCTTACCTCCATCTATGGCAATGCCTAATTCTATCATGCACTCAGACAATGCCATGGCAGCATCATACATGGCTGCACCTTCGCCTTCTAGTTTTGCAGCATACATCCAATTCCCACTCGATTTAACGTCTGTCAGAGAAGTCACCTTAGCCCAAACCAGATTTGTTAAGGCCTCTCCTACTGCCAACCGGGACATAGCTTTTGGATCAAGTAACCCCTTGATGGGTTGTTCTCCTATTGCACATGCGCCACCTGTCAGATCAGTGTATGTCTGTGCAATCACTGCCACATCAGCTAGCGGCAGTTGAAGAGGACCCACAGTCTGTTGTTGTGCCACAAGCCCAGTTACACACCGGTCAACCTTTGTGGTCAAGAACCTTTTAGAACAAACCGACGGTAAACACAAAACCCTTTTTAAAGCATCCATCAAGGTGATACCTGGAGCAATCTCAAGTGGGTCCCGTGCATACTGTATCCTCTTGAATACAAATGTCTTCTGAGGCATATCACCCAACACCTTCTCCAGTTCCAAGTCTTCGACTGGATGTGGAGGCGGCAAACCTTTAGCCTCGGCTTCTTTTACTGCTTTACTATCTATTAAAACAATCTTACCACACCCATTGATTGTGCCAATAACAGCCATAGATACCCTCTCCCTAGCACAAATTGACTCTAAAAGGAGTCGATTCTCAGGACGTACCAGTAAGGCATCTTGCTCTTGGTACTCAGCACCCCAAATCTCTAGTACAGACATGGTATGGTCTCCCACCACAATTGACCTTATATCAATTTCAGCCCCTTTTGGATAAATAATCTCTTTTACCACATTACAATTACCTCCCGCACCTTGATCGTGAATACTGACAATAGGATTGGCATCACCCATTTCGGCACATGTTCGTACCACCCGATACAACTTCTGTGCCATCTCAGCATCACCTCTTTGTACAGCATTGAAATCTAGCTCAGCATCATTAGTACCACTAACCATGCTAGAAGCAGCCCCACCACCCATACCAATCCGGTACGCGGGACCCCCTATTTTCACAACCAACATACCTATATCAGGTTCACCTTTCTCAATATGCTCATGGTCTATTTGACCAATACCGGCACTAAACATAATTGGTTTGAGCCACTCTCTCCGGTCTCCACTTGGAAGACGCATGCCAAAAGTACGTGTATACCCCTGAATCATGGGCTCTCCAAATTTATTCCCGTAATCTGATGCACCGTCACTAGCATCAAGTAAAATCTGCAGTGGAGATGCTAAATTTGGGGGATACGAAAAAGAATTGTCCTCCCAAGGTGCATAAGAGCCTTCAAGTCTTAAATTCCCCACACAATAACCAGAAGTGGATGCGACCACAAAAGATCCACGGCCAGTGGCATGAGTGTCTCTGATACGGCCCCCGGCTCCAGTTTCAGCACCAGGATAAGGCGCCACTGCACAAGGGAAATTATGAGTCTCAGCTGTTAATAAGATATCCATCTCCTTTTGTGTACATGATAGCGGCCCCAATTTCGGAGATGTTGGTTGTAGCTTATTTACTTTAAACCCCCTGATTGCACTGGAATTATCTTTGAATCCAATGACTGAGTTACCAGGGTTTGCCTTGAGGGTGCCTTTCACAATTTGAAACAAAGTCTGTGGCATGGTTTCACCGTCTATGATCAACTTTCCGTTAAAAAACCAGTGCCGGCTATGCTCACTGTTTGATTGGGCTATGTCGAATAATTCAACAGTTGTAGGATTTCTCTTTATGTCATCTCTGAATAGGCTCGTGTAGTATTTTATATCCTGCTCATCAAATGCCAGCCCCATTTTAATATTAATTTCTTCCAAAGCCTCACTTCCCCTTTCTATTACTGGGATAATTTGTACAGGCTCCGGCACTGCACTGGTGGAGAAAGACTTGAGAATTTTTGGGTACACACACTCTGTCATTCTGTCGTGTACCATGGAAGCGAAGTCGGTAAGCTGGGTTTGGTCAAGAAGTGTGCCGGGCTTGAGGTACAAAAGGTACCGCCTCGACCTTTCGAGACGGTTTATCTCTGTGAGGCCACACGATTGGCAAACTGACACGGCATTTGTTGACCAGGCTGTGGTGAATGACATGCGGGGCCCAACCTCTAAGATAATTGCATGTGCACCTGTGGAAACCTCTTCTTGTAGAAAGCTCTCACTTTTCAGGTTTTCAGGCTGGTACGTCTCTCCCAAAAGCCATTTAAGTGCCTCTAGTTTTTCCCCCGATAGTTTACTGGTACCAGCACGGCCAACATTGAAACATTGCTCGGTTTTTAGGTCAATGATATTAGGAGAGATTTTGGCTTGAATCTTTCTTAGAAGCTCGGAAGCAGCACTTTCTTGGAGAAATGGGAGGCGGTAGAAATGGATGATCTCGAGAGAAGCAACCTCTCCTTGCACTAAAGGGTTATCAGACTCCTTTGAAAGAACAGCAGCAGGTGGATTGTGGAACAAAGGTGAGTTCTTTTGACGGATAGATAGCATGCCGAGATGCTTGACCGGGAAACATTGGAGTTTTCTTGAAATTGGGTTTCTTTTTCTCGAGGAAATACAGCATGGATTCTGTGCTCCCTGAAGTTAAAAGAAGCAAATACCTTTATTGATTAACAAAAAATTGTAAAAAGAAAAAGTTTGACGGAAGAAATGTTACATTGATTCTGTATGAATTCACAAATTGGCTACTGCATATCTGTTCAGACTGGTATTTGGATGTTGTCCCATTGGGTTTTCTTAGATGGGTATATTTGTTAATAAATTAGTTGTTCATGTAATACTTTACTGGTAACGAAATTGGGCTTGTTGCCTTTTCTCAAAAAAAAAAAAAAAAAATTCATGAATTGATACCTGATTAGTGGGGAAAACCCTGGGCCTTAGGAGATTGGCTGCCATGTTTCTTTTCTCCAAAGGAAAAAGGAAGTCGTTAACACTCGGATAAAGATATCCTGATATACTGTAATGAAAAATAAGGAAAAAATATATTAAACCCTCGGCCTAGATATAGTACAATACAAATTCAAATTAGTTTTGCTTCGTAGTATTAAGAAAAGAACATTCATAATTTTAATCAATTCCATCTAAAAATCATACAACTTAGCACTGAATTTGATTTTTTCATCAGTAATCCTAGCAATACAAAAATAATTTTCCAATACAGAAACTTTCTTCCCCTCAAATGCCAGTATTTCCATTGGAGACGGATAGCATCATGTCCACCGGTTTAACAAATAATTGTGCATTATGGAAATAAAAAATTCAAATTTGATTCTATTTGTTGTCATTTAAAAAAAATTAAAAATGCAATAATAGCTAGATTCTCATTCAAGTAGCATACAATTGGTATCCGTATCTACAAGCAGAACTAAAATTAAAATTATTTAATAAATTTTTTAAGTACTTACAATTGTATGTGAGATGAGGCCAATTATGAAAAATTGAAAACCCAGCACTAAAGATGCGTATCACTGAAGAAGTCAGAGAGCCTGGAGGTCAAACCAAATTTAGGATTCAAACAATAATACAATATACATATATCATTTATGCAGATTGAAATAGTAAATTAAATCTGATCTGCAATGACCCAATATTTGTAGCTGAAAATAATTTCCAAAATGGAATTAGAATTGGATGTAATGCTAGGTCACTAAACATTTTGTTAACTAATTCCTGTTCAGACATGATAAGCATGCTAGATGCTCAGTAAATTTAAAACCCAGCACTCAAGATGCTTAGTAACAGTAATAGTAACAGTAACAGTAACAGTATATAATGATAGCCATGCATCCCAAAACAGATTGCCAGTACTGAACCAGTTAGGCACCTACTAATATTGCTCCCTGAAGTTAAAAAGAACCAAAAAACCTTTATTCATTAACAAAAATGAAAGTTTGACAGCAATAAAAAATAGATGATGCATATGAATTGATACCTGATTTTTAGTGGATATTGGCTGCCATGTTTCTCTTCTCCAAAGGAAAAAGGAAGGAAGTCGTTTAGTAGCAGATGTAACTCTAAGTACTCAACTCAGCTAAGAACACTCGGATAAAAAATATCCTGTAAAGAAAAAAATATGAGAAAAAAATAAAAACCCTCGGCCTAAAAACGCCAACTAAAGTAGTAAACAAAACAAACAAAAAGATGAGAAGAAAAAAAGAAGAAAAGGTAACAACTAAAGGAGAAGAGCATGCATACCGAGAAATTCTACAGAATCAACAAGCAAAGCAAAGCAAAACAAAGGAACAGTAAGAGAGAGAGAGAGAAAGGGAGAGACGGCGGCACCATGTCCCAAAATAATTAAAATGGTAATATATATAGATACCAAAATTAGCGTACCGTTTGAGTTTAGCTTCTGACCGTTCGATCAGAATCCAGACCAATCCGGTCCACGCCTGGATCTTTAATATTCGTGTGGACTCTGATCCGACGGTCCAGATATAAACTCAAACGGTGCCTATATGTTTGAGCAAGGCCCGTAGTCAGAATTTGTGGCCCAACCTCTATCTCTTCTTTTTAACAGCCCAACTCGTTTGTTAAGTCGATCCATTTTCCCTAAAGTAACCCAAATTTAATTCTAGATCTGAACTGTTCGATCCGGTTCTACCTCGGACCAGATTGGCCTGGATTTTAATCGGACAGTCTAAATGAAAAATCATATTTAGGTTACTTTAGAGAGTCCAGACCTTCGGTAACTAGTTTTCTCTCTCATTATCCACTCACCAATTGCAGTTAGTTCACTCATGATTTCAACCCAAGAAGAAGTATCCTGATTCTTATCTTACAATGCTTCTTCTGGTACCAGTACTAGTACAACACCCCTTTGCCTGTTCTCATCCTCTCTTCTTCTCTACCACCCAATTTATTATTAAGAGAAGAAACCATCTTCATCTCCATCTCCTCCATGACAAACACTACTAGAATTTACAATATTTCCCACGGTATGAAATGTGATTTCCCACGGTAGGAAAGGTCCATGGAAAAGAATTTGCGATTTCTGACACACTCCATTATTTCCAACAGTAGACCTATGAAAAAAGTAGTGCATGGAAATCCATGTTGTTTGTGCAAGGAAATGCTTCATATTTGTTGTTGGAAATACTAATGCCTGACCCATGACCCGCCAAATAGACCAGATATTATATTTTATTGCAAGTTCATGAAAATCTCTCCATGCCGTTGGAAATACTAATGCCTGACCCATGACCTGCCAAATAGACCAAAATATTTTATTTTATTGATAGTTCATGGAAATACCTCTCTCTATGCCGTTGGAAATACTAATGCCTGACCAATGACCCGTCAAATAGACCCAAAAATTATATTTTATTGATAGTTCATGAAAATACCTCTCCCCATACTATTGGAAATAAATGGGAAGATGAGAGACATATTATTTCCATGAGCTACTCTTGAAAATATTTTGTTTAATATATTTATATTATTTTATAGTGAAGGTTCATAGAAATACTGAAGCATTATGCTCTTGAAAATATTTTATTGATTCAATCTATATTATTTTATAGTTAGACTTATTACTTCCACAAGACTATCTTTGAAAAAGTTTAATTCCTTGAGACAATAATATTTTTGTATAAAAATAGATCACAACACCAATATTTAATTAAGAACAAGAAAGGAAACTATGAATCTTTTATTTCATTCTTTTGTAATTGTACAAAGTGGTACTACATCTCTCTTTTATAGCCTCTATAATCTTAACAACAAGGTTAACTGACTAATTTTTGTTGTAACTGAATTTTGTGATGCCCCACTCTATTGCTTACTCTTGTACGTGCAAAAAGAACTAGCACCTTTGAAATTATAAAAAGAACTTAGACATATTACATCCAAGAAAATATCATTACATCTCAATACAAAAATTAAAAGCATTGTACCATACAAAAACCAAAGCATTTACCTATTATCCAAAAGGACCAAAACAAGAGTTTATGTGAGAGAATTATTGAAATGGCTTCCATAGAGAAATTTTGCAACTTGATTGCGATTCAAAAATGAAACATGTGTTTGTTTTGATCCAAATGATACATCCAAAGCAATATTACCACAACATATATTGTCTAATTATTACTAAATGCTCGAACTAGTGTTTTTTTTACTCTCCATCTGTTCCTAAAAATTATGTGCAGCTTACACCTAGTTTAATTAGACAGCCACCTTCCTATAAGAAATATTTCAACGAAGAACAATTATTACATGGTCATAAAAGGAAATTTCTCTATGTATTGATGCAATAAATCTGCAAAATTACTTTTCAAAGAAGATATCAATGCAGGAAAAAAAATCTTTATCATAACAAAAAAAAATAACAAATTCAACTTAAATGCAACGATTTGATTATGCTTTCTGTATCATAACAAAAGAAATAAAAAATTCAGGATTATATTCAATTTTTGTCTTTGTACCCCTAATATCAGTTGCTTTGTTTTCTGTTTTGATATTTGGTTCTGATATGGTATAGGCACAGTAACATAAGATAAGTGACCTTCATATATTCCTTTATATTTTCATGCTCTCATTTCATATTCTTTGTCAATAGACCCCTTTTATTTACTTATTTTACAGAAATGCCCTTCATTCTTTTATTTTACTGCTAGGACATACTACTGATTATTTTACACATATAGGTCAAAACTAAACTTATTCTTATGCCTTGCTTACTATACTAGTTAGGTTAAGTAAACTGAGTGATACATCAATTTTTATGTAAATATATAGGTGTAATGCATAGGAATGTATAGCTAGTACATATATAGGTTTTACCTTAAACAAATCAGCACCTGTTCCAAATTGGACCTAGCCATATTAGTCCAGAGGTTGATCTGGATATCAGCAAGCAAATAACATGGTAAGTTTACTTGTAATTAGCATTTTTTAGGGGCTGATTAAGAGTGAGATCACAGATTTTTTAGGGACTAGTTAAGAGGAGATGTGACAATTACTAATTAGACATTGCAATTAGCAGTATTCTTGTAAATAAGAAACCTTGCACTTAGCAGTATTGACTAATTAATCATCATACCAGGTAGTGGTGGGATCACGGAAGTCTGTTGGCAACAAACTTAACTAGTCATTATGATGCATCCCTTTCCAAAGAAGGAACAAAAATAATAGAAAACAAGAAATTAAGAGTAAAACTTGAATAAATAATCGATCCAAGTATTGTATAAAAGTACCCAACTAGCATCAGATTGGTCTTTACCACTACTGCGATATCAAATATATCAACTTCACTCCAGTCTCAATATCTAGTACCAAAATAATTTACTCTTTACTTCTGGCTAAACAAGGCCTCACTAAAAATGGGATGATTACATGACTGGATTGGTACAATACATGCAAGGGGAGCAAGTTAGTTAATAATTGATCACCAAGTATAGTTCCATACAAAGGGGAGGTAACACAGTTGGCTAGGAAAAAGTCACTTGCAAATGACAACTAATGCCATAAAACACTTGTTGATGCAAAATTTTAAAACATGTAACTCAATAATGCTACGGCGTCTTCTTTTTGCATACAAATAGCCTTTTGAATGAGAATTTTGCATAAAAGGGTAGAATTGAAGATATTTTTTTGCAAAACCTGATAATAGATGGCATTGTGGCAAGAAGGAAAGCACACACATAAATAGTCGGTACCAACATCCTCAGCTTATTCTTCCTCAGCCACATCAGCGATCCCAATGCGGCTAGTAACAATGTCATGACCTCACAGTAAAGACACACAAATCAGAACTAAATCGAAGGAAGTTGACAAACTACACATTGTATTTTGCCATAATTGCAAATAATGCCTTATATTTATCATATTTGCAACTCATAACCAATATTTAGGATCATCTACAAAGAACAAATATTTAGATGGAAACAAAGATATGGTTGTGTTGGAAACATTGCACATCATTGGCTCCTTAACCTTGTACTATGTTTTCTTTTTGCATCAAACATGCCAGTAGGCCAATTCCATCAATCAGAATGAAAACTATTACATCTTAAAATGTTTGAAAAAAGGAGGGTGATTTAGTAATTTTGTGCTACACAAGAGTAATTTGTTCCAGTTACTCACAGGAGCTGCATTAACATTAACATGCATAAAAGATGATATTAATAGATAAAGGCCTTTGAAATCCCTCAATTATAAAGAGACCAAGTTTTCCCCAATTTGCAACCCTGCATTTACATCGGATCGGAGTAACAAAGAAAAATAGAAGAAAAATAGAAACAAATCACAGGATTGGAGTAACTTACCAGTTTATTGTCGATCTATGGAGAAAAGTTAGAGCCCGGGACTTATTTCTGCTACTTTAACAAGATTTAGGCGTTAGGGTTTATCTCCGTGGTTTCGGTAGAGAAAAGAGTGAGGGACGCACTAGAATGAACCCAGTCGACTTAGTGTAGAGGTGTTGTGAGAGAGGCAGCGATTTGGTATGCGTGATTGGAAGGTGAACTGATCGGATTTTGGGAGAGGGGAGAAGGGGAGAGGAGTGTCGAGTGAGCTTTCGGGAAAAAAAAAAAAACATGTCCTGGCTACCTTCTTACTCCAGAGTGCGCATCCCCTGAGATATCTCATATTTTGTGTGACTTGTGTCTAGTTCCTATTCGGGGATAGCGTGGGGGCCAGTATTGTTTAAGCGTTGAAATTCGTGCAGAACATCTTTCAACGATTGGGATTTTCCAAAAGTCACACAAAATACGAGATATCTTAGAGGATGCGAATTCCTTACTCCAGCCAGCTTCCAGGTATCAATAGGAGCATCCCCTCAAATATGTGTAATACATTCTATTAACTCTACGGTTTGATAAGTGCTCCCATGTACTTTGAGATTCGGTCTAGTGCAGTGTTCGGTGTTATTTTAGCTTATTGATTTGTGCAATGTCAAGAGAGCGATTCAGATCTAGTCATTCTAAAATATTTGTGAAACATTAAAACAAGGCACCGCTTTGAGATACTCTTCCCAACCCTTCTTTGTATGCATTTACTAACTATACCAACTCCATTGAAATAATTCCCTGAGGTAACATGATCAGTCCATCTCATCTGCAACCATTCAAATGTAAAAACAAATCTCGAGACTCCAATCCAGTGCATCATCTTGGTCCATATTTAAACAGAAATATCATATTACCTCAGAGAATATGACTCCTTATCTCACAGCCTCTAAAACTGATGGCTCTAGTGAATATCAGGATGATCCATCACCGATGAAACAACTATCATTTACTTTCCTTTCTGTTAGATAATGCATGTACACAAATAATTATGAAAAAAATATAAAAAATAGAAAATTGATTTTTTTTGTGTATGTATGGCCAAATCAAGTTTAATATGGTCAATTTTGTACAATTTCATTATTATTAATGGCATTAAATTGTTCAAAAAATTATGGACCATTCATTTCTGCATGAGCAGTTAACGATCGATCTGCAATTACATGACGCGTAATAATTTTTAAAATGATCAAGAGATAACATGGAACATTAAGAACATAAAAGTTTTGAAGTCCCGACAATTTTAAGTTTCGATCCAACGTAAACTATTTATAGCCATACAATGTTGCTATATTGTCTAGCTTTGATGGATTAGTAAATGAATCTCGAATTATATCAAACTTTACAACGGTGAAATGAATGCGACACTCTTTCGTTTTAATGGTTCCGATCGACTAACGGCCGACTTTCGTCTTCGTTCCATCATTATCCCACATAACAGGGGTTCAAGTCCTATGTACATTCTTATATGGCATTGATGAATCATGCATGATAGTATAAAATTTCAATAGTCAATATTATTTACTAATGCATTATCAATGTTCAAGAATTAATTATATTGTCACATAAATTTTACTAATATCAATTTCATAAATTGCCATCTAACAAAAAATTATAATTAGACATTGATTACACCATATATAACAGCCCATAATATATATTCTATTAATCACAACACTAACGTACTAATTACATATAACTCTCAAAATTAAAATTATAAACACAATTATCTAAACAATTGAAAATAATAATTTTTAGAAAATTTAATTCATAAATCAATTAAACTCCAATTGAAATACAAAATGTAATTAAAATTGTATTGGCGGTCTCAATTTTCAAGCACAGTCAATGAAGATTGGATATTTGATCCGGACAGAGTAGTTTAGACTATAAACAATGCATCATAATAGTTCAATTGAAGATTGTTCGTATGTTTACTACACTGCTTGAAGCTAAACCTGATCTGTCTTCCTCCGAATTTTTTCTTCCCTCCTTAAACGCCAGATGAATTTCATTTCCCCCCGAAATTTCCTCTTATTAGATCACCTATAAAGTTGTCCGCCTCCTCTCTCCCACTCATTTCCCCCTTTACTTCTAATTTCGCCTCCTCTATCTTACTTCGCCTCCTAGATCACAGATCACTGATCTTCTAACTTAGATACAAAATAGGTCAGCGTTCAAAACCGAGGCAACCTAGATCACTCACCTCTGTGCGATTCTCGGAGTCGACGGCCACTCATTTGTCTTTGGTAATGAAAATTTGCATTTGGTTTTGTGTACTTATTTCACCATAAGGTTTAATTTCTATTCTCTTAAGATTTAATTGTTTCAATCGGGGGGTTTAATTTGTTAGTTTAGGGTTTAAATTTGTTGATCCTGGTTAGTATAGGGTTTAACTTGCAAATCCTAAACCCTAAACACTACATACTAATCCTGGTTAGTTTTGTGTACTTATTTCATCCATGAAAAAACTATCCTTTTAACCTTTTCTCCTTTAAATTAGGTTTAAGCTATTCTTCTTTAAATTATAGTTCAAGCTATTCACTTTGTTTATGTGTTTCAGGTATTATCGCTAAGAGGATCCTCAAGTGGAATGTCATAAAGTTCATGATTTCACTTCAATGTCGTGGTATACTTGATGGTCAACCGTGCTAAACTTTGCAAGGTCTTATCTGGCCATCTCAATTTTAGTTTCATAGGGTCTTAACCATGCTAAAAAATGTCGTGATATACTTGAATGTCATGATATACTTGAGGTCTTAAACGTGCTAAATTTCTTATCAAATTACAAGACTTTATATTAATTCCACATTATTAAACCTGTCGAGTTGTTTCCAAAACAGTTTCTTATTCATCCATCATTTAATTAGTTATAAATTATCTCTAGTTAAATTATAAAAAAATCTTGATTAAACTTCGATTAAAACAGTAAAAGACAAAATGGTTAAGTCAATGCTTAACCCTAGTTGTGTTGGTGGTTCAGTAGGGAATGCTTAAACCTAAGGGGTTTTCAATTTTGTTTTGTGAAAATTTCTTTTGAACTGGGTGGGGTTTTTAATTTTGTTTCATGAAAAGATAATTTAGAATTGAATTAGAGAAAATTTCTTTTGTTTCCGTGTTTCAGTTAATTTGTATCTAAGAGAATGTTGTTATTTGGATGATATGCATAGATGACTGTGAATCTTTGACCCTTTTTTGCATTCAAGGATTGTTCATCTTGAAGTAGTGGATTGTACAGAAGAATTGGGGTATTGGAACTATTCTACTACTGTTATATCACAATTTTTTTTATGTCTATATTTGTTATTAGTCTCTGATCTAAAAAAGAATGTTTTCTTTCATAATTTTGATTTCCATATCTGTTCTAGAAATTATCATGAAAGCCCAGCTGTAGTTTAGTTTCAACTACTTTAAAATTATTATATCAGAGAGCTCATATTTTATTCAAAAAATTGTAGTTCAAGGAAATGTGGGGCAGTCATCTTAGTAGAGGCAAACCAGCTTTTGATCATGCTCGTAAGGTGACTGAGCAGCCAGCTGAGAGGAAAAAAGTTTCCTTTATGAAGTTGCTTAAACCTTCAAATGAGGAAAATAACCAATGGGTAATCTTAATTATCAAAATTTATTAATTTGTGTTGTTTGTAGAAATAATCTATAACTTTAGGCTTAGTTAATTCAGACCATGACTGAGGTCTAGCCAATTGTGTCTTACCAGTTACCGTCAATACTAATTGCCAAGTTCTGGCAAAGTAATACATCCATATTTTAGGGCTATATTGGGTTCAAAAATTGTTTGAAATTTTTGAAAAACAAATATTTCATATCAAACTGAAATTTGGACAACTTGTAAATGTCCAAAATTATTATCACAGTAGTTTTTCCAAGTATTATATAATGATGAGGGGGAAGGGCTAGCATGTCATCTATTGGCTGCATCAATAGTTACAACTTCATGTTCATTCAGAAATATTTGGCTAGGAGGGTTTGCATTTTTTCTTTCTGTGAATACCCATGAATCATGTAAACTCTTGGTACTGAGAAGGATAGTGCTGGCATAAAATTAATTAGTATTTTGTTTCATTTTTTGTATGTATATTGCCTGATCTATATAGTTTGGAACTCCTGAAGTGTCTTATGAGGTGGTCAGCAAATGCACTGCATGTGGAGCTGATTTTGGAGCTTTTGTTTGCCGGGTAGGTTTTCTTTTGTTGCCACCTGTCTAGGTCATTCTTTTTATATATATTGCTTTCCACCCGCACAAATTCGTCATACAAACCAACAAGGTGGTTGCTAGAAGATTATACTTATGTTGTGCTGATATCAAACCACCCAACAAAGATATATATATACGTACACATACTTGCTAAAGCTCAATTCAAAATTATTGTCAAGTGGTTGTATATATTAGTCAGTCTATCTTTTTTTTCTTCTTATAATTCACAAAATTCAAAATTTGTATCAAGCTCATATACATTTTTTTTTTGTACAGTACTGAAACAATTCTTGAAATATTAAAATATCCAATAATCAACAATACTCCATTCTCCAAAACAAACTAACTCATGTTTTCATTTTTACAGCAAGGAGGACAACATAGCAAGATAAAAGAAAGAGTGATTGCATCGTTCTTGTAAAAATATTTTTGCAAATTTAGTTAATTCTAAATATTATTTTGATAGTGGTCTTGAATTAGGGCATATTTTAGGTATATACAGAAGTTTCTTTTAGCACTTGTGTTGTAATATTTTTTGGTTATTTGATAAATGATGATTATACCATGTTGATTAATATTAATTGCATGATTTTTCTCTATATTTCAATTTGTTTGTTAATTTGGCTGAATGACAATTAGGGAATGTAAATAGGTCAATACTTTGTTGGTATAGGGTGGATTGTAGAATGAGAGCATGCTTATATAATTCCATTTAGGCTTGTTATTACTATGGATAATCAATGGAATAACAAAAATAATCTTTTCTGGTAAATATTGGCCCTTGGAAATACTGGGGTGGGTCCCACGTACGTTGCCCTTGGAAATAAACAGGTGGGCCCCATGTTAGCTTGCCTTGGAAATACAGGGATGGGTCCAACCACACTGCCGTTGGAAAAAAAACATGTGGGTCCCATGCCCTTTTGCCTTGGAAATACAGGAGTGGGTTCCACATTCGCTACCCTAGGAAATACTTAGGTGGGTCCCACTCATGACCCTAGGAAATACTCCAGATAGTTTCAAAGTGTTAAAGTATTTCCAATGGTCTTTTTTTCATTGGTATTCCCATGGAAATAATCAAAAATGAGTATTTTCCATGATGTCGGTAGAAATAATCACTATTTTCTTCGAGGGTTGTTGCGATGATAGTATTTCCAACGGTATCTGATGGAAATGATGATTTTAGAACTTTTTCCAATGGTATGCCCATTGAAAAACCGATTTCCTACTTATGAAAATATTGTGAATTCTAGTAGTGAAATTTCCCTCTAAAATCAATTACACTTGCTCCCAATCTCAATTCCAGGTACCAATGCTCCCAATCCCATTGCTTAATTACACAACCAACACCAATCTTTTATTATTTCTGTGAATTTCCTTTTCAGGTCACTACAATGGGGACCCACAATCATGGATTGGTAATTTGTGCCGACGATGAAAAGGAAGAGGAATTGAGATGTTTGTCAGTTGATTTTTGTTTGACTCGAGAACTCGACCCTTGTCTCAGCATCAAAGAAGGCTATGCTAAATTAAAAGAAGCCATACGCCAAAGCCAGAAACTCCCCTTCACTGGTACCAATACCAGTGTCATCCATTACCGGGTATTGGTACCACCGTCTGCTAAAGCCCTTGATTGGTTGTGCTCTCAGTCTCAACATAGACATTTACCTATTTACCCTCATTTCTATTTCTCCTCTGATCAACCAAATAATTTCCTAAGACTCTTGTTTTGGTCATGCCATTTGCATCCATGGCTCTTGTGGCAAGCATAAAGGTTATCGTCTCTTGTCAAGGTCTCTCTCTCTCTCTCCAGATATTCAAATCTTGCTTGAATTATTCATTAAATTACTGGAAAACATATATTTTCTCCCCAGATATCTTTCACCTGATGCATTAACATAGGCTTATGGTTTCAATGGCCTTAATCTCTCCAAGGATATTTCACCACAAGGAGAAGACCCAAATTCATTTTATTTATTTATTCCCCAAGTAACAATTAATTAATAATTAAGAAACAGCTTTTCTTTCTTCTTCATTTATTTGTTTTATTTATTTATCCTTATTCCAGTTTGTCCTCGATTAACTCCCAAAATACAAACTCAAATTGAGCTTCAATTGTTCCCAATCTAACCCAAACTAGGCTCAAATTTAGTCTTGCTTGTTCATTTGAACACCAAATAAGCTACATAATAAAGATATTTTGACCTTAAAACAGATAGAACTGAGAGAGCTTGATGGGTGCTCTGTGTTGGCTGCTACTCTAATTTGGGATGACTCATTTTCTTTATCATTTGAGAGCGCAGTTTATTTCTTAGAGTTGTCTCTTGACCAGGTATGCACTTGTAGCACTTGTTTAGTATCGTTTTGTTGTATTGTCTAGGTTATGATGTTACATTTCTTAAGGGATGATTTAACATATAATTTTTTTTGACATATCTAACAGATGGGGCATGATATTTCACAAACAAATTTTTATGAGAGAGAAAGATAGATGAATTATAATTGTGCAAAAGAAAATGTCTTAGAGGGTGTCATTTCACATCTGGTATGTAAATTTGCTGCTTTAGAAGTGTCCATTTTCAAAGAAGATTTATTTTGAGCTTCTCTAAATAGTTAAATTAAATGAATATTTGGATGTAGGTGTGCTTGGATGGTGTAGTTCTTGCTGGAATAGATAATACAAGAGACAAATGTATGCAAAAGGTATCTTTTTTACTTTGGTAAGTTTCTCAATACTTTGTATATCTTGAATCTTATCTTTTGCATATTATCTCTTTATTTTGCTATATAAATAGCCTGAGAGGGCATTAAAAGACAAATGCATACAAGAGATAGTAATAATTCATTCTCTCTCCTTATTTTTTTTCTACTCAGAAGGAGCTGCTGGCCTGTGATGAGTACTATGTTTGTATTTCACCAATCTGCGCTTTTACTTTTAACATGGTAAAATTGTTTTAATCCCTTCCAGTTTATTCTTTTAACATGGTAAAATTAAAACCTAAGAAATATCTATCAAAGATGGCTATTTGAACTTTAAAGATATATCTGTAGATTACTTCCTTATATACTGGTGTATACTTGATGACAGATTGGTGGCAGTCTGACTAGCAAAAGAATGAACCAGTTCCTCGAATCATGTGCACCTATTCCTTATATACCGGTAGACAGTCACCCATACTGACACGATCCTTCTCACATTGTCACTTGTCGAATTCAGAGTTCTGTGTCTCAATTTGTGGCTATTATGTGTGAATTTCAATTTTCAAACAAGGTGAAAGAATGGAGCTGTCTATTGAAGGGAATCAATTCAGCGGTATGAAACTGGTATCTAAAGAGTTAATTTCTAGTGTACCCATTCAAACTTTAAAATAGCCAATTTCCCCATCAAAACATTGAAATTTCTTATTTCCCCATTCTAAATTGAATTCTTTTCTAATATCCCCATGTGTTGATTAAAGCTGAAAAATTAAGATAAATTTATAATTTTATTATGTTTTCAAGTTTAAATGTCTATTTTGCCCTTTTTAAAACTGAGATTTTCTTTCTTCTTTCCCACTCCATTGCTTCTGTTAATATCTCCAGTCTTCACCAAAAATCCTTTCCCAGCAAAACATTTCTCGAATACTCCTTTTAAGTTGCTTTAGCACATCAAATGAATTAGCAATTGTTTTTGCCTTCATCTCTCCTCCGTAGTAGCTTTCAAGATATCAATAATTAACTGTTAAAACTGCACGAGAAAAATGAAATGAAATATTAAGTCGTTACTTCTGTAATTCATCTCCAAACTCATAAGATGGCAGTTCAATTTGGAATAAATTTGCCCTAATTAGTCCAATTCCCTTCGAATATTTTCCGTCTAGACATTGGACTTTGATGGAATCAGAAAAAAAAAAATTAACGTGATTGAGCCACTAAGGGGTCAGATTTGTCAAACCTGTTGTAGCACTTTACTGCTTATTGAGTCATTTTTTACTTCTTATTTTTATTTTTAATATGGTATCTGTGTAGTATGTTTGTATGTGTCCAGATTCCTCCACTTCTCCATGGGCCTATTGTGCAGTTTGAGCTGCAGTATTGCCTTTAGTTTGACATCTTATCATTTCCATGCTAATGACAGCAAAGGGGCAAAATAGAGGTGGAGAAGAAGAAAGGAGATCTCTAGAACTAGAATAGGGGCAAAATAGGTATTTAAACTTGAAAATATAATTAAATTGTAAATTTATCTTAAATTTTCAGCTTTAATCAACACATGGGGATATTAGAAAGATTTCAATTTAGAATGGGGAAATAAGAAATTTCAATGTTTTGATGGGGAAATTGGCTATTTCGAAAGTTTGAATGGGTACACTAGAAATTTTCCCTTAATTTAATACCTCAAAATGTATCTAATCTCACCTTTTGTTTTCAGATAGAAACAGAGATCAGATTTCAAGTCCAGTGTGAAAGTGCACTGACTGAGCCATATGTAGCTCATGTGATTAGTGAAGTAGTTGCTAGTGGGGCCCATCCTGCATTGTTCGTAGGTAACAGCATGGTATTAAGGGAGTTGGACATGTATGCCAAGGGCTCAGTAACCTCTACTACTGATAGCATTTATACCACAAATTACTTGCAACAAGGTTTTCATGGTATTCCAGTTGCAGGAAATAGAGGTGCAAGTGGTATTGATGGTTTGCTCAGTACAGCCATTGGATTCTCAATTGACTCCGAAAAGAAGGTACCTTATTTCTTGTCTTTGGTCATTGGGTTTTACTTTGCTTAAAATAATATACTTTTAAACAAAATAATAGAAACCTCTTATGGTCAATTATATTAATTTCAGGTACTTTGCATGGTTGGTGATGTGTCTTTTCTTCATGATACAAATGGATTATCACTCCTTAACCAACGGTAAAATTCACAATTCATGATTCTAGGTCCTTATTTTTAATTGGTTTTTCTGACTTTGTATATTGTTTTTTTAGCATAAGAAAGAAGCCTATAACATTAGTTGTGGTGAATAACCATGGCGGAGCCATTTTTAGTCTTCTACTTGTTGCAAAGAAAACCCAACCCGATATCTTGAACAAGTTTTTTTATACTTCCCATGGCATCTCTCTCATCTCTGTTCAGCACATAAGTAAGTCTCGTCTTTTTTGTAACTCTGTTATTTCATAAGAGCACTTTGTCTTGCTTTATGGTTACCAGAAAAATAATTTAGGGCATTTATTCGTTTAACAAATATATTGCTTATATGTAAATTTGACAGTGTACTATTTTTATCATCAAGAAAAGAAGCTTTCAATAATTTCCCTCGTTTTTTTTTTCTTTTCAGAGTGAAGCATGTATTGGTAAGGACAAAACAAGAACTTCAAATTGCTTTACAAAGATGCTTGTACGAATCGACTGACTCAGTAGTAGAAATTGCAAGCTCCATTCCTGAAAATGCCGAGTTTCATCGGTCTCAACCCTGCCCGTCCTTATATTACCAAAATTCTATTATCTTTGATGTTTTTATTCTCTGATTTTCTTTTTTTCTTATTAAATATTCTTCCTTTCTGTATCTTTACGCAGTGTACTGAGGAACTCTGCTTCTGATGTAGCAAACAAAGCAATGGAATACATTTTGTGGGCCCCTCAATATGAAGGAAACTGCATGCCTATCTGTAGGATCCTGAAGGCAGAATATACATCGTTTAGGTACTCATTTATTATCTTAATAAGTAAATAGTACCAAAATCAAAACATGCGCATAGGCACAAGCACAAGCACACAATTGAAAATGCTATTCACCAATATTAGATGGTACTTTCACAACTTTTGGTTCACTTTGCTTTTTCTATTTTATGATATTATAGAATGAAACTATCTACAATGCCAACTTCAGGAGAAACAAATGAAGATGAAAATTTATTGAGAGGGACTTATATTGAAAGTAACACTAGATGATGGCACTACAGGATTTGGTGAGGTTCGTTAAAATTTTCTGTTTTCTATGATATTGGTACCAGTAATTTATCTGTTAAGTCCTGGCTATGGCACTAATAAATAAAATAATGGTTTTGTTAGATTCTTTCATTTGAAATGTCAATAAAAAGAAAGAAAATTAAGAGACACAACTATCTTGTAACAGTACTAGTGAGTCTTGGCACCGGCCATCATATTTTACTAAATGACTTACATTTACCTATATTATTTTCTTCCAGTATATATGAAATTAATTAGTTTTTTCTTCTAAAATTTTGAATTATCTGAGCAGATCATGCCAATTGAAATACATGAAGAGAGTTTTTCAGATGCTGAATTACAAGTTCGGTTTTTGATACAACTTATGAATGGATGTTAGATCGATGCACTTCTTCCTTTGTTGAGTGGCTCTTTCTCACACTGGATTTGGAGAAACCTTGGTATACTGGTGAGTATAACGCTTATTCATGTTTCTAATATGTGCCTTTTTTCTATCTGTACACACAACCTTTGAAATAACTTCCACTTGCATGAAGTTCATCAAATTATAAAAATAAAAATGTAGTAGTCTACACTGGTAAAATTCAGTAGCCATATATTTTTGGAGATTGGTATGTACTAGCATGATTCCAGTGCAGGCTATGAAGGACTAGTACTATAGCAGGAGATTTTTTTTTTTTAGTTTAGAAGAAAACAACTATTAATTGGTAAATATATCAAAAGTAGTGCTCATCTGTAATATGTATGACAATATATTTTTTTTCTTTTTACTTCTTTTTTTTTTGAAATCTTCTGACAGCCGTCTTCAAAATTCCCAAGTGCAAGATGTGGCTTAGAGATGGCGATTTTAAATGCACTAGCTGCTCAACGAAAAAGTAACCTATCTGATCTTTTGTTGGGAATTAACAATAGACTGGAACTAAAAGAAGGTAATTCCAAGAATGAAAATAGCATTGAGATTTGTGCACTTGTGGATTGTGATGGTTCTCCATCTGAGGTGGCATATGTTGTTTCGGAGCTAGTAGAGGAAGGTTTCTCCACTGTAAAACTCAAGGTGCTAATTTATTTTCATTATTAGTATTGTCAGTGTGACCTTCGGTTTTCTTTAAATACACTTCATGGTCCCTTTATTTCTTTTTATTAGGGTTTTTTTAAATGGAAATTTAACTTTTCAGTAAACACCCGAATAATTCTTTAAAGAAAAATGAAAAATCCTTACATGATTTGCTGGGATAAACAATAAGATTTCAAATTTGTTAGTAGTTGTTGTACCTTAAAAAGTTGCCAATTAAATATATGGAGAATTGGTAACTATTTTAAATACTCGAGAGGTGCTAAATGTGTATGAAATCTTCCCAAGATGAAAAGAAATGGCATATTAGAATTCATGACAATATTCTATGTGCAAAATCATGAATTTTGATATTTTATACAGATTCTAACTCGAAATGATTAAGGGGTTATGAATTTTCAAAGTTTTGATGACATGGCAACCTTTGATTGGTGCCACATGGCCCTGAGTACCCCTAGCAATTACCCTAACCTCTCTGGGTGCAAATTGGAGCACCTAAGCCTAAACTTGGTCTCTGGGGCCCATTGTCAGCCTCTTAAAGCTTAATTTCGCTGAGTTATAGATATGGATGGACCCAGAGTAAATGGAATGAGCTTCATGCATCGAGATGTCAGTGCCTTGGCTCACCGTGATCCAAACTCAATCAGGTCTGAGCTTAATTAAAGCCCAGCGCTTTAGCGCGGTTATGACCCCTTCGGGTTGCATGCACTCGGTGCTTTATACACCGTGCACAAGCCCCTGTGTGGTCTACCTTACACCAAGCTCAAATGGAAGAGAGAAAAGGGCAGAGAAGGAGAACTGACGTATGGGCTCCACTAGTCAGCCTCTCCTCTCTTCCTTCTTCCCTTTCTCTTCTTCTCCGACGATGGAGAACACCAATTCCGGTGGAGCAAAGCTCAAACCATGAAATTGAAAGCACAGAGAAGCTTCTTACCTCAAGGCGATGCTAATTGAAGGGTTAATTTGAGAAGAACAGCTCTGGATAGCTTGAACCCGAGATACCCAAGTTGTAGGGTCTCGTGAAATTAGAAACAATGAGGGGAATTCATAACTCTCTGAGTGCTTAAAAATGATCGTTGGAGTTTAAATGAAGACCTTTAATGCTCAATTTAAAGAATGTATACCCGAATTGGCTACTGACACATTGATGCCTACAAAAGTAAGGCGCAGTGGATCAATAAAAGGAAATCAGTCGTTGGGGATGGACCTGACATCAATTAACCTTATGCACAGCTGTTATAACACCTGTATGTGATGACAAATCAAGGGAATCTTCCCTCCAGCACATGAGGAGAGGCATGACTCCAAATCGTCCAATCTCATCCCTTTTAAAATACAAAATCAAGGGCACTGATTGCTACACCCCATGGATAGCCAGCATGGCATGAATTGATTGGATTATAGCTCTGCAAATGACACCATAAAGGCTGGAGCTCCAATCCCAAGCATTGAAATCAAATTGAGGCAAATTAAGGGTGTTGATACATGCTAGCATAGGCTCAGCTAACCCTAGACCTCTTCTGCCTTCAAGGCTATATATACATAATCAAATTAAAGAGAACAGAGATCTGAGGAGCTAGATACAAGCTATAGCCACCATATATCCACATACTGGTACACATACATACCAGCAAGCTTGAAAGCTAAAACCCTTCTCCCTCTCTACTGGAATTAGGTAATCAGAGGAATATAGATACAATGTAAGGCCCCAGAGGCTAGTTTATGTACCTTAATTTGATGAATAAAGCTTGTTTCTCCTCGAATTTTGTTCTTTTGATCCTTTTCATTTATGTTTTCTTGTCCCCTTTGATTCTGATCTGATCTTTTGACCTTGAAATCATTTAAATATATATAGAAATGTATATAAACATTTAAAATCAAAAGCTCCACTGTTTTAACATAAAACTTCTATAAAAAATTACATTTCAAACTTATTTTCTCTATTTTTCTGATCTTTTCTTCTTATCTGTCTCCCTTGTTCATTTTTATAAATTAATTAGAGGTAAAGATGAGTGTAGTGAGCCACTGGCATCCTTGCTCATCTGACCCTTTGATTCTTTTATAAAAATAAACAAAATAAGGGAATAAAGTGACTTAAAACAAAAATATAAATACACAAGGGTTGTTTAAAGTGAGCCACTGGCATCCTTTGCAACTCTCAACCTAATGATCACTTGAGAGGGCCTATTTGCAAACAAAATCAGAAAATAGTGAGGTCATGCTATCAAAATAGCTAATTTCATTATTTTGAAGGGTTTATTTGTAAATAGTGAGAAACTGAGGTCCAAAGTGTAAAAAAGATAGCAATTATATTGCTACATGTCATTTACACCTTTGAACTAATGAAGTTTTGATGATAATGCCTTGAAATTAAGTGTAAAGGTGCCAAAACATGGTTTTCAAATACTCAGGGACCTCCCTGCATAATCCAAAAGTTCTGACATGTTTAAATACTCTAAAACGATGTTTTTGATGAATTTTTGAGCTTTGATCTTCCTTCTATTTGATATTGGTACTAAAACAGTGGTTTGAGAGCCCTTGAAATGTGTTGTAGAGCCAAACCAGACACTAAAGTGACTTGTACCAGTCCCTGGTACCATACCAAGCATGTCCCCAGTACTCAATTGGCTTAGAAGTACCACTGGTAGAATGAAGTGTATTGAGATGCACTGTTTTGACCTCTGCTGACAGATCTGTCAATACTGTTTAACCAAAGGACTGAATTGAAAAAAATGGACCTCACAGTCAGATAAAGTACATTAAAACAGACAAAATTGATATAAAGTTTGTGCCATTTGGACAATCCTATGGAAAGTTATGGATCCTCAAAGTTCAACTTTTCAAAATGAAAATTCTGTAATTAAAATTGACAAAATTACCATGAATGCCACTGGCCCTAATCCAGCCATTTGAGTGAGCTACACAACTCAAAATAATCTCAAACTTGGAACAAAAATCGTTGATATGTGTATCTTTGAATACATAAAATAAAAATCACATCTCCTGTATAAAATTCAAAGGAAAATGATATATAAATATTTGAAAGCATATGTTCTTCATGCTAACTTGGTCCAGTACTTAATCTAATACAAATCAAAGCCTTTAAACTCTTCTAAAAACATCTCGAATGACATAAATGACTCCTCTGAGTGCTCAATTTGATTTGAAATCCCTTGTACCAGTCATTGGTACCAATTCGGGGCTGAAACCGAAGTGATAAAACCCAAATCATGTCCTAAGCTTCTCTAAATATAAAATTGATACTCCCAATACCCTCTATGACTCTACACGATCTCAAATAACCAATAAATTGAAAGAAATCCCAAGGAAATCGATTAAAATCGATCTGAGGTTCAATTGGTATCGATAAGCACTGTAGATGCCCATTCCACCGCCTCTGATGGTCGCTGGCAGCCGACAATGGTGCCAATCAACTCCTGACATCAGGGCCATCATAACCATGCCCTTGGCCGGCGCCGCCGTGGCCTAGATCGGCCGGACTAAGTTTGCCAGAGAAGAACCCTATCTAGAAAACCCCCCTTTGCACAGATATTAAAGCAAGAAGCACAGATCTTGAAGCAGTCTGCTTAATCCAATGAACTCAATTCAAAATTAAATCCAACGGCTCTTTGACAACATGGGGCCCACTTGTCAGTGTGAATAAACTCCCTTGCACTAATCTCAAAGCCCAAATGAATGGTATCTGTGCTTTGTGCACTAATTAATAGCCCAATGCACATCTCAAAGGCCCAAAAGCCCAAATCTTAAAGCCCATTTAATTAAATCATTTATGCACCAATCTCAAAGCCTAATGATCTCAATCCAATGGCCTGTGCACATCTCAAAAGCTCAAAAGCCCAAATCTCAAAGCCCAGCACCAATCTTAAAGTCCACATGTGACCAGAAGATCCCTTTTTGCACATAAACCCCTCTGTTTATTTAAAATGTGTAGAGAAGTCCCTGTAAATTTACACAAAGGCCCCTGTCAGCATAAAACATTTTCAAACAAGCCCTTAAAGGCCCAATATTCATTCCAGACCCTGTCAAAAGCTCAAATTATAGTCTCAGGTCCCTGGATATTTACAAACAAGTCCCTGAAAATATAAAATCTTCACAAACAAGTCCTTTCAAGTCCTTTTCGGCCATAACTTTTTCATACTAAGTCCAAATCAACTCAAATCAGTCCCAAATGAACCCAAATTCAATTTTCTATAATTCTAAATAATATTTGAATATATTCATGTCCCAAAAATAATCTAAAATGACCAAAATGCCCCCCTCTCTCGACATATTTTTATAAATAAAAGTATAAAAAATGATATCCAAATGCTCTTTTCATATTAAAAACACATAAATGATATTTCTCAATGGTGTTCTCACATTTTAAATATATGAACTCCATGTCTTCATGCATACATCATGACAATCAATCAAAAACATATCTATAAATTAAATGAGAACCAACCACATGACCAAAATAGACCATACATGAGCCCCCCTTTTAGCCCCGTTATTTAATTCAACCCAAATAGGCACAAATCCTGGAATGCATGAGGTCTTCAGATAAACTCGAAAGGTCTTTCTGATGTAATTAACGGCGGAGGCTTGCGCCTGCCGGGAGTAAAATGTCCTTGCAATCGAAAATAATAAAACCTCCGACAACTGATCATGAACGTAAGTCGTTACAAGGGGTGAACCAGGAGGAAAGCAGAAAGAAATCCCGAGTGGATGCCCTCCCCTGAGTTCGGTGACCTGCTGACATTCAAAGAAGCAGAGCACTGAATCCAGCTGGGAGCATCCCCACTCGCCCACACATATGAAATCCCGCACCGTTAGCTAACCTGACGCCGTGCAACTTTCTGCGCCCTACAGTAGTAATTATATCTGACTAAAATTTTATAGTAATTAATAGTAGTAGAAATATGAATGTAGGTAGCACGTAGGAGAACACCTATTGAAGATGCCATGGTTATTCAGAAAATATGTGAGACAGTTGGATGTAGCATAAATATACGTGTGGATGCAAATAGGAGGTGGAGCTATGCAGAAGCCATGCAATTTTCTTTTGCTGTAAAAGAGTATAATTTACAATATGTCGAGGTGTGACCTACTGTCAATCTCACCTTCCAAATTTTTCTTTTAGAATTTTTATCTCACATTTCCTTTTAATTAATGATTAATAGTTGGTTGTCTAATTCCATCAAATTCAATGCCATATATGTCTGTGAAGTTTATTACAAAAGATATTAGTTAAATATACCAGTACATAGACCTGAAACTGGTAGATATCAGTTTCATAAAAGGACATTAATTGAAGTATTGAACATAAATAAACATATAAACATGACATGAGTTAACCTAATGTTCTTTGTACGATTTCAGGAACCTATAAAAGCAGAAGAGAATATCATAAAATTTTGTGAAGAAAGTGGCTTGCCTGTTGCGCTAGATGAAACCCTAGATGCTATTAAAGGAGATTTTGTAAATCATCTCCAAAAATATGCACATCCTGGAATAGCAGCTATAGTAAGCATTTTTTTGTTTCAACTTTTCATTTCCTTGTTCTAATTCTAAAAAGTAACTTCATTGTTATTGGAAGTAAAAACCCTTCCTTGGGGACTGTAGTTAAAATTTCAAATTGTATATGGTGTCAAGACTTACTTAGTAAATACATGTAATTTGCATGCATGTATATAGGTTATCAAGCCAAGCCGAGTGGGTGGTTTTGAAAACACAGCACTGATTGCAAAGTGGGCTTTCGTACACAACAAAATGGCAATTGTTAGTAGTGCATACGAAAGTAGCTTAAGTTTATCTTTGTATGTTCAATTTTCATATTTTCTTCATATACAATATGAAAATGTATGCAAAACAAGAAATAAATGCTTTCATGATGGATTTGCTCATGGGCTGGGTACATATAAATGGATCAAGGAAGATATAATAGATCAAGGGTTGATAAATAATGTACTAAAAGTTGGTGGAAAAATGAGGGCTTCAGTGAAAGATTGCAAGAAGCCCCTTGTTTTCATAGCTGGTGGAAAGGATTCAAAATTCGTAAATATATCATATCAGATGCATAATGAAATGGAGCGCTTGTGTGAGGTGTTTATAGTTCCAGACTGTGGCCATGCTGTACATTTTGAGAACCCTCTCCCATTAATACACGCAATTAGAAGCTTTTTAGCAAAATTGAATTGAATTGAGTTGAAAATGGGTTCATGCACTTTGCAAAGAAAACAAGTTCATGTACTTTGAACCCATTAAATTAATTAAATAAATATAAAGGAGTGTAATTTGTTTAGAGGAGTTGAATCTCAAACCGGTTGATTTGAATGTTTTTTTTTTTTACTATGACAGAGTATAAAGTATTGCTTTTGTTATAATTTTGTTTTATATTTTGTATTCATTTATATATTATAGTTAGGAGATACATTGAATTATTCGAGGTCGATTGTTGTGCATCTTCGTGCTCACACATGAGCCTTGATCTTATCTTATAGCGGAGTTTTTATGTATATTCCTCAAAAGTTCCAATATTACATATTTATCTCTTCAAAATCAATAATTATATATTTATTCTTAAAAATTGTAGAAACTCACAAATTTATTCAATCTAATTCTATAACATTTAAAAGAACCCCAAAAATAATTAAATAATCTTTTTCTTAAACTTTAAAATTTATTAATAATATATTGATGATAATGCTCCTTCGTTTTCGTTTTTTTAGTACATCTGAATTTTCTTCTCTCTTAGATGTCAAACCTCCTGTCTCTTTTTCCAAACGAAGATGGAAAAATTAAAGCAGTGAGGGGTGATAGAAATTTATGAGAGAGGAGACGACGAGGGAAAACAGAGAGAAATCTATGATTTGGCAGATTTGAAGAGATGCGGAAAATTTGGCGCTTTAAAGAGAAGAGAACTCAGGCAGACTAAAAAACAAACACGAATGGTATAATGGTCAACATATTCTTAATTAATATTGTAAAATAAATTTTAAAGTTTAAAAAATATTATTTAATTATTTTTTGAGATATTTAATGTGTTATAGAGTTAGATTGGACAAGTATGTGAGTTTGTACAATTTCAAGGATAAATATGTAATTATTAATTTTGGAGGGTTAAATAGATAATGTTGAAATTTTTGAGGGAAATACATGAAATTCTCCCTATATTATATTATAATTCCTAGAAACTTGCAGATTTATACGGACTGGGAGTGGACACACTTCTCAAAAACATCAACTATTCCATCCACAAAAAATAAATAATCTTTAATGCTGTGGGCCTGTGGTTGACTGCCAAGTGGCAATTTTTTTTCTCTCTTTTACCCTCTGCTCCGGGTTTTTAAAAGCGGAAATAAATCTGCTGCGATTCCAAATCCCTCCCTCCATTTGTTTAGAGATTTGTACTTATAAGTTAACTCTTCCTTGAGATTTGTGCATTTTAAAATGTGAAAGGAGGGATTTGGAATCGCAGCAGATTTATTTCCATCTAAAAGCACGCTGATATCTCACTTCTAAAACTTGAGAGAAGAAATTTCACATCTTTACAAAAAAAATTTAGATGTGTAGAAAATCGTATGATCTAAAAATTTAGATTATTCAAAGCAGTGACCTTTTTTATATTGGCAAAGAAGGTGTGCGTAGAAGATTGTAGGTTCAAAATTGAGATTAAAGAATTCTTTATGGATATTAAATAGTTAGAGGCTTGATTTCTAACTTTTTCATATTGTTCAGGATTGGACCTATAACTGTCACCATCTTTTTTTGGATTTTGAGTTTTAGTAGAGATCTATCGGTCCTAACCAATTTTGCCCCTCTCTAGATGCTCGATTTGTAATTTGGATTTTAGGGTTAAAATTCAAATAAATTTGTTCAAATTTGATTGGTAATTAGAAGTACAAATTAGAGCATCATAAATTACAAGTTAAAATATTGAAAAATAAGTTAAAGCATTATTTTTTATCGAGTAGCCAATTAGTTAATAGATTTAAATTCGACTAGCTATTGAAACCTGATTTGATATTATTTTGCCCCCTGATGAAAATACTGGATCCACCCTTAATATTGTTGCCATACCTCACTCATATCTCTACATCCATGGGCGGATCCATAATTTATGTCAGGGTAGGGCACTAATCAGGTTCAAACCTTATCGGGTACACAATTGCAACTCAATCCCTAAACGATGTTTATTATAAAATCTGTTATAATCATAAAATCGATTGACACAACGTTGAAATATTTTTCCTATGTTAGTTAAAAATTTGTTTGGTACAATTTAGAGTGGGACTGTTCTTAGTCAATTAGTAAATCAAAGTCAAAACTTAGATAAAAATTTAACTGAAATATAAGTAATGAATAATAAAAGGTATAAAAAGTTTGGCTTACCCATCTCCTTAGAATTGTAATAATAAGTCTCAATGTCAGACATTTATTGTTCTCTTTCATTATATTTACGAAATAGAGTATTGCAGATCCAAAAAAATGAAATATACAAAATTGACTAAAACTCAAAAAGAATCAGTTCAAGAATTTAACTAACTCGAATCAAGAGTATGCACTACATCGAACCAGAGTAGGTACATTGAACAATTAGGATTAGATTGAAATAAAAAATTCAAATTTAGAAGTAAACACTTGCCTACCCCAATTTATATGTGGATCCGCATATCTTTATCTTTATTTAAAAAAATAAAAATACTCATTCAAACAATTAAATATAATCTGAGTATTAAAATGTGTTTGGTGATCAAAATTTATATTATTTGAACTTTTTTTACTAATTCACATTATGCGTAGTACTATGGCCTCACTCCTTAAAAAAATAATAATATTCTGAAAGTATTACGCGTTCAATGAGAACTGTCGAGTGATGAGCTCACCTAATTAATTAATTAATTAATTAATTATATAGAAATTCAGGAGTTGCATGGAAATATTGGCCAGTAAAATAAAAACAATATAACCTCAATCCCAACAAGACCCGATGAAGGGGGCTCGGATCCCCTAAAGTAACTCAAAATATGAGTTTGCATCTGAACCGTACGATGAACCTTTAACATTTGTGTAAGCAGATTAGACGGTTCGGATCGATAATAAAAAAAATAGGGTTACTTTAGAGAATCCGAATTCCAGTGAAAGGGGGACAGAGACACAGAGACAAAACAAAAATTACCATTTTGTTTCTGATTTTTGCACCTTTGACCTTTGACTGAGTATTAATTTAATAATTGGTAACAGAATAACAACAAGAAGCTCTCTCCGTTCCTCTTATTTTTTATTTCATTCTTTTTGTACAAAACCAATTAACCAAAACATAAAGACCAAACCCTTCTCCTTCTAGTTCTAGTTCTAGGCTAGCCACCTTAATTTCTCTTTCTCATTCCTTAAAAGGCAAAAGGAGAGCTATCTAAAACCTTTAAAGCCTAAACAAAACTAAACCGAACCCCTTTCCTTTTTATTATTTATTTCACAAAAGTTGATGTCATGGAAATTTACTCTACTACCTTACTATTTTCCCTCTCTCTACTTGTTTTTCTGGATTCTTCTCTTGCTCTGCTCAATCCTGGTAATTCCCTACTAATTTATTGAAGTTATTTATTGATTACTCTTTAGTTCTTCTCTTCTGTTCTGTTATATTAATTTTCTTTCTTTTATATGCAGCAGTCAATCTTCCAGCCAACAGTAATGAAGATACTGACAACAAATTGGTAAGTTACATCTCCAATGCATGTAGACTTTTTCTGGATTCAAACGTTGCTTAAAATTGCATTTCCAAGTTCAATAGAAGATAGAAAAATATGATTGTATGATTTTATTTTACAGAAACCTCAGTACGAGATCACATATGGCGGCAGCAGCATCACAGGAAGAAGATGGTTGAGAGAAATGAGCAATGTAAAATATGAAGGCATGGAGAAGTTGTCAAGAAATCATGATGCAAACCCGAATTTTTCCCGACCAGCTGTTCTTCCGATTCACGCAAAACTACCACAAGATTCAGCCACAGAAATATTCACTCTAATCAACAAGGACTACAAACCGAACGGGCAACGCCGACGGCCAATTCACAATTAATTAGAGATAATAACACAAACCCTAGTTTTGAATTTTTGATCCCTAATTTAGTTACTGTTAGACCTCACTTGCTCTCTCATCCTATAATATTTTGTAAATAATGTTGAAAGTTTCTTTAGTTCTACTTCTAGCTAGTGGATCTAACAAGTTCATTTTTATTTTTCATGCAAATAAATGTGGTTTAGATGGATAGCTAGTGGAATTAGTTGTGCTTCATCTTATATTCTTATTGCAAGTGGGCTGGATTTATTTAGTCCTTTTAATTTGATTTTGGGCCCAATAAATTAGGCCCATTTAAACTAGAGGAATCTCACTGATTTGAATGTACATGAACAGTTTGTATTAAACAAACAAAATCCAGTCAGTCCATTATACATGAAATGAAACAGCTCCATATCATTTTTCTCTACAACCCTTGCACAATCAAATAAAAATGCAAAACAACTATTTACCTTTAGCTAACATAACCTCTCTCTCTCTCTCTCTCTCTCTCTCTCTCTAACCTGCCCTTGCACCAAATAACATAGCAGGATATTGGAACAAAAAAAAAAAATGAATAATTCTAGACATATTTCAACATAGCATTTTGAACGTACGTATTGAATATATATGATCTCTCATAAGCAGCTGAATTTATTTCAAAAACTGCAACAAAATAAGTTTGATCTCCATCCACGGTGCTTCCTGTATCTCCTTCGGTCGGCCTTTGCCATTTTTATCGGACTGCTGTTCCACTCATTCTGCATTCTGCGCATTATTTAGCATGCAAATTCAGCATAATAACATCAAAACAACAATTGAAAAAGATACTGAAACCAGTATATATTTTCCTTGTTTTCTTACTGGTATCATGGTTGATATTTTGCAGGAATATATACCGAAATGCCCTTATATTATATTATATTATATTATATTATATTACATGTACAAAGAAATAAAATTCTTACATGGGGAAGGCAAAAGACCGAGCACTTGTTGTACTACTATCAGAACGAATGGATAGGCTACCAGAATAAGCTATACGTGCCGAGTTATTACCCGGTAACTCCATTTGCAGTATGTTCAATTCCCCGCAATGCTGGGAAAATGACATGCGAGAGGTGATCTTTGGTCCATCAAAATTATGGCCATTCTCTGCTTCTGCGTGGCATGATGGCACGGATCTCGATGTGTCCAACATCTCTTCTGTACCATTCATTTCAGTGCCTGACAGCACAGGCAGTGAAGTGGGATGTTCTTCAGTAATTTCATCAGAAGAGATATCAACTTTGCTGCTCTTAACGGGTTCACTGGCATCAGACCCGGTCATCACTGTTGCTTCAGGGGAATGCTTCTCTATACTCTGTATTTGTAATGATGAATTTTAAACAAAACAATTAGTAAACAAAAAACAGACTAATTAAATGAAAGTGATTGATTTGTTGTTATACTATTACTTGTCGTTTATTTAAAAAGAAATTATACCTGAACAGCTGATTTCTTTTCATCGATTTTATTGAGGTGAAGGTCAGCTGATTTTTTATCTTCAGAAAAGAAAAGTTCTTTCAAGCTTATAGTTTTTTCATCTAAAATCTCTCCAATTACAACCTCCTTTTCATCTGGTACCGAACTATGATCCTGCACGGTCTTCAAAGCAATCTTCTCGCCTTCTTCTTCTGTTATACTTGAGGTAATCATCTCATCTTCTTCAATTTTAATTGGAGAAACTTTTGCACCTTCATCTATGCAAACATCCTTAATTATGTTCTCGCTTATAACCACTTTGTCGGGGCATGTGATTTCGGTAATGGTTTTGTCATCATAAATGGCTTTATCTTCTTCGAGGTCATTTTCGTCAATTGTGGATGGAACTTGAATTTCATCTTCAAAGGATAATTTGGGGTCTCTCTTTAGATTTTCATCGGCTTTGCTCAGGGCAACATTTATGTCTTCAAAGAAGTTATGGTTATATGACTTCTCATTATCTGTTTCATAAAAGTAACATGTTATGTAAATAGTAAAATTTCATAATCAGTTAATTATCATAAAAGTAACAACTAACTAAATACAAGTTTTCTTCTTCAAAATTTCATACAGTTTGGCAAGGAGGAGGGGTTAATTAGCCGGGCTTATTTTTTAAAAATAAAATTGTACCGGTACCCTACTTGAGGTACTAATTGGTTAATCAATTCTTAATGGATCAACATAAAATTGGATTTGATGCTGATCAATTTTTGCAATTTTACTAATAAATTTAACACATAAATTAAGTTGATACACTGACACAGACAAAAATTTAAAACAAATGAATTTAATTTTGAGTGTTTGCACACCTATTTTCATGTTATCAGCTATACACTCAACCGATTTGGATGGATTACGCCAGATATTCTGCAAGTTTCCTGAAAAAGGAAAAGGAAAAGGAAAGAAAGAAATTAATTGTCAAATTTAATTACATACCAAAAATATACTCATCAAATTAATTAATTAGTAAGCAATAAGCATTAACTCATCAAATTAATTAGTAAATACAGGAAACATTCAGAGGCTAGCTTCAACAAAATTGATATGAATGTTGACATCTATTGAAGAAGCAAAGAGAAGGCTTATAGCAATCAAAAGCAAGAATTAATAAATCTTCCAAATATATTAATAAAAACTTGCACCAAAAGTAACAAGGATGCCTCAAGAGTCAAGAGTAGCTAAAATTTGGGTAACAAATTACCCCATTAATATTCCCAAATGAAATGAATGAATAGAATTATATTATTTTCTGGATAAGAAGAATTGCTCCTGTTCCAGCATTAATTAATACCAGGTAAAAAGTACTACAAGGCAAGAATACAGATGCAACTAATTAAAAGAAACCATCAGAAATAATTAAAAGTCTGGTTGAATAGAGGCAGAATTAAATGCACCTAACAACTACTTGATAATAAAATATAAAGAAAATGAAACATAATACACCCACTATACATGCATGGGACAAAGAAAGTGACCCAAAACAGAAGAAAATAAACTTTTGATTAAATCTCCAGCTACCAAAATTAAATGCTACTTCTCTTTTTCCAAAATCTCACCCTTTAGATAGCAAAACAAAGATATGGAGAAAGAAAGAACTGCTTAATTAGATCCACCTTCAAATCTTGAATGTTTCTACTAACAAATGAAACACTGGTATGCAAATTTTGACTTGTTTTAAAATTTGGGCAAAAATATGATGAGGTGACTTTGTAAATATTTTATTTAATATATTAAATGTCAGAGGGCGTCTTGCCCCTGACCTTCAAAAAAAAAATAAAAAGGGCAAAAAGGGACAAAATAAATTTAATTAGTTCAAGTAGCTAGGATGTATCTCTTTAATATATATGTCAAAGCACAAATTAATTAAATTTGTACTAGTAATTGACAAGGATAGAGAAAGAGAGAGTTGGGTGTTTTAATTTGTTCATATATAGTTTGTTTCTAATTATGTATGTAGTTGCAAGTAATTAAATGACAATCACAATAAAAAAATAAAAAAAAAATGAGAGAATGAATTTCCTTGTTTTTGTTTAATGGAAGTTGATGAAGGCAATTAATATCTGACATTTACTTGATACCCACCAACTTAATAACAAGATATATGTCATAATCACAACCAAAACCTAACCTAACTTTTCTTCTTTATTTTTCTAAAAAAAAAAAAAAAATAGAGAGAGAGAGAGCACATATAACAATTCTGTCAAAGCATGGAAAAAGAAAAGAAGGAAAACTAACTAACTATATATAAACCATCGTAATCATAATCACAGTCAATCCCGTGCAAGAAATTAATATATTTCTGATAAGAAGAGAAAATAGCACTAAATAATTATGTTTCAAAACATACTTTTTTTCTTATTATTTTTTGAGAAACAGAATACAAACAGGATGCTTTCAGCAAAAAAATAATATGAGAGAAACAAACAGAGAACTTGACATAAAAATTCAGAAGAGAAAGTACAATACCTTTTATCCTTGTATGAATCTTCGTTTGAATCTCTTTTTATTTATCTCCGTGTTTTGAGTTTGGGTCTCTCTCTCTCTCTCTCTATCTCCAGAAACTGCCAAAAGTTGGAAGGAGAAGAAAGAATTGGAAAGAAAAGCAGGTAAAGTGAAAATTCAAATGAAACCCAAAATTTGTATATTTTTAAAAGGGGGAATTGAGAAGATCGAGACCTTGGATCTCTCTGAAGAGACGAGCAGAGGAGAGAAGAGAAGAGAAGAGGCGACAACGCGCTAGAAAAGCCACTATATCTTGCCACTTCTTTTTTTTATATTATGAGAGAAGAGATATGCAAGTTATTTGTGATTATTTTATTATGAAGGGGCTTCGTTGGCATAACATTAAGTCAAATGAGAGAGAAGCAAACACAGTGCATTCAATTATATTAGCGCCAATTAAATGGATGCACTTTTTAACTTTCACAATTTCTAATCATGCCCCCCTAATTATTTCAAATTCTCTATCTGTTTTATGAGGAGGATTCAAATGTCTCGTGTCTTTCATATCTCATATTATATATTTTTATTTTTAAAGTATAAATTATCGATCCGAATTGTTCAATATGATATTTATACTAAAATATGCTTGGAAATAAAATTTTATAATTTTTGAGAATTTTTTACTATTTTTTAAGATGAGTAAAAAATCACTGTTTTTTAACATTGAAAAAACAGTTATTTGTATATATCTTGCAAAATAGTAAAAACAAAATTCAAAAATTATAAAATTTTATCCCCAGATATATTTTAGTATAAATATCATATTGAGCAATTTGAATCAATAATTTAGACTTTGAAAACGAAAATATAAAATATGAGGTATGATGAGATATTGAATCCTTCCTCTTGTTTTATATAATATGTTGTACTATTCACCCGGTTTTACTTTTTATTTTATTCTTTAAATGTCATTTTGTTTTTCTTCTCATTTAAAAAAGATATTTGTTTGATACATTAATTAAAGGTGCAATGTAATTTTTAAAACAATACAACTCATGATATGTATCTCAATTCTTATATTAAGTATAGGTAAATGTTCTGATCTACCAACAACTTTATTTTGAAAATAAAATTTTGGATTGAATATTAACTATCAGATAAAATATTCTACGTTTGTACATCTTTTTTTATATTATTAATATGTATAAATTTAAATTTATTTAGACACCTACTCGCTACATGTAAATTGTATCATAATTCTGATTGATCCTGATTTCTTTTTATTTCTTAAATATTATTTAAAAAACTTTTGAATTGATTGATAATTGATTGGTCATATCTTCATGCTTTCTCTCTTTTTTTTTAACTTTTAAGGGATATTATTTGTCATTCAATATGTCATTTTGTATGAAATTTTTTTATTATCAAAATATGTCAAAAAGATCAAAACATATATATCATTTAGAATGTTAAAGTATGTCATTTAATAAATTTTATTTTCGTTTAGATGTCAAGGAAAGTTATTTATCATTTAGGCTAATTTTTGTCATAAAAATATATGTGTTATGATTTTTTTTCTCTTATAATATATTTTTATTACAACGCACCAACACAATAATAATTTAGTAATTTATATGTATGTATGTATAAATTATCACACTATTGATTGTACTTTTTTAGCACCATAAATTCATACACATCTTTACCATTAAAAAAAAAGTTATCCCTGTCAAAAATTTGCTGAAATGCGTAAAATTCTCTCTCATTATAAATTTTGTTTGTTCTTCAATAAATGCTTCTTTTTTCAGAAGCGAAATCAAGTAGCAATTCTTAGTACAATAAATGCGTGCTACTTGGTGATGACATGCAATTAATAATAATGTTTTAATTAATGTGACGCATGTCAGAAACAATAACTATATATATATATATATAGAAAGAGATAGACTAATGTACTTTTGGTAGCATATGGGCTGAAATATATATGGTTTAAATTTGAAATTTCAAAATTCAAAAAATCAATATGAACCGTTCATCTTATTCTCCATATTATATCTGCTTGGAGACCAAATTTTACATTTTTCTGAATTTTTTTACTATTTATTAAGCCACTTTGAAAATCGCTAATCTAACGGTTTTACTATTTTGTGCAGCCACCGTTGGATCAACAATTTTGTAAAATACTTAATAAATAGTAAAAAAATTCAGAAAAATGTAAAATTTGGTCTCCAAGCAGATATTAATATGGAAAAGAAGATGAACGGTTCGGATCAACCGTTTGGATTTTGAAATTTCAAATTTGGACCGTGTGTATTTCGGACCATATGCTACCGAAAGCACATTAGCCTCTCTCTCTCTCTCTCTCTATATTTCTGGACCATCAGATCAGCGACTTTCAAAATTGCTTAATAAATAGTAAAAAAATTCCAAAAAATGTAAAATTTGGTCTCCAAGCACATTTCAATATGGAGAATAAGATGAACGGTTCAGATCGACGTTTTGAACTTTAAAATCGTAAAATATGAGCGTGAAGTAAAATAGTAGCTTTACTTCGCAACTCACCGTAGCCCACCTATATATATATATATATACTTTTAATGAAAAATTCATGAGCACTGATCACATTTTATACATATTTGAGTTGTCTTCTCTCTAATTGTAATTGTACGGATTTAATTAAGAATCAAAGGATATATATAATTGCTAAAAATGTCAAGTAATTGAAATATAGGATTTTTTTTTAAGATTTTACTGTACTATTTGTTAGTTTGTAGTAATCTAGAAGTCAATAATACGATAATTTATCATAAAGCTTTGTTCATGAATTGGATGATTAATATCATTTTGTTGCCTTGAGTATTATTGCATTTATGGATCATTTCGAGTTCATGACTGAAATTGTTAAACTCCATAATATAGATGATATATACTCTTAAAAGGTCACTAACCAAGGTAATTAGCAGGAACATTAATTACCGCGAAAAGGTTAGTATGTGGATTAAAAGATGGTTAAGTTTTACAAGCCACCTGACACGGGATGTCATTTTAATCACATAGATACATGTTCTAGGAACATGGAATTTGACAGACCCCGAATGAGACATTAAATAGAATTGTGTTCGTGTCATTAATGTTTCTCATTCAGTGTCACGTTCTAAAGTATGAGGTATTTATTGTTCCCACTAAGAAATATGTATGTGTGATTGCTATCTACCGCTGTCCGTAAAAAGCAGTCATAACGGTAGCATTCCCATATGTATAGCTTAGCTGAGGAAGTGATAGTCTACCAAAAGTACTATTTGTCCCTCGTATCTCTATACGAGCTATAGCATCACTGGGCCCCTTGATAGAGTTAGATTATCTGCTAGCGGTATAATTACAAGAGTAATTATATTTGATAATCTGCTCAAGATCAAGAAAAGATTCAGTTAGCAAGGATGACACACATCTACCTTGAAACTGATCTGATAGTTATGAGACAGAAGAACAGACACAAGTAAATTGTTTACTGGATCGTGATATTGTACAGTACAGCATCATCTGTGTAATTGGATGGTCATGATGTGTTGCCAGACGCCACCCATGATTATAGAAGTTAAAACAGTTTTAACTCTATTTACCAACATAACACAGATCCTATTGGGTCACACCATATAGGAGCTAATTGGAGAATCTTATTTTGATTGATTATAAATTGGTTATGATCAATGATAAGATGGTTATAATTAATTATACGTGTTATAATTAAATTATAAATGTTATGTAAAAATAACAAGCAAAAAACATTGGTTAATTTATAAACGTGTGTGTGACACGTTGTATAAAAGTTAACCGGTTAATTTATAAATGTGCAGGACACATTGTATAAATTACCGAAACAACAATCGCAAGAAAAATATATATAATTATTCAGAATAATTATACGAATATTATTTGTGTTCGGGCCGAGGGCATTCGGATCTTTTCAGATTCGTCCTTATTTGCATGACATGTCATCGATCCTATCCAGATGACACATCATCGATACCGAAACAAATAACCGCAAGAAAAATATATATATAATTGTTCAGAATAATTATACGAATATTATTTGTCTTCGGACCGAGGGCATTCGGGTCTTTTCAGATTCGTGCTTATCCGCATGACGTGTCATTGATCCTATCCAGATGACATGTCATCAATCCTATCCACAAGGGCAAAATGGTCATTTCACACCTATGCCACCTTGCATGTGTAGAAACATGGAGAAGAGTGTGGAAGGGTGTGGAAGGGGTATTTTGGTCATTTCACATATAAAAGGATGAGGTGTCAATGGCATACCTTGTAAATAGGCATATGTTGAGGGGTATTTCGGTCTTTTGCGAACCTCCTCAAAAGCCTATAAATAGAGGGGTGCATGTAGAGAGAAAAATCACTAATTCACTTGTATCGTTTCGTGCAGAATCGAATCGGTATTTTCTCTCTTTCTCGGTTTCTCTCCCAAATAGTGTTTCGGTTGAGAAAAGAAAGTTATACGTAGTTGACGTATAATCTTGCGGGTTGTTGTGGAGTATATTTACGGGATCGATGAATAGTGTTTTACCGAATTTAGCGGTATGTCAGTTTTGCTCATTTGATGAAACTGAGTAACCGAAAATTCGTGTTTACGGGTTTTCGTCTTTTCCCCGTGAATAGTGTTTTTGCAGAATTCCGCGGTTTACGGTATTTCTGGCAGAAGAAATTAACCGCTCTCTGGTTAGTCCTGGTGGATAACCGATAGAGGCATCAGACGTCTGATGCTCCGAGACGAGTCGATTCCTTCCGTGATGTAGCTCTACACGCTCGGTCTGCATTCCAACTGTGATTTGGAAACAAGGTATAAATATGTTATATTAATCTATTTAATTGGTAAGTAGATTAAAGTTTTAGAAATCAATCATGGAGTAGATCTGTAAAAGGATTAAATTGGGTTTTGATGCCAAAGGAATACTGAAGGTGGACCGCCTTGGAAAGTTTCTTGACATACCCCGTTTAATCCTGAGCTTAAGTTGGCCGTAGAAATTTTTGTTCTACGGTCATTCCGCACCTTAAGCCTAAACGAGTTTTGGTTACCGCGAAACCCCAAAAGTGGTATCCGAAACCCAACACTATTTTGAGTAAACAAATTAAACCATTATTGTTTGCAAAATGGAAACATAATTAAATAATGAAAAATGTATTGAAAATATATGGAAGATGGATGCGACAAGGACATAATTTTTTTATTTCCAATTAATATGGAACTAGTCTTATTGGCTCGCGTATATAATAAATAAATAATAATGGCTAAATGAAAAGGGTCCCGTTGAAAATATATATATCTATCCTTTCCAACTTCCAAGGGATATAAATAATAATTAATAGAAAAATATCTACATTTTTTATTTTTTTTTACCATATCATGAAACCGAAACCGTTCATTCAACATTAAATAAGCTGAATAATTATATTAATTAGTAAACTGCATAATAATACGCGTATGTTAATTGATTCGGTCGGATCAATTCAAGTTTTCTTTTATTGTTTAATTTTTCTTTTCTTTTTTTTGTCCTCTCGACTATGAATTATTCCTGTTCAGGCTTGGTCAGATTATATTCAAATAAATTTTATATCATATATCTGTTTTCTAAATGAAAAATTTGTAGCAAATTAAGTTTTGTAGGTGATTACTAATTCAAACGACAAATTTGAACTGCATGCTATATTTTATATTTTATTGGAGTAAAGCTAGGGTGTGATGTGCTCATCAAAAGAGTTTGGTGAGCACAACTCCAAAAGTTTACCGGATCGACTCCATACGTCGAATCCAAACTGTTGAAATCCATGTATTTCATGAGTGATGCATATACATGCAAAATTTTGAAAGTTTCGAGTTTATTTAATTGCTACACGGTCAAGTGGTCAAAGAAATGAATTTTATAAGTTAATTTATAAGTTATTTTATATAATCAATTTTTATTATTTCTTTAACCGCTTGATCTTGTAGCAAATAAACTCAAAACTTTCAAAATTTTGCATGTATATGCATCACTCATGAAGTACATGAATTTCAACAGTTTGGATTTGACATTTGATGTTGATCCGATATACTTTTAGAGTTGCACTCACCAAACTCTCTCAAGGGTGTGTTTGGATGAATCAAGGAATAGCTCAGAATAACAGCTATTTCTAAGTTCGAAATAGCCGCTAACCCAACATTTCATAGAAATAGTACAATAGCAACTAATCCGAGCTATTCCTTTGTTGAAAATAGTATTTTTTTTTTTTAATTCAAATGTGTTGTGTTAAGAATAATTCGTCAGAAATAACAATTATTTTTGTATTAGCGCTATTAATCTCTGTATCATCCAAATCATAGTGAACACATCACACCTAGCTTTACTCATTTTATTGATATATATATTATACACATCGGAAGTTTGAGATGAGGAAGCAAATTAAACGGCGAGAAACGAACAGAACTTTTACCTGTAAAAGAGCATTAAATGCACTTATATACATATAGTCTGTCTAAATTACTGCTGGCAGCATTTCAGCAGAGGTGCTGCCGGAGCTATATTTAGCCGTGTGATGTCCAAGAAACAAATTCAAACCATTAGATGTTTAATCTATATTATAAACTACTTGGACATCAAATTTTATATTTTTTGAAATTTTTTTACTATATATTAAGCTGGTTTGAAAACGGCTAATTTTAGTAAATTTCTGCAGCATTGAAATCAGCGGTTTTCAAACCAGCTTAATATATAGTAAAAAAATTCCAAAAAATGTAAAATTTGGTCTTCAAGTAGATTATAATATAGATTAAACATCTAATGGCTTGGATTTATTTTTTAAACATCACAAAATAAAAAAAATAATGACAGCACTGCCAGCATAAATGCTGCCGGTAGCAAATTAGCCACAGCCTATATATATATATATATATATATATATATATAATATTATAGGTGGCAGTAAATTTAACGCCGAGAAAGATGATTTCTCACTTGCCACCTCATTTTTTTTTTCTTTTCTTTTATTAAATCAACATGTTTTAATTTGTGAGCATTGTATGTTTTTTCCTCACCTGTCACCAGAAAAATGGCCACCAAATAATTAAGTTTTAAAAAAAGAATTAAAGGATATATATGAACAGCAAGTGCACGTGATATACATATTAAAGAATAAAAAAAATTCTCCTTTTTGTGAAGATACAAAATTGTTTATGGAATTCAGAATTTTGTAGATGAATAAATTTCTCCATGCCAAAACATATATAGTAAGAATTTAAATTTAAATTTGAATGTATTAAATCATTATGAGGGGCTCTAACTAATTAAGGTTAACTATAAAAAGGAACGAAATCACCTGCTTTAGGAATAGAAAATTCCTACTCCTAGAGCAATTGCCGGATGAGACCGGGATCATTTTTAAAATATAAATATTTGATTTGGGGCCATTTCAAATCCGTCGGCAGTTAGGGGTGTCAATGACTCAATGGTACCTTTTTAGTTGTTTATCCGACCTGTATTGTATTCGATAATGTGGATATGGGTAAGATTTTTATTTCGTTAGCTTATTGGATATGGGTATGGGTATGGATAAGAATTTTCTTTTGTTAATCAAATAGGTAAGGATATGAGTAATGACTATTTCGTATCCGTTACCCTATAAGGTAATTATAAAATCTAAGTATATATACAATTCAATTCCCAACTCACCTAAATATATATTTGTGATTTTGAATTTTCTTCCTTTATAAAAAATAATTTAGTTGAAATTAATTGCATATTTTTTTTATTAGAGATATAATTACATATGTGTGAAATAAATGAATTTTTGATGTCTAATTTGTAAAATATAATAAAACTAATTATTATAATAGTATTATCTGATATTCACCCGCTACTGTTTCATTACCCAATAATATTAATGGGAAATGGTAGGGTAAGGTAAAGTCAATTTTTAATGAGTATGAGTATGGTATGGATAAAGTCAATTTTAATATATATGGATATGAAAATGCCTCTACCCGACCCGTATCGTACCCATTGACATCCTTATCGACAGTGACTCTAGGACAGAAATTTCTAGCCTTCCAAGATGTTCTCAATTAAACAGATGATCCGCTATAGAATATATTATTTAAATAATTACTATATATATAGAAGTAGAACTGAACAATTAAGTTGCGTATATACAGCCATCAACAATGTACTTAATTAATTTTATGAATTATATATGATAATTAATGCATGGGATTAAATAATTATATATTTAACGGGTCGGGACAACTATTATTAATTAATTAATTTAATTTAATTTAATTAGATGATCGTCAATCGATCGGGTGGTCTAAATTAAAATGTGAGGCTAATGACGCACGATTAAAGTTGACTTTGATTATAAAGTTTTGATTAATTGTGGCATGTGCGCGCATGCACGACTCACTCGTCTCGTCTCCTCTCGTGATATATCATATCACATCATATCATATCATTTGTAGGTGGCACTGGCACTGGCACATAAAACATCAATCGATTATATGAGATGAGATGAGATCAAATTAGATATCATTTGAGAAGCAAGTGATGTGCCAGTGGGGGTGAAGTTCACAACTTACTTTCGGTGGCATGCATTGGATATCTCTGTCTCATCATATAATTTACTAGTCTACACTCTACAGTCTAGAGTTGAGTTGACTGATAATAACATAACATAACATAATATATAACATAATATATATATATATATAGGAGGGATCAAGCTACAATAAGTTACAACAATTATTTTTTATATTTTCAAATTTTAAATCGTCGATCCAAACTGTTAGATGTTATCTCTACAGTAAAATATGATTGGAGACCAAATTTTACATTTTTTATTTATTTTTTTATTATTTATTAAGATGGTACAAAAACTACTCAAATTCAGACCATTGAATTTTGTATCCATCTTAATAAATAGTAAAAAAATTTCAAAAAAATGTAAAATTTGATTTGAAAGCACATTTTCTTGTGGAAATCACATCTAATGGTTTGGATCGATGATTTGGACTTTGAAAATGTAAAAAATGGTTGTTGTAACTAATTTAATTTTAGTGCATTCATTTTTTGAACGTTTTTTGACCGCTTGACTTTATACTAATTTAATTTGAATGTTTAAAATTTACACATGTAAGCTCATCACTCGTAAGGTAGGCAGGTTCCAACGGTTCAGATTCGTCATTTGAAACCGATTTGATGGGTGTTGGAGTTAAGCTCACCAAACACTTTGGTGAGCTTAAGAACGCCCTAGTTCTACTCATACACACACATACACACACATACATATATATGTATATCTACACATACACATATGTATATCCACACATACACATATATGTGTACATATACATACACATATACATATTTGTTGGAAGTGTATTTGAGAAACTCAAAATTTATTAGCATTTTTATTATTTGTTAATTTGAGGGACTAAACCAAAAATTGAATGTTAAATATTTGCCAATTGGACAAACCTCTTGATTGTATATGCGTTCCTGTTCCGATTTTCTCTGTTCAAATCCTTTTAATTACTGAATATTTTGAATGTGTTTTCTTTCCTTTATTAAATTCAATTAATTGTTTTTCTTTCTTTATTGAATTCAATTAATTGTTTACTATATAAATTCATCTCTCTTTCATTTTCGAAATATAAAATATAGCATAAATAAAAACTGATTTTTTTCGATCTTTCCATCCAAAAAAAAAGAAGAGAAAATATATAATTATTTTATTCTCTCATTCAACCATTTTACATTTATCTCAATTTATTAAATTATGATCTATGCTGGATATTACAGAGTTATCATCAGTTATTTCTATAGCGTGCTTAAGGAGCAACAACCCGGAGTTATCTTGGTTGTGTTTCCCTCTTGCACGATGAGATGAAATGTGCTTAAAGACAATGTGTTGCACAATCTGAATAACTCCATTTTAATTTGATTAATTTTAATTAATTTATAACTATCCAAATATTTTGAAAATTTATCTCAACAATATTGCTATGAAAAATCTAAAATATATTTTCAATTTTGTTACCATACTCAAATTAGCTATAAAAAACAAAAAAATAGACTACATTTACAAAAAAGATATTTGTATTAGTTAAACAAGTTAATGTCAACAAAAAAGTCTCTCCATATTCTATTATATCTTATAATATATTATCGTTGCAACGCACGGGTATGATACTAGTGTGTGTGTGTGTGTGTGTGTAGGTGTGTAGGACCTGGCTACAGTGCTATGGGTTGCATAGAGGCCTCCCGTATTACGGCTCAGTATTTGAATTTTTAAAATCCTTACGGTCGATCTAAACCGTTCATCTTGTTCTCCATATTAATATGTGTTAGGAGACCAAATTTTACATTTTTTGGAAAATTTTTTTACTATTTTTTTAGATTTATTGAAAATCATTATTTTTCAAATAAATTTGGACCATAAAAAACATCGATATTCAATAAATCTAAAAAAATAGTAAATTTTTATTTTTGTTTTCTCGTAGAACTGAAATTTTTTAAATAATTAAAATACTGTATGTGTGGACTGATTTTGCAAAATTTAAATAGTTTTTTTTTTGATACAAATAGTAACGCAGCTGAACAGTAAAAATATGATAGAATGATACACATGCCCTTTGCCTTTGCCTTTGCCTGACACATCATCATCACAATCATCAATCACATCACATCAGGAGAGTACTATAGTGTGGAGGTGACGCCATACAATAGATAACAAGGCATAGAAATAGATAGATGTGCAGCAGAAATGGTATCTTTTTCTGGAAACAAAAATAGTAAGAAAGCAATATTAATAATAATAAAAAAAATTGGAGGGACATTCATAAAATTTTATGGGATGGGATTTCTCTAACTTGTCCGATTTTGTGAGAATTCATTGATGCTCAAATTAAATAATTTAGGAGAATGGATGAATAAATAACCAAGTTTAATTCAGATGAAACTAATATAGGGATTAATTGTTCTAAACAACTTCTATATTTTACTTTTATCAAGACCAATTTTATGTTGAATAAATGCCCAAGTTTAATATAATATTATAGTATCTCAATACATAACAAAACATGATAAAACCAATTTCCTATTAAAGATGAATTAATTAATAAAAATAAATTCACAAATTAATATAATACCGTTATGACCTTTTATAAAATGCACAAAAAAGTAAGTTATGAAATTTATTATTTTAAAAATAAAATAAAATAATGAAGTTGCAGTTAACATCAAAAAAAATAAAAATAAAAGAACCAATTGTGAATGTCGGTAAATAAATATATTTGATTAACCTGCATAACCTAGCTATATGATTATTAAAGAGGGCTAGCTTAGCCAAGTGATAAACCTTTACCTAGCTATCTAAATTAAGACCTAATTATACCCTATTCATTTCAGGTACACTCTCACATAATTAACTTCAAATTTAATTAATTAGTTGAGTAATTAATGCGTCTCATTAATATTCCCCAATAACATTTAATTTATTTTAATTTATTTTATTTTTGTGTGATTTTGGGCTACTGCAGAAGTGCAGATTACACCTACACCTATAAATATATATATATATATATATATATATATATATAGTATTTGACAAGTGAAGTAAAATTGAAGCATGCATAATAATGGAGAAGTGATATTAAATAAATAAGAACATCAAATTGTCCTCATCATGTACTATATATGTTAACAAGTACATGTATAGTGAATAGAGAGAATCAAAAGTAAAGAAATTTGATGGTTAAACTTAATTTATACTCCATTTAAAAATGTGCTTCAACTTTTATTTCACCTTAAATAAATCGTTTTAATACACACCAGTTTGATGCATTAAACGTTTAAAGCATTTAAATTACCACTATATATATATATATATATCTACTATTTCGATGCCAATAGAAGCTACTTATTTTATTTTATTCATATCAAGAACTTAATTAGCTTTAAAAATATCCTTCACATACAATGATTTTTTGATGAAAAAGTACATAAATATGCTTATATTTGAAAAAAAAATGTTTTTATTTTTAATTTCGGTGAATTTCGTGTATACCCTTCAAATTTTTTGAAATTACTTTTTTTCTCCTCTAAAATTCATAATATCATATTTACCTGTCTGAATTTTAAAACTCACACATTTACCCAAATTATGTATTTTTTAATTAAATCTCATTTTACCCTTTATAAAATATAAAAATATGTAATATGTGTAAGAAAAATGTTCATTATTCTAATTGGTTGGTTTCAGAGGCAATTAAATCATTTTCTTGCGACGTGCACATAAACATATGCCTAAAGGCTAAAGGCCACTGTCTATGCGTCACAAGTAGATAAATAAGTTGTTTTTTTTTGTCAAAAACTGACAAATTAGAAAACTGGATATTGTTTTACACAAGCTACATATTTTTATTTTTTTTAATAAATGATAAAATAAGAGCTTTATAAATTAAAAATGAGTTGGATTAGTAAATACAATGTACATTGGGTAAATTTGTGAATTTAATTTTTTTTAAGAATTTCATGATATTTCCTCTTTAAATTTTGTTCCACTGTCCATTTCATGAGTCGGGATCTCCTTTTTGTAACAAACCCTCTTATCTTGTACCATTTCGTTTAATTCAATATAATTGAGATATGAATTGCAGAATGAATTATATATTGTGCCACACCTATTCGATCGGCTATTCGTTACTCGTCTCCAATTAAAATCTTGGAAATATATTTTGTATTGAGTAAAGCTAATATACACTTAAGTGTAGCGTACTCTTAAGTTTAGACCGTTCGATTTCTTTAAAAGTCATGCAGATTTTTTAAAAGTCATGAAAACACGACTTTTAAAGAAATCAAACGGCCTAAACTTAAGAATACGGTACACTTAAGTGTATATTAGCTTTACTCCTTTGTATTCATATATTATTTTGTTTTTCCTTTTTTTTGGGGGGGTTTTGCTTTGCTTTCTAAAGGGGCAATTAATATATAATATAATATAATATAATATAATATAATATATAGATATGTCAATTTGAGAAATAATAAAAAGTGGAATGCGTAATGGATGGGAGGGAGATCACATTCACATGGCATGCATGTGACCATTCTTCTAAACATATTATTATTTGGCATTTAATTTAATAATCTTAATTAATCTTATAAATACGTAGTCGTGGACTATTAGTAAAAGTCGGGTATGGGTAAGGTCGGGTACAGGTATGGTCGGCTAGGGTATGGTTGGATAGGGTATGGTTGGGTATTTGTCCAAAAAAACCTATCCGGTCCGTTTTTTGCCCATACCCGCGTACCCGAGTACCCGACCCATACCCGGGCTCGGGCACGGGTACCCCGGGCGGTGGGCACGGGAGGGTAGGGTAGGGTATACCCTTAACAGGTATAATTAATACACTAATCTTGGTCTCTTGGGTGTTGAACAGTGAACACATCCCAAATATTAATTTTGCAATGAAATATATATATATATATAGAGAGAGAGAGAGAGAAAGTGTGACTAATATGCATTCGTAAGCACTTCGGCTGAAGTGCTTACAGTCTAAATTTGATTTTTCAAAATCCAAACGGTCGATTGAACCATTCATCTTGTTCTCCATATTAATATCTGCTTGGAGACCAAATTTTATATTTTTCTGAATTTTTTTTACTATTTATTAAGTATTTTACAAAATTATTGATCCAACGGTAGCTTAACAAAACAGTAAAATCAGCAGCTACCGTTGGATCAACAATCTTGTAAAATACTTAATAAATAGTAAAAAAATTCAGAAAAATGTAAAATTTGGTTTCCAAGCAGATATTAATATGGAGAAGAAGATAAATGGTTCGAATCAACCATTTGGATTTTGAAAAATTAAATTTGGACCATAAGCACTTCAGCTGAAGTGCTTACAAATGCATATTAGTCACACACTCTCTCTCTGTATATATATATATGTAGGACTTGGCTATGGTGCTATGGATAGCTAAGATGCCTCCCGTGCTATGGCTCAATATTCGACTTTTCAAAATTGTAACAGTTGATCCGAACCGTTCATTTTGTTTTGCATATTAATATGTGCTTGGAGACCAAATTTTACATTTTTTTGGAAATTTTTTACTGTTTTTTAGATTTATTGAAAATTGTTGTTTTTCAGACAAATCTGAACCATAAAAAACAACGATATTCAATAAATCTAAAAAAATAGTAAACAATTTCCAAAAAATGTAAAATTTGGTCTCCAAACACATATTAATATGGAGAACAAGATGAAGATTCGGATTGACCATTAGAATTTTAAAAAGTCAAATATTGAGTTATAGCATGAAAGGCCTCTTAGCTACCCATAACATATTAGTCAAATCCTATATATATATATATATATTTTCAGGCGTACGTACAGCTTGGTTCTACTTCTACACACACATATATATAAATATCTACATGCATGAATCATGATCATGATCACGATTATTATTATTATTACTTAATTATTGGAAAATATGTGGCGTAGAAAGAAAATAGCAGTGTATGTTTTATTATCATGAAGGTGAAGGTGAAGCCTGCCTTTTCAAATTCAACCGTTAATTTTTTGGATCGCATGAATCTAAAAAACAATTGGTTTTGTTGCACGAATCTCTAAACAAATGAACAGTTGGATTTGAAGAAGCACTGCACTCTTCCTGAGATTTTATTTAATTCCGATGGTGATATATGCATCAGAGATAGCTTTTTGTTAATTGGAGACAAGCCAGACTGGGACAAGTGAGTTCGTATCCTCTGAGATATCTCAAACTTTGCGTGACTTTATGAAAAATTTCAACCGTTTAAATACGTTCTACACGAATCTCAAACTCCACGTAATACTGACCCCCTACATCACTCGATTCACTCCAGAACTATGTTACCCTGACACTTCTAGAAAGCCATCGTACCCGTGTCCGACACGTATCCGACACCGACACGCCTCCGACACGCGTACGATACGTATCAGACACGCCAGCTGGCGTGTCAGATGAGCTGATGTGTCTCTACCAGTCTGATACGGTCTCCGACACCTGGTTGACCCTGCCGATACGGCTTGATACGGGTGGGACACGCTAGCTTGGTGCACCGTGAGCTGTGAACCGTGTGAACTGCGTGTGGACCAGTAAATTAAACAAAAATTGGTGCTAGCTGCAGGGATCGAACCTGGGAATGAGGTTAAATGCAGCAGACTCCCAACCACTGCACCAAATTAATTTTGTGTTGTAACGCCGCATATATTATATTTAACTAAAGGTTATAAGAAATTATTTATTCAGAATTTTTAATATTTAATTTATATAGTAATTAATAATATAATTAAAATAATAAATATATAATAGCCGTGTCGTATCCTCTATTTTTGAAAATTGCCGTGTCGCCGTACCTGTATCGTATCCGACACGATATCCGTATCCATATCCATACAACATAGCTCCAGAATAGGCACCGGATACGTCGGTCACGCAAAAGTTGAGATATCTCAGAGGATCCGCACTGGGGACAAATGGAGACTCATAAATTGCTTTTTCTTTACCACTCCGATTGATTGATCCTCTATGGCCACAACAAAATATGTAGTCATGTGGCGGGCCACTGGATTGGATACAGGACCAGCATTACAAATATATATAGAATACTGAAATATATATATATATATAGAGAGAGAGAGAGATGGGCTATGGTGCATTGTAATGCATGGAGGGATTTGTGTATTGGATTATAAATCTAAAATTTAAAATCTAAATGGCCGATCCAAACCATTCATTTTATTCTCCATATTAATATGTGCTTGGAGACCAAATTTTACATTTTTCTGAATTTTTTTACTATTTATTAAGTATTTTACAAAATTGTTGATCCAACGGTGGCTACTGATTTTACTGTTTTGTTAAGCCATTGCTGGATCAACAATTTTGTAAAATACTTAATAAATAGTAAAAAAATTCAGAAAAATGTAAAATTTGGTCTCCAAGCACATATTAATATGGAGAATAAAATGAACGGTTTGGATCGGTCATTTGGATTTTGAATTTTAGATTTATGGTCCAATACACAAATCCCTCCCATGCATTACAATGCACCATAACCCATCACTCTCTCTCTCTCTCTCTCTATATATATATATATATTTTTTTTTTTAATATGGTAAGTTATTGCGTTAGGGGCAGTATGCAGGATTTTCATCAGAGTAGAACAAGAAATTATTGAATCGGATTTAAATAGATAATTGGGTTCAAATATATTAGAATACAAAAACTTAAATTCAATATGAAATTTGTAACCCTACATTGCAATTTCATAAGACCCAAAAATCTAAAAACAATGAGAAATATAAATTACTAGATAGAGAGAGTGAGAGGCAAGGTCGCAAGGAGGTGGAAGCATGATTTTTTTCTTTTCGAGTCAGTGAAGAGAGGAGAGATGTTTTCTTGTTTTCGTTTTTTTGTTCGCTTTTTTTTTGTTCGAGTCAGAGAGCTCTCCAGCAGAGAATTAGAGAGAGAAAGTGTTGTATGCAACGTATTTTTTTTTGTTTCTAGATCAGCAAATCGGCTATATATATATACTTTAGATTGTTAGGCTATCTAAAATATATTGAATTGTTAGACTATCTATTTAATTTGGTGAGAGTTATCTAAAATATATTGGATTGTTGAGCTCACATCAAAGACAAGAGTAAAATAATTGTATTTTTCAGAGTAGAACAAAGTTCCAAAATCCAATTGGTGTATATTATAATTAATTTTGAATTTTGAGGAGAAAACAGTTGTACTTAGAAGTGCATCCAATTGGTGTATATTCATTCTGAAAAAATTGTATTTTTCAGAGTAGAACAAAGCGAAAACCCAATTGGTGTATATTCATTTTGAATTTCCAGAATAAAACAGTTGTTATAAGCAGTGCATCCGCTCCTGCAGTGCGTGTCACTCCACTCCACTCCACTCCACTCCACTCCACTGGTGTTAGTTACTTTAAGAGATGGAGATGGAGATGGAGATGGAGATGGCCATGGTCATGGCTCGATGGAGGCATGGAGAGATGGAGAGATGATGATATAATTAATATGATTGTATATGAGCCACAAAAATACACCGCCTTTACAATATCATCTTGAATTTGATTGGCTTTAGTTTTTCTCAAGTCAACGTTTCATTCATGTTCCCAAATGCACCGCCTTTAGTTACTATATTAATTTCTCAAAGGAAGAAAATAACATATAGTCAAACTGCTTTCGTTTCTTAAAGGAAGAAAATAATTGTAACAAATATTAATATTTATAGGATCCTGATAACAATCTCCGCAAGTCTATCTCTGCAAAAAACTCCGTACAAACTGTCAAAAATATCACGGGGGACCGCTCAATAATTAATACTCCGCAGAAACTGTTAGTATTTAACTTGAAGCATCAAAGTATTTATCCTCAATTTTCAAATTATTAATCCTTATGCAATGATCTCTATTTATGAAAGAATAAATCAATTCATTAATTGTCCCTGCACAAATTTTTTTTTTTTTTTTGAATCATCCCCGCACAATTGGAGACCATTAAACATGGGGGGACCACTCAATCATTAATGAGCATTTAAAAAACTGTTAGTATTTAACTTGAATTTATCAAGTATTAAACCCTATGCAATAATCTCTATTTATGAAAGAATAAATCAATCCATTAATTATCCCCGCACAAAATTTTCTTTTTTTTTGAATTGTCCCCGCACAACTGGAGACTATTAAATAAACAATCCCCTCACCCAATGATAAATACTCTGAGACATAATGATAAATATTTTATGTTACAAATCAAACTAGTTCGGTTCGAATCTTTTTCAAATCAAACTCAAATTAAGTATATATAATTGTTTTCAAATTATAAAATAAAGAAATAATCTTGTCAAAATTTAAATTGTTTTATTTTAATAAATAATGATATAAATTAAATGTTGTTTTGTCACGTTACATCACTGTGAATTGTGAAATATCTGTTAATGACAAAAACATATTGTGTGGTACATCATATTCATGCATTTACGATTAATGTGATCAGAGAGGATATTTGTATTTATTGCATGTTCAGGAAAATGTTTTTAAATTTAAGCTTACACGAACCTTAAAGCAACTTAATTTGTGGTTAATAAATGATATCATTCATTTTTTTAACACTTTGCCATGCTTTTAAATGAACAAAAAAGAAAAATAATATATATATATATATATATACATATATATATAGGAATATGCTAGTATGCTATGCATAGCATAGAGCCCCTCCATGCAACGCCTTAGATTTCAACTTTTCATAATTCTAACGGTCGATCTGAACCGTTCATCTTGTTCTCCATATTAATATGTGTTTGGGGACCAAATTTTACATTTTTTGAAATTTTTTTACTATTTCTTTAGATTTATTGAATATCGCTGTTTTCAGCAAATCTGGACCATTAAAAAAACAGCGATTTTCAATAAATCTAAAGAAATAGTAAAAAATTTCAAAAAAAATGTAAAATTTGGTCTCCAAACACATATTAATATGGAGAACAAGATGAACGGTTTGGATCAACCGTTAGAATTTTGAAAAGTCAAATATTGAGCCATAGCACGAGAGGCCTCTTAGCTACCCATAGCATATTAGCCAAATCATGCATGCATACATACATACACACATACATATATCTCCATTCCATTATTAAGCACGTTGGTTGTCTGATCCACCAACGGCTATGATTGAAAGATGAAATTTTGGATTTAATTTCATCCCTCCAATCACATAATCTATCTTATTTTGATTAAATACATATGTTTTATGTATAAAAGTCTCAATTTAGTTAAAAATATACTCGTCACACGTACTTTTACACGATATGTTAAATTAAAATTGAGCAGACTCTAAAATTTAGCAATATATTTCTCTGTTTCCTTATTTATTTGTTTCCTTATTTCTCTCTCTTCAATTGAGTAGACTCCACTTTTCGTTTTTTTTTTTGTTTCCTTACTTTTTTTTTGTTTCTATACGGATCACAATGAAAATCGATTTTTTCTTTATTTTCTTATTTCTTTTTCTTTGTTTCTATACATATTTGTTGGAAGTGTGTTTGAGAAACTTAAAATTTATTAGCATTTTTAATATTTGTTAATTTGAGGGACTAAACCAAAAATTGAATGTTAAATATTTGCCAATTGGACAAACCTCTTGATTGTATATGCGTTCTTGTTCCGATTTTCTCTGTTCAAATCCTTTTAATTACCGAGTATTTTGAATGTGTTTTCTTTCCTTTGTTAAATTCAATTAATTGTTTTCTTTCCTTTATTGAATTCAATTAATTGTTTACTATATAAATTCATCTCTCTTTCACTTTCGAAATAGAAAATATAGCATAAATAAAAATTGATTTTGTTCGATCTTTCCATCCAAAAAAAAGAAGAGAAAATATATAATTATTTTATTCTCTCATTCAACCATTTTACATTTATCTCAATTTATTAAATTATGATCGATGCTGGATATTACAGAGTTATCATCAGTTATTTCTATAGCATGTTTAAGGAGCAACAACCCCGAGTTATCTTGGTTGTGTTTCCCTCTTGCACAATGAGATGAAATGCACTTAAAGACAATGTGTTGCACGATCTGAATAACTCCATTTTAATTTGAGTAATTTTAATTAATTTATAACTATCCAAATATTTTGAAAATTTATCTCAACAATATTGCTATAAAATTATTAGTAAATAATTCATGAATAGTTTGATCTGAATAATTCATGAATAGTTTGAAAATTTCATTCTAGTCATAATTGATCATAGTCAAAAGATTTGTGAATTATTTACGTCGTAAATAATTCATGAATAGTTTGATTTTTAGTGATGGCAAACTGAACTTTGATCAAATTATTAGCAAATAATTTGTAAATTTTATGAACATTTTCTAAATTTTAACAATTATTCATGAAATTTTTATTTTTGTTTTCTCGTAGAACTGAAATTTTTTAAATAATTAAAATACTGTATGTGTGGACTGATTTTGCAAAATTTAAATAGTTTTTTTTTTGATACAAATAGTCACGCAGCTGAACAATAAAAATATGATAGAATGATACACATGCCCTTTGCCTTTGCCTTTGCCTGACACATCATCATCACGAAGTCGTATCCTCTGAGATATCTCAAACTTTGCGTGACTTTATGGACAATTCCAACCGTTTAAATATGCTCTGCACGAATCTCAAAGCACACATAATATTGACCCCCTACATCACCCCCGAATAGACACCGGACACGTCGGTCACGCAAAAGTTGAGATATCTCAGAGGATACGTACTCTCATCATCACAATCATCAATCACATCAGATCAGGAGAGTACCATAGTGTGGAGGTGACGCCATACATAGAAAACAAGGCATAGAAAATAGATAGATGTGCAGCAGAAATGGTATCTTTTTCTGGAAACAAAAATAGTAAGAAAGCAATATTAATAAAACAAAAACAAAAATTTGGAGGGACATTCATAAAATTTTATGGGATGGGATTTCTCTAACTTGTCCGATTTTGTGAGAATTCATTGATGCTCAAATTAAATAATTTAGGAGAATGGATGAATAAATAACCAAGTTTAATTCAGATGAAACTAATGTAGGGATTAATTGTTCTAAACAACTTCTATATTTTACTTTTATCAAGACCAATTTTATGTTGAATAAATGCCCAAGTTTAATATAATATTATAGTATCTCAATACATAACAAAACATGATAAAACCAATTTCCTATTAAAGATGAATTAATTAATAAAAATAAATTCACAAATTAATATTACGTGAAATTAATATAATACCGTTATGACCTTTTATAAAATGCACAAAAAAGTAAGTTATGAAATTTATTATTTTAAAAATAAAATAAAATAATGAAGTTGCAGTTAACATAAAAATAAAATAAAATAAAAGGACCAATTGTGACTGTCGGTAAATAAATATATTTGATTAACCTGCATAACCTAGCTATATGATTATTTATAATTATGCAATTCTGAATTTATAACTTATTAGACGATAATTAAAGTATTTTTCAAGGTTAGAGATGGAAATATACATACCTTTGAATTATCAACCATTAATTAATAGACAGATAAAGAGGGCTAGCTTAGCCAAGTGATAAACCTTTACCTAGCTATCTATATAAATTAAGACCTAATTATACCCTATTCATTTCAGGTACACTGTCACATAATTAACTTCAAATTTAATTAATTAGTTGAGTAATTAATGCGTCTCATTAATATTCCCCAATAACATTTAATTTATTTTATTTTTGTGTGATTTTGGGCTACTGCAGAAGTGCAGATTACACCTACACCTATAAAAATATATATATATATATATATATATATATAGTATTTGACAAGTGAAGTAAAATTGAAGCATGCATAATAAATGCTATGTCATTTTAAAACATTATATTGTTGCTTTATAATAAGTTAATAATGGAGAAGTGATATTAAATAAATAAGAACATCAAATTGTCCTCATGTACTATATATGTTAACAAGTAGATGTATATATAAGGAATAGAGAGGATCAAAAGTAAAGAAATTTGATGATTAAACTTAATTTATACTCCATTTTCAAATGTGCTTCAACTTTTATTTCACCTTAAATAAATCGTTTTAGTACACACCAGTTTGATGCATTAAACGTTTAAAGCATTTAAATTACCACTATATATATATATATGAGGAGGGATCAAGTTACAACAATTTTTGAGTTATAACAAGTTACAACAAGCATTTTCTATAATTTGAAAGTCCAAATTATCGATCCAAACCGTTACATGTGATCTCTACAATAAAATGTGCTTGGAGACCAAATTTTACATTTTTTAAAATTCTTTTACTATTTATTAAGATGGGTACAAAAACTAGTCAAATTCATACCATTGAATTTTGTATCCATCTTAATAAATAGTAAAAAAATTTCAAAAAAATATAAAATTTGGTCTCCAAGAACATTTTATTGTAGAGATCACATCTAACGGTTTGGATCGACGATTTGGACTTTCAAAATGTAGAAAATGCTTGTTGTAACTTGTTGTAACTCAAAAAATATTGTAACTTGATCCCTCCTCTCTCTCTCTCTCTCTCTCTCTCTCTCTATATATATATATATAGGATTATGCTAGCATGCTATGCGTAGCATAGAGGGCCTCCGTGCAACGACTCAATATTCGACTTTTCAAAATCCTAACGGTCAATCCGAACCATTCATCTTGTTCTCCATATTAATATGTGTTTGGAGACCAAATTTTACATTTTTTGGAATTTTTTTACTATTTTTTTAGATTTATTGAAAATCGCTGTTTTCAGCAAATCTGGACCATAAAAAAACAGCGATTTTCAATAAATCTAAAAAAATAGTAAAAAAAATTCTAAAAAATGTAAAATTTGGTCTCCAAATGCATATTAATATGGAGAATAAAATGAACGGTTCGGATCAATCATTAGGATTTTAAAAAGTCGAATATTGAGCTGTTGCACGGAGACCCTCTATGCTATGCGTAGCATGCTAGCATATTCATATATATATATCTACTATTTCGATGCCAATAGAAGCTACTTATTTTATTTTATTCATATCAAGAACTTAATTAGCTTTAAAAATATCCTTCACATACAATGATTTTTTGATGAAAAAGTACATAAATATGCTTATATTTGAAAAAAAAAATGTTTTTATTTTTAATTCGGTGAATTTCATGTATACCCTTCAAATTTTTTGAAATTACGTTTTTTCTCCTCTAAAATTCATAATATCATAATTATCTTTCTGAATTTTAAAACTCACACATTTACCCAAATTATGTATTTTTTAATTAAATCTCATTTTACCCTTTATAAAATATAAAAATATGTAATATGTGTAAGAAAAATGTTCATTATTCTAATTGGTTGGTTTCAGAGGCAATTAAATAATTTTCTTACGACGTGCACATAAACATATGCCTAAAGGCTAAAGGCCACTGTCTATGCGTCACAAGTAGATAAATAAGTTGTTTTTTTGTCAAAAACTAACAAATTAGAAAACTGGATATTTTTTTACACAAACTACATATTTTTATTTTTTTTAATAAATGATAAAATAAGAGCTTTATAAATTAAAAATGAGTTGGATTAGTAAATACAATGTACATTGGGTAAATTTGTGAATTTAATTTTTTTTAAGAATTTCATGATATTTCCTCTTTAAATTTTGTTCCACTGTCCATTTCATGAGTCGGGATCTCCTTTTTGTAACAAACCCTCTTATCTTGTACCATTTCGTTTAATTCAATATAATTGAGATATGAATTGCAGAATGAATTATAATGTTTTTCCAATTAAAACCTTGGATATATAAGATAATAGAATATATAGATATGTCAATTAATTTGAGAATTGGAAATAATAAAAAGTGGAATGCGTAATGGATGGGAGGGAGATGACATTCACATGGCAATATGGCATATATGCATGTGACCATTCTTCTAAACACATTAATAATTATTTGGCATTTAATTTTTTAATAATCTTAATTAATTAATTAATCTTATAAATTAATAGTACGTAGTCGTGGACTATTAGTAAAAGTGAATTAATTAATAATTAATTTGACCGAACTGAAGTGAAGTAGCGAACCTCTTGGTCTTGGCCTTGGGTGTTGAACAGTGAACACATCCCAAATATTAATTCTGCAATGAAATATATATATATATAGAGTTAGGCTGGGGTGCTATGGATAGCATAGTGGCCTCCCGTGCTACGGCTCAATATTCAAGTTTTCAAAATCCAAACGGTCGATCCGAGCCGTTCATTGTTTAATCCATATTGAAATGTGCTTGGAGACCAAATTTTACATTTTTTGGAATTTTTTTGCTATTTATTAAGATGGTTTCAAAATCGCTGTTTTTATTAAAATTCTGCACCACTGAAAAACAACAGTTTCAAAAATGCTTAATAAATAGTAAAAAAATTCCAAAAAATGTAAAATTTGGTCTCCAAGCACATTTCAATATGGATTAAACAATGAACGGTTCAGATCGACCATTTGGATTTTGAAAAATTGAATATTGAGCCGTAGCACGGGAGGCCACTATGCTATCCATAGCACCCCAGCCTAACTCTATATATATATATATATATATATATATATAGACAGGCTAATATGTTTTCGGCAGCACTTCGGCCGAAGTGCTGCCACTCCATTTTTGATTTTTCAAAATTCAAATGGTCGATCTGAACCGTTCATCTTATTCTCCATATTAATATCTGCTTGGAGATCAAATTTTATATTTTTTGGAATTTTTTTGCTATTTATTAAGCCACTTTGAAAATCCCTGATCCAACGGTGAACTGCCAAACAGTAAAATCAGGGGTTCACCGTTGGATCAGCAATTTTCAAAATGGCTTAATAAATAGCAAAAAAATTCCAAAAAATGTAAAATTTGGTCTCCAAGCAGATATTAATATGGACAACAAGATGAATGGTTCGGATCGACCATTTGGATTTTGAAAAATTGAAAATGGGGTGGCAGCACTTCGGCCAAAGTGCTGCCGAAAAAATATTAGCCTCTCTCTATATATATATATACACATACATGCATGAATCATGATCACGATTATTAATTATTATTACTATTACTTAATTTTGGAAAGTATGTGGCCTAGAAAGAAAATAGCAGTGTATGTTTTATTAATTTTTTGGATTGCATGAATCTCAAAAACAATTGGTTTTGTTGCACACGAATGTCGAAACAAATAAACAGTTGGATTTGAAGAAGCACTGCACGTCTGCACTCTTCCTGAGATTTTTATTTCCGAATAGAGATAGCTTTTTGTCAATTGGAGACAGCCAGACTGGGACAAGTGGAGGGTAGTGGATTAAAGTTGGGCAGGGGCCGGTATATTTGAGCAGGGGCAAGGGTATTGGTCGAGTACGGATATTACGGGTAGACAGATATTTCGGACTAGGTATCTCAGATATTTTTTTCAAAAACTGTGTCCTTCCTGTCCTATACCCGTGCCCGTGGTACCCTTGAGGGGTAGGACGGTCCGGTCCGTTATTTTTATTTTTATTTTTATTTTTTTCCTGTTTTTATTTTTTTTCTGTTTTTTAAAAGAATAAAATAATAACAGAAAAAAAAAATTATAATGTCCCATCTGGTCGGTTCGGTATGGATGGAATTGGAACCGGGTGGGGGAAAATTTGAAATTTGGGTTTGATTTTTGAATTAATGTGGGTCGAGTATAAGGGTACGGGTACGGGTAAGGGTATACGGGTACCCAGGTAGGGTAAAGTCGAGTACATATAAGGTCAGGTACGGGTATGGTCGATCCGGATAGGGTCGGATATTTGCCAAAAAAATAGTGACCGGTCTGGTTTTTGCCCGTATCCGTGTACCCAGGGGCGGATCTACTGTAGCACAGAGGGGATCAGCTGCCTCCAGCTGGATTTTCAAAAATAGTGCTAAAAATCTGTTTTTCGGACCTCTGCCCCTCCCTGGAATTCAAATTGCCCCCCTGCAGCCCATTCTGGAATTTTAATAGAAGGAACGGAGCCCATATAAACTATGAGCAAAACAAATTAGCAGAGCCCAAATAGGTACTGATCCCAAATAGTGAAAATTAGTTGAACCAAAATGTTGATTTTTTTTTCAAGTAATTTAGGATTTTTATTATATTGATTAGTATTTTTTTTGTTATGTTGAATTGTACCCGATAAGCTATTGGGTTTGAACTCGATAAGCTATTTGCATCCGATTATTGCCCTGCCCTGACAAAAATCCTACATCTGCTCCTGCGTGTACCCGTTTACCCAACCTATACCCAAGCTCAGACATAGATACCTATGCCAGGATACGGACGGGCAGAGTACGGACTACCCGAGTGGGGCATAATTAATATTCTAGTGGAGGGAGACTCATAAATTAAATTGCCTTTTTCTTTACCACTTCCCATCTCAGATCGATCCTCTATGGCCACAACAAAAGATGTAGTCACGTGGCGGCCTACTGAGATTGGCTATATATATAGAGTAGGGCTTGGATGTTATGGATAACATAGAGGGTCACCGTGCTACAGCTCAATATTCGAGTTTTCAAAATCCAAACGGTCTATTCGAACCGTTCATCTTGTTCTCCATATTAATGTGTTTGGAGACCAAATTTTACATTTTTTGAAAAAAATTTACTATTTTTTTAAATAGGTAGAAAATCAAATATCTTAATAGTGCATAATTTTTTAGATTAAGTGATTTTCTACCTAGCTAAATAAATAGTAAAGAAATTTCAAAAAAATGTAAAATTTGGTCTCCAAACACATATTAATATGGAGAACAAGATGAACGGTTCGGATCGACCGTTTGGATTTTGAAAACTCGAATATTGAGCCGTAGCACGGTGGCCCTCTATGCTATCCATAGCACCCAAGCCTTACTCATATATATATATATATATTTAATATGGTACGTAAGATATTGCGTCAGGGGCAGTATGCAAGATTTTCATGAGAGTAGAGTAAGAAAATTATTGAATTGGATTTAAGTATATAATGGGGTTCAAATCTATTAGAATACAAAAACCTAAATTCAATCTGAAATTTAAAATCCTATTTTGCAATTTCATGAGACTAAAAAAATTGAGAAGGGATTCAATTACCATAATTTTGAATTACCACAACTATTTTTTATATTTTCAAAGCTCATTTCGTCGATCCAAACCGTTCAACATGATCTCCACAATAAAATGTGCTTCCAGATCAAATTTTACATTTTTTTTTAATTTTAAAAATAAATACAAAATTCAATAATTTGAATTTGAATAATTAGCGGTGCCAGTCGACTCCACTCCATTGGTGTTAGTAACTTTAAGAGATGGAGATGGCGATGGATCCATGGAGGCATGGAGCATGGAACATGAAAAAAGTTGGCAGATGGAGAGATGGTGATATAATTAATATGAGCCACAAAAATACACCGCCTTTACAGTATCATCTTCATTCTTCAATTTGATTGGCTTTAATTTTTCCCAAGTCAACCTTTCATTCATGTTCCCAAATGCACCGCCTTTAATTACTATATTTATTTATATAAATTATACATTATACATTTACTAGTTCTTAATTAAAGGAAGAAAAATATGATAATATATATACATTCAACTGCTTTCGTTTCTTAAAGGAAGAAAAGAATTGTAACACATTAGCAGTATTTATACATGGGTTTTGTTTTGGTGATTCAATTTCAATATATGGGCTTAGATTTGATTGGTAGCACGTACTGGCCCATCAAAATAAAAATTAGTATGGCGGTGTAACATCCATACATATTATGTATAATGTATATATCTATTCATATCTTTTGAGTGAGAATCGAGAACACAACCAACAAAAATGTCCTTACATATTTCTTAAAAATCTCAAATTGTACAAACTATATATATACAACAAAAGTTGGTATTTTAATTTTACGCACACCATATTCAAAACTAATTATAATTAATCTCCTATATAAGCTAATACAATTTGTCACTCAAATTTAGGCATCATCTATGATTTCCTCCCTGCTTTTAGATCTCTCCTCTTCACTGCCAAATAATAGACCCTGTATTTTTTTTTAAAGAAGGTAGGTAATAAAAAGTTTAATGTTCCAGTTGTCAAAAAGTATGAAATATAGAGAAAATCATTAAGCAAAAGGGGAGGGAAACATATATAGTAATACCCTCAAATATTGAGCATTGCTGGCACCAGTACTCTCAACCATCTTTGAGAAGCCGCTCCCTTCACTCGATAAGAGACTCTCCGGTGTGTCCAACTCCATTACCTACAATGGGTACTTAATTAGAACCAATAGATGGCTACATACACACACACACACACCCAATTTCACCTTAATTTATTTGTGTGTATGAGAGAAGCTAAACCATAAATTGATTGTACCTTGCCAGCACTGAGGAGCAGGAGACGGTCACAATCTATAATGGTGTTCAAACGGTGTGCAATAATTAACATAGTGCAACACTTGAACTCTTCTCTGATTGTTTTCTGAATCAGAACATCCGTTCTGACATCAACAGCTGCGGTTGCTTCATCAAGCACTAGTATCTTTGCTCGACGTAACAACGCTCTTGCCAGACTCAGCAACTGCCTCTGCCCCACACTGAAATTCTCTCCCGCCTCTGAAACCTATATAAATGTTAATTGCACCAAGTTATAATATTGTACTTGATATACACAATAATATACATATATATATTTCCTTTGATGTAATTAATTAAAATTGTTTTATTAAATTAAAAATGAATTAAGGACTACCTGAGCATCAAGGCCTAGAGGATTCCTGGTTATAGCATCCTTGAGATGTGCTCTCTCAAGAGACTCCCAAATATGTGCATCATTATACTCTCCAAATGGGTCCAAATTAAACCGCACCGATCCTGAAAACAGAACCGGGGATTGCGGTATGATACCCAACACATTCCTCACATCCCACAACCCAAATTTGGAGATATCACAACCATCTATCAAAATTCTCCCCTTCTCCACCTCCACAATTCTGAAAAGTGCATTGAGCATGCTAGACTTTCCGGCACCGGTGCGCCCCACAATCCCTACCTTCTCACTCCCTTCAATTCTAAAACTAATACCATGCAAAACTGGAGGTAACTCTGGCCGGTACCTCAACCACACCTCCTTAAACTCTATTACCCCAGTTGATGGCCAACCTGATGGAGGCCTTTTGCCTTCTATGACAGGTGGGGCCTCAGATATCACATCAATGTAATTCCCAGCTCTCTCCACTGCATTGAAGCTGTTCTCAGCCATACTAGCCAACTGCAAAACTGCAGTGAGCAAGTTGGTAATATTCATGGCATATGTAAGTAGAAGGCCCATGGAAGAGGCAAATGCTTTTTGGTTCTCTGCATTTTGGGTTTGTATGATTGCAAAAGTTGCAGTGAACCAGATGATGATGCCACCTAAGGTTTGAAGACGGATAGCCAGCCATTGATTCGCGCTCATATTGAGTAAGGTGAAACGAACATTGTTGTCCATTGATTGGGCATTGATGGCAGCCATGCGGTCATATGCCTTGTATGCACAAATTGTCGACAGACCATTTAGGACCTCCCCAAATTGAGCATACACTGGCGATCGAGTAATGGATTCCAGCCGTTTTACCTCCCGTGCTGTGCTCTGACAAACAAACAATTAACTAATATTAGGTAGGGTACTATTTCAAAAAATATTTTTGGAAAGAGTAATATAAAACAAAATCAAGTAATGAAAATTAAAGCATGTGAAGTTTTTTTAATGAAAGAATTGGAAGAGATACCTGGTAGTAGAGATAAGCAGCGTAAAACAAAATGAAGAGGGGCATAATGGCCCAGAGAGACATGGTGCTGACAATTCCAATAAGAACAAAAGTTGAGAGAAGCTGGGAAACTTGCGCCAACAACGTGTTCACAGATAGAGCCACACTTCGGTCAATGTCACCTAGGTCTTTCGCGAACCTGTTTATTATCCTTCCTAGTGGGTTTGTGTGGAAAAATACCATCGGTGCCCTTAATATCGAACTTAGCATCGCATCATGCAACCTCTTAGCAGCTCGCACACTTGAGATTATGATCCAATATGAGTTTGAAAGAGTCACCATTATCTGTTACAAGAAATATATATCATTAGAATCAAGTGTTGGTCAGTGCTTAACTTTTCCTAAATTCTCCAATAAATTGATGCTTTCAAAAGAGTTTAAGGAAACTGAGAAAAATAATGAAACAAGGATCATTTTCTTTGTGACAGTAACAAACAATAGATACTAAAACAAGAAAGAAACAGCAAGTTGTGCAAAAACAAAATAATCTATTCTAATAATAATATATATAGTGAGTAAAACAAATTAATTGTACCTGACATAATGAAAGGATTGCATAGATAAGATTGTAGAAGCCAGGACCGTGATCCTTTGGTCCACTTTGATCGGTCCAAATACTCAACCAAGTGCTACTTGAGATGCGGAATGTTTCAGTTAAAGCGTAACAGAAAAATAGTATTAGCACCACCCACAACCCTCCCAAGGCATTCTTGTACCTGAATAAGCATGCATCAAAAAAATGTCATCAACAGCTGTTCACTAACGCAGCATCCAGTACAAAAGTAATCAAGATTTTCTGTCTGTGATTATAATTTAGGTTGCTTGCATTCCTTGTAATTAATTTGCACTTAAAATTCTTAATTTTGTTTGAGAATAAGGTTCTCAATTCTTTGTTGCAAAATGCAAACAAAATTATATATCCTTACCTTGAAAGAACCTTCACACTGACAACACCAGTTTCTCTCTCCTCCTGATTAATCAGCACTGATTTCCCTTTTTTACCCTTACCAGCCTTATCTTCAACAGTACCATTCCCTATAGTAGCTACATCAATATCTCCATTTGGTTTTGTTCCATCTTTACCAGTACCATTTTTCTCTCCCTTTTTATCATCATCTCGTTGTTCTTCCATTTTACCCGCACTTTCCATTAACCTTTTAAATAACTCACCGGTATCACTCAGCTCCTCAAATGTACCTTCTTCTTTCACCACGCCATCATGTACCAAAATTATTCTATCTACATATGGGAGAAAGTGAAGCTGGTTTGTCACTAGCACTCTGGTTTTGTTTCTAAGATGATCCTTGATGCACTTGTCAAAAACCTAAGGTATATACAAAATTGTATAGGGTTACACATTAGATTGCATATTCAATCTTACCATTTATAACTAACTATCATATCATATATTAAAAATTATTACCTGGCGACCAACATGAGCATCTAGAGCACTCAATGGGTCGTCAAAAACGTACACATCTGAATCTGAATACACGGATCTTGCCATAGAAACTCTCTGCTTCTGGCCCCCACTTATATTAACCCCTCTTTCCCCTATCTCTGTCAGATCACCTCCCTGCCCACCAACACAATACACAATTAATACACAATAATTAAGCTTAAGCAATAAATAATCAAACACACAACACATTAATTATATATAGGAAGAATAACTTTGCCGGGTCACTTACAGGGAGTAGCTCTAGATCATGTCGCAGTGAGGTTACCTCAATAGCTTTCTCGTACCTTATGGGGTCAAATGAGGATCCAAACAAAATGTTGTCACGTACCTATGGGCAAACAAATATATACTAATCAGGATTGATGCTAATTAATTTTGTCAATATGAAACATAAAAGAAATTAGAAAAGACTAATAATATTAAAACAGTTCTTACAGTGGCATTAAAGATCCAAGAAATCTGAGGAACATATGCAACAGTGCCACGAACAACGACTGACGTGTTGGACCCAGGCACAGCTGGTAACTCGCCTAGCATTGCTGAAACAAGAGATGTCTTTCCTTCGCCAGTACTTCCCACCACCGCCACTAGGCTACCAACTGCTATCTCCACATTTACATTTGACAGACTTGCTCTTTCCGCCTGTTAATTAATTTATAATATGCATCGTTAGTTTGTTACACTTAATTTATTTGTTCATATATATATTTCCTGCCCAACTTATAACTAAGTCTGCTAGTTTCAAAGCAATTGGTCAGATTTTGAATATGGAAAAACATTGCATATAATTTGGAAAAAAGAAACAAATTAACATATAGTGTTAATTATCATAGCATACGTTAGATTCCCATGAGAAGAAGCCATCTTTTATTGAGATAGCAGGAAGCAGTGGATCAAGAGGTGGACTGGGCTAAATCACTCTCTCTTCAGCCAAAAACAGCTCCTTTAGACGTTTCAATGACACATTCGCATTTACAACCTTCAAAATAACAATAGTAGGGTTAAAATGCCCCACTGTTTTTGTGCCCCAATCATGCCTCATATTCTTATTTCCTTTTTCAAATTTCAAATAGTCAATTCAAGCTGCTCAACATGATCATCATATTAAAATGTGTTGGACACCAAATTTTATATTTTTTAAAAAAATTTACTTTACTTTTAGATATGTACAAAATCACTGTTTTTGGTTAAGAATCTTCTGAAAAATAGTGATTTTGTACCTATCTAAATAATAATAAAATATTTCCAAACATATAAAATTTGGTGTCCAAACACATTTTAATATGAAGATCATATTGAGCGATTCAGATCAACTGTTTGGATGTTGAAAACGGGGATAAGCTAGCATGTAAGACATGATTGGGGTACGAAAACAATGAGGCATTTTATAGTTAGAAAAAGAAGTGCTACAATTAGGAACATATTCATTTTAACTTGATGTATATTTGTAAAGTCAAGCTATGAAAACCATTGAAAAATTCTGAAATATCACCTGTAATCCCCAAATAATTACCAAACATATTCCTTTATCCCCCCACCACCCCCACCCCAACCCCTCCACTACTTAGAAAGATATCCAAATGACCTCTCACAGTTTATTATTGCAGAAAACTAAGGAAGAAAAGCTGGGTGATTTGGATACTTTTTGAAAGATGAGAGAAGTGGAGTATATGTGATGTTCAAATTTTTAAGTAGATTTATTGTGATTGTTTTTTTTTTCAAGGGATATACCTGACATTTCGATCTTTTACAGGGTAAGAGCTTGCATCATTCTGAAATATAGTACATATATACCTGAGTGATTAAATTGGGAATCATGAAAAGAGGGAACCTGAGCACAGCAAAGAGAGATAGAGAAGTGAAAGCCTTAGCAGGTGTAAGATATCCCCCAAGCAGAGTATACGCACCAAATGATACAACCGTCACTAAAATCGGTATGCTGTTCAATAGAAAGCTATTCAACTGAAACAAAATATATAAATACACAACACTAGTCAGTATGTGTAATTATCTGGCCACAGGCATCATAGAGGTGTTAAACTCACACGAACTACTTACCTTTTATTTTATTACATGATTTTCCTTTTTTTTTGTTTGTGTGTGTGGGTGTGTGTTGGGGGGGGTGGTTGGCATAGCGACTTACGGAATTGAGGAGCTGAGCCTTACGAAAGCAAGAGAGTTCATCATTACGAATTCCTTGCACCTTAGATTGAAAGCTCTGTTCCCATGCATAGCACCTGAGGCAACACATAATTTTTCATTTGAAAAGAAGGACGTGTAACAAAGAAAAGAATGTATATGTATTAATTATTGAAAATATATACATACTTGACAGTGTCCATGGCAGCCAATACTTCATTCATGAGGCCAATACGCTTGTCAGTGCGTTGTAGCCCTTCCATTGTTAGCTTTTGCATTCGGCTTATCATTAGTGCCTGTTCCAGTAAGCACACAAAAGGTCAGAATCTTATGATATTTGAAAAGTGAATAGAAGTCAAGTTAGATGTCACAAACAGGAAATATATATACCTGAATAGGGAAGAGAAGGACGAGCATCAATACACCGATGAGAGAAGCAACACCTAATTGCTGGTAGAGGAGCACTATTGCTATGACAATACGAAAAGGAGCCGACCACACGCTATGCAGTTGCTGGCATATTTGCTGAAAAATAAAACAAGCAATACAAATTGTAGATAACACATACACACAATTACTGGTTCACTATCAAGATGACACGGATACTTAGAAGTTAAAGGAGAAATGTCCTTGTTAATAGTTGCAACCAAAATACTTGAACTGCTAGCACAGCTGTGCAAATATATGCATCAAAGAACTACCTGAAGTGCTTCAGCATCAGTCGTCATCAAGTTAGTAATCTTCCCAGATGCAAATTTACGGCGACTTTCATGGGTTAATCTCAGAGATTTGCGAAAAACAGCAGCCACCTGTCAAAGACAGACCATAACATCATACCAATAGATTGATGAGGGTTAATTTGACACTGATTTAAATGGGATGTGCTCTTGTCGGCTGAAATTCTTTGTTTGACTTGACCTAACTTATATTGTTGGATGTAAATTTATTGTGAAGAATTTACCCAAAAATGTTGGAGTGGATTACACAAGGTATAAATAGAGGGTGTTAATAGTGAAGGCTCTCTTGATACATATATACACTTGATAATTTAGTCAATTAAAGGTCCATACCAAAGTGGCCCTGATCCTGAAGCCAACTCGCGTCACATTCTGAAAGTATTGTGCTTGACACACAACTCCAAACGCCTGTTATTATGAGTACGTACATCAATGGGAATTCAAATTTTAAACTAAAAAAAATATAATGATCTTAGTCTTTCATTGTATATATAAAACTTTAAAAGTTAAAATTTTCATACCACTCCAGCAAAGATTGAGAAGGCGTAGATGTAAGTGTTCCAAGCAGGATCACCTCTTTGCATAGACTACAGTGGAAGCATGAAAAACATTTCTTAATATAATAATAAAAAAAAAAACATATGTATGCTAGCTAGGCAAAACATAATTAAGTGTAATTTTAAAAAATTACATACAGCTAAGAGGAGGTTTAATATCGTAGGTCCAACAAACTGAGAAGCATCATTGCCAATCTAGAAAAAGAGAGAGAGACAGAGATCCTTAAATAATTTACAACTTTTTAACCATCAAGCATATCATATATTTTAAATAGAAATTTTGAACTGCATGTACCTGGAAAAGCCCTGCAAACCAGAATCTGTAAATCAAAGAAACCATATATAGTTTACATTAAAAAAGTTAATTACTTCTCACATCAAGAACACAAAATTATTAACCAAACAAAAACAAAGAGAATATTGAAATTACCTTCCACCAAAGCTACGATTAAGTGCCCTTAAAAAAATAGGTTTAGGTTTTTGTGCTTCTTCAATCCAGCACTGCTGAAATCTGAAATTAATTAAGAACATGAGTGATATAATTCAATGAGAGAAGCATTGTAGGAAACAAATAATAATGAAACAATGTAACTATAATCTACCTTGTATACAATGTCTCTGTTTGATCCCATGTGTCCAGCTTCCACACATTCTTCTCTGTAATGGGTCGCTTGTACCCTTGTTGCATTAGAGGCGTTATCCAGGAAAAAAATATCCCTGTGCAAAATAAAATAGAGAAACCCATTATATAGTCTTCGACAATCAATAAAAAGATTCAACATCACAAAAATTAAATAAATATACTTTACTTTAATTTTAAATATGACTTACTTGAGAAAATGGTAGCTTGCCTCTCTGGACAAATGTTTTGATCTCCAGTTGCAAGAGGCTTGTGATGAACTGTGTCGTCAGAAAAAAGTGCCTCATTCGTAAGAGGCATGTAACCAGGGTATGTTTCCAAACAAGGCAAATGTCCCAATAATAAAATCCCAAAAATGAACTGCAGAATATATTAATGGAAACACAATTAACCCAGTAATAATAAATTAAATGTAGAGATTAACTTCTAAATATATCATGTGAAAAATATTATTTATTAAACAATAGAATAGAATAAATGCTACCTTGCATGCTAACTCACAAATGTAGAGATAAAGGCTCGTTCTGTAAAATGAACAAAGAAACCAAAAATGAAATTTTACTTGGCTGTGAAAATTGTAAAAAAATAAGAGCAACAAATTAACTAATTGTGTATTACAGGTTTCCATTTTCAAGTATTGGGTCGAATTCATGTGGTTTAATTAACTGGATGGTATTTGTAATTATTTATTTAATTTGAACTTGATAGCTAGCTAGCTAGCTAGCTACCAATTACTGATAATTAAGCATTTGCTGAGAAAGTGTTTCTACTAATTAATTAAGTACTAACGGTGGTGAAAGGTAGTCTCTGACAGCGAAGACAAGATTGAATACAGCAATTTCTCCGATCAAAGCATAGATCATCACAAACCGAATGTACAATCTGAATTCCCGTATGTATATTTTTGTTTCTTCTATCAGCATGACAAGCACGCAACTCCACGCTGCAGCTTTGATGAGTAGCGTCACAACCTATATATATATATATATATATGCAATGTCATGAATTAATTAATGGTAACTATATATATAGATCGAATTTGTAATTAATTCACCAGTAAAGTAAAGTAAAGTAAACCTCAAAGGGTGCAAGACTTGACTGTCCATCAAGATTCACAGTTGAATAACCCATTATAACCCGAAAAAGCGGTTCAGCCACACAAAAGGCTGCGAAGATCATGAGAAGATAGCTGTAAAACTTTGATTTCATCCTATATCTTTGCAGCTTGAGATCCTTAGTGATACGCCAAGTGCGGTAGAAGCAAACAGCAAAGAGCACTAAATAGGAAATGCCAAAGATGACTGTGTGCATGCCACATGGCGTGTACATGCCGAATGCATTATTCTCTACAGCATGAGACCATACACCACCTTGTACCGGCCGACAGTACCAGTCTAAAAGATCGAAACCCATCTTAATTAAGATATCAACTAATTGCTTTGATTTGGATCGATCCCTCCAGTCTCTAGATATATAGCTACTTCACAATGGGAAAGGACCCTTAATTATTTTACCATCTGTTCAATACATAGATAAATAAAAAATAAAAAAGTGATTTGTCTTACATATGACTTGACTATTAAAATCTTACTAGCGCGCAATAGTCTTACACATCACTGTAAGAATAAACAAAATTTCACTTCATTTGACTTGTTCCAACTCCAACAAGTATATAAAAAGATCTGATCAGATCATGCATGACGCTAGAGCTAGCCTCATCCCCAGTTCTAGATCATCTAGCTGAGGCGGCCGATGAGGCGGATATATAAATACATAGATCCATAGATAGAGAGAGAGAGATATAATGGTTAACCTCAAAATGTTTGAACGGTTTGGATTGATTGTTTGAACTTTCAAATATAAAAATAAGAGCGTGAAGTAAAATAAGGCTTATATTAAATGCTGGTGAAGAAAGAAGATAGTGTGTAGATGTAGGTGTTAATTTAGTAGAAAAGAGGAGGAATCATGAAGAGTAAAATTGAGTCGTTTTCAGGGCTAGAATTTGGACAGCAAGAGAAGATTTGATTTTTCTTATCAAGGGTTCGATTTCTGGGTTTAATTTGGTCAAATGAATTGCTTATTTCTTGCCTTCTTGGGAAGGAAGCTAGGATCTGATTCTATATGCCAACTTTTTAGTAGCTACCATGTACCTTCCCAAGTTTTGCGCCACACCTATTCGATTGCCTATTCGTTACTCGTCTCCAATTAAAATCTTGGTTATATATATATACTTTGTATTCATATATTATTTTGTTTTTGTTTTTGGCTTGGCTTTGCTGTGCTTTCTAAAGAGGCAATATATAATAGAATAGAATAGAATAGAATATATACATATGTCAATTTGAGAAATAATAAAAAAGTGGAATGCGTAATGGATGGGAGCTACCGAGCTAGGGAGATCACATGGCATGCATGTGACCATTCTTCTAAACATATTATTAATTATTTGGCATTTAATTTAATAATCTTAATTAATCTTATAAATTAATTAATAGTACTTAGGGTATTAATTAGTAGAAGTGAATTGATAATTAATTTGACCGAACTGAAGCGAACCTAGCCGATTTTTTTAAAAATACCCATTAAAAAAAAATTTAATAAAAATAATCAGATCTGAACTGAAATTTTAAAACTATTCAAATCGCGGATTTTTCCGTGACCTAGAATTTTTATTCTGGGCCATGGAAAAAATTTGCACCCCGAAAAAAAAAGAAATTTTTTAATTTTGTATTCCAAACGCGGATATTTTCAGCCGCCGAGATTTTAAAATATATATATATATATATAAATTACATGTCGGTAAATTTTCATGATTTTTGAAGGTGTTTTGATATGTTAACCAGAGGTGCGAATTTGGGCCCAAAAAATAACTCTAAATATATATATATATATATCTCCACTATATTATGCATCTTAAATTAAATTGGCTGACAGAAAGTTGTATGGTTGGGATTTATTAATCTAAATTCAGATTGAATCTGAACCGTTCAATCAAATAATCTGTCTTTCGTTGATTAAATACATCCTTTATATGTGTAGAAGTTTAAATTTAGTTCAAAGTGAACCCGCTACATGTATAGCCACATATTTTGTCCCAAATATGTTTGTTCTGCACCGTTGGATCTGAATCAAAAATCGTGTTGATTGAATCTCAGATGTGCAATTTTTTTCGCTGGGACGCTTGTTGGCCGTCCCCCTCCCCGACACTTCTTTCCAAAGAAAAAGAATGAGAAAAAGAAATCTAATCGCCTCAGCCATCTCCGCCATCTCTCTCGCTCTCTCACCTGACCCGCGCCGAGCCATCTCTCACCTTCCTTCACTGTCTGCACTGCGACTCTGGAGACAGAGAGAGAGATGGAGAGAGAAGGGGAAGAAGGATCGTTGTCGAAGGGATAGAGTTGTGAGACGAACTGGACAGTGGCGAAGGGATCGTCGTCTCTTTCCTGTCGACACCTCCGACGAAGGGATGGAAACCCGTGGCGGCTCTCTCGCTTACATCTGATTTTCTCTATCATAGGGTTTCTGAATATACTCCGCCCTTATCCCCTTACTCAGTTACCTAGGGTTTTTCTCCCTTCGCTGCAGTCACAGGTGAGATTTTTCTATTGAAGCCCGGTTTCCCGTTTTCTTCAATTTGCTTAATTTTTCAATTTTTCTGGCGAGTTCTTTGGGGTTTTTATTTGCTTAGATTTGAGATTTTTCTATTGAAGCTCGGGTTTCCTGTTTTCTTCAATTTGGAGCTGCAACCTCTCTTTTTTGTGAAATTTAGAGTTTATTGTGAAATTTGTGAATTAAGGGTTAGGATTGAGCGATTGAATTTGAAATTTTGTTAAATTAGGTTTGAATCAAGTTGAAGAGAGTTATCTTTTGGATTTCCACACAACAATACATTTCAGTAAATAAGTTGAAATTGCTAGGTGTTTCTTCAACTATCAGTTATGCATATATTTTAGTACCAAGAATGCATTCCAACCCATATATTTTGAATCTCTGTTCAGAGCATTTCTAAAAGTACCATTTAGAGAGGTTTTTAATGTGAGTTTTAAAAAGGGCATTTACATATATTTTAGAGAGGTTTATATCCGAGTTTGTTTACTGGTACTCGACAGTACCAGTCATTCATGCATGCATATTTTTTTTAGGGTTATTCTTGTCAGTTTGATCTTTGCATTGATCATACAGTCATTCTGCCAATCTTGGTGTAGTAACATGTACATTAATTTCTATCAAATTCTCATATAATATTAATATGTTCAATAAATTTTGACTTCAATTTAATCAAACTGATATTTTGGTACAATGCCTATGCCTGTTCTGATAATGCAGGGAAGCATCTGGCAGAACTTTGTAAGATGGAATATCCAAAATTTCTCAATTTATTTCCTTTTCATTTATGGTGTATAGGTATTATAGTATTGCCTTTCACAGGGTATGATGCACAAAGATGTAAAGTCGCACATTGTCATGATTGACCATGAGATGCGCAAACTTTGACTGATAGACTGGGGCCTTGCTGAGTTGTACCACCTTGGAAGAGAATATAATGTTTGTGTCGCCTCCAGGTACTATGAAATATGTACCATATCTGATTGGCATTTTATACTGGTACCTTACCTGATGGATTTTGCCTCCTGTCAGTATTTTTTATTAAAATACTTCTTTGACTAAATAAATATTCAATAAAAGAAATTGCCAGAAGTAACCCTACAGTGCAATCAAATATACTAACGCCAAAAGTATTTGTTTTGATGCCTTATTTTGACGTTAGGTATGGAGCTTGGAATGAATTTCTTGGCAGAAGACAGCATGAGTGCGGTTCTTCAAGCAACCCTAACGAAAATTATAGGCTTCGGTATAACGGCAAACATGCATATTACTGGTATAACTCCTACACTTGGTCATAATAAAAAAAAAAAATAGAAGCTTCTACACAGGTACACTAACCATTCATCTTGTTTGTACCAACAGGTAACTTTAATGGATCTAAGAATATGGCTAAATGGATGGATTTTGATGTTGATTTGCTTAATGTTATCTTAGGTAAATCTGTCAAGTTAATTATCCTTGGGGCAAATTATGTTCATGGGAATTTTTTTATTGAAATGCTTCTCTTTCTTTGAAATGATATTGTTTCCCATGCTTGCACATGGTTTCAAGTATTTCTTTATTTTTGTTCAAATCTGGTTGCATATTTAGTAAGGCCTTGGACAGTTAAGTTCAATGCATCTTAGATCATGTTTTGTTCTTTTTATCAGCTAGGTTTTATGCATACTTTTAGAAACCTTGATAAATGGGAAACTGTTGTCATAGCCTAATAGGTTCCCTTCTCTCTATACACATTCTTACCATAATTAACCCTTTGAAAATGAACAAAAGTAATTTTCAAAATTTGCAGGTTCAGTTTGTAGTTACTTCATTTCATGGTTGTCAGTACCCTTTATTAACTAAGAATCATCCTATTTCTCTAAACACATGCTTACTTGGTATGTACCAAGTAGTATTGGTATGCATATTTATGTTCATTTGCTGTACCAGGAAACCATCTAGGGCAACAGATTGGTCTCCGCTGGCCATATGGACATTTAGAGGATGCTGATTTTATCAACTCTGATGGTGCTGCCATGAACAAGCTCTTGCTTGAGGTAAATTTTTATAACTGCTTGTTCGCATCTACCGATAGTTCCCCACTTAGATAGATATATATTAAGCAGAGCTCAACTATATATATTGAATTGAAGTCCTTTGCTCTTGCTTGTTCCATTGCTTGTTGCAAGAAAACGAGCAATAAAACAGTGAATGAAATTGTTATTGTATTTTTGTTCAATCTACACTTGCAAGTTTATTTTTAAAGACAAACAATTCCAACATTGAGTTCTGAAATTCAGAAATATTTTTCATCTGTTATTTGAATTTCCGTACCTCAATTTAGGCAAAATCAAAGATGACACTTTTCACGGGAAGCTCAAGAGTGGCAGAGAAATTAACTACTGATTTGAAAGGTCACATCAAATTAGAAGATGCAGGTTTTGATTGGAAAATACTTGGTCCTGATGTTCAGATGTAAAGAAAGTTAACTAAAAAAAATTAACATAAGCTCAATATATATGCTAACAAATATTATTTTTTAAATCTAAATGTAGGTTGATTATTTGCTTAATTCTGTATGAATATCAATAACAAAATCATTTCATATTTTATTTAATTTTATAATATGTTCCGTCGCAACGCACGGGCTCGATACTAGTATATATATATATATATATGAGGAGGGTTCCACTGTCTCAATTTTTCGTGCCTCAATTTTACCTCCAAATCTCAAACGTTAGATGTGCATCAATAATTGTGTGGATGAGAGCCTCTTATTAACAAAAAAATTCACCGTCCATTACTTTCAATACTGATCGCTCCAGTTCCCCTCTTCTTTTGACTTTCTCATTAATGTCGCTTTCCTCCCCACCCAAACCCGGTGCGATAGAAAACGGCGTACGGCGACTTCGACGAGAGCAAGCCGATCTACTTCTCCATTAAAGGTACTGTCTACGCAGCTATGCTGGAAAGTTCTTCTACAGTCCCGGAGGACTGTACGCTGTCTTTGACGGCCGTGAGTGCGCACGTGCCCTCGCAAAGATGACGAAAGAGAAAGACCATTGCATAGTCGATGCCGATGACTTGACTGAGAAAGAGGCGACCACGCTAGCTGTCTAGGAGAAGAAGTTACCAGGCACAAGTACCCGGTCATTTACCTCCTCATTTGAACTGAAAATAAGTTGAAAAGGAATAAGAACGCTTGTTGTGTTTGATTTGATCAATAAATTTTGTTGTATGTACTGGGTATGAATCTCTATGCTAATATGATTTGCTGATAAGAGGTTTTCTTAATTATGAAATTATCTACTACTACTATTAGTGGCATAATTTCAAATTTTCAATTGTCTTTTTTCCTTTATAATTTATCTGATAGTAGGGATTTCACTGCTTCATTTGATCTACTTTGATGACTTTATATGTAGAACACGTTGGTAGATTCAAATCAACTATTTGAACTTTAAAAATGAAGAAACGAGAGAAGGGTGCACGTTTGGAGCACAAAAAAGAGGGTGCATTTTAACCCCACTCATATATATATATATAGACAGGCTAATACGCTTTCGGCAGCACTTCGGCCGAAGTGCTGCCACCCCATTTTCGATTTTTCAAAATCCAAATGGTCGATCCGAACCGTTCATCTTGTTCTCTATATTAATATCTGCTTGGAGACCAAATTTTACATTTTTTAGAATTTTTTTGCTATTTATTAAGCCACTTTGAAAATCCCTGATCCAACGGTGAACCCCCGATTTTACTGTTTGGCAAGCCACCGTTGGATTAGCGATTTTCAAAGTGGCTTAATAAATAGCAAAAAAATTCGAAAAAATGTAAAATTTGATCTCCAAGCAGATATTAATATGGAGAACAAGATAAAGGGTTCGGATCGACCATTTGGATTTTAAAAAATAAAAAATGGGCCGAAGTGCTGCCGAAAGCGTATTAGCCTGTCTCTCTCTCTCTCTCTCTCTCTCTCTATATATATATATATATATATATATATGAGAAAAGATTTTTGTCCACCGTCTTCTGTTCACCATTTGTCCACAGCGCTATCCACCCCGTGTTTAACTAATTTGAACGAACACCGGTCCCCACTTCTAACCACTTACTCTGCCTATTTAACCTTCCTTCCATGCCTCTATTCCCTTTTGTGAATCTCATTTTCAAAATATTTCTTCTCCGATCAACTTGTTTCCTTTCTGAGGCGATTTCTTTCCGATATTACTTTTTTGCTTTACGAAGATAAAATTTTCTGAATCTAAAAATCGATCAATATCTGAAAAAGGATTTCTTCTCCGATATCTTAAATTTCTGAGGTGATTTCTTCTCCAATATCTTAAATTTTGATTTTTCAATTTGTCGCTTTCTTCAATCGGTAACTTTTTTCTTCGATCTCTTATTCTTTACTCAAAAAAGGATTGGACCGATTAATTTATTCGATTGATGCTTTATTGTTCATGTTGTTGGGTTTCGGATACCACTTTTGGGGTTTCGCGGTAACCAAAACCCGTTTAGGCTTAAGGTGCGAAATGACCGTAGAACAAAAATTTCTACGGCCAACTTAAGCTCAGGATTAAACAGGGTATGTCAAGAAACTTTCCAAGGCGGTCCACCTTCAGTATTCCTTTGGCATCAAAACCCAATTTAATCATTTCACAGATCTACTCCATGATTGATTTCTAAAACTTTAATCTACTTACCAATTAAATAGACTAATATAACATATTTATACCTTGTTTCCAAATCACAGTTGGAATGCAGACCGAGCGTGTAGAGCTACATCACGGAAGGAATCGACTCGTCTCGGAGCATCAGACGTCTGATGCCTCTATTGGTTATCCACCAGGACTAACCAGAGAGCGGTTAATTTCTTCTGCCAAAAATACCGTAAACCGCAGAATTCTGCAAAAACACTATTCACAGGGAAAAGACAAAAACCCGTAAACACGAATTTTCGGTTACTCAGTTTCATCAAATGAGCAAAACTGATATACCGCGAAATTCGGTAAAACACTATTCAACGGTCCCATAAATATACTCCACAACAACCCGCAAGATTATACGTCAACTACGTATAACTTTCTTTTCTCAACCGAAACACTATTTGGAAGAGAAACCGAGAAAGAGAAAAAATACCGATTCGATTCTGCACGAAACGATACAAGTGAATTAGTGGTTTTTCTCTCTACATGCACCCCTCTATTTATAGGCTTTTGAGAAGGTTCGCAAAAGACCGAAATACCCCTCAACATATGTCTATTTATAAGGTATGCCATTGACACCTCATCCTTTTATATGTGAAATGACCAAAATACTCCTTCCACACCCTTCCACACTCTTCTCCATGTTTCTACACATGTAAGGTGGCATAGGTGTGAAATGACTATTTTGCCCTTGTGGATAGGATTGATGACATGTCATCTGGATAGGATCAATGACATGTCATGCGGATAAGGACGAATCTGAAAAGACCCGAATGCCCTCGGTCCGAACACAAATAATATTCGTATAATTATTTTGAACAATTATATATATATTTTTCTTGCGGTTGTTGTTTCGGTAATTTATACAACGTGTCCGGCACATTTATAAATTAACCGGTTAACTTTTATACAACGTGTCACACACGTTTATAAATTAACCAATGTTTTTGCTTGTTATTTTTACATAACATTTATAATTTAATTATAACACGTATAATTAATTATAGCCATCTTACTATTGATCATAACCAATTTATAATCAGTCACAATAAAATTCTCCGATTAACTCCTATATGGTGTGACCCAATAGGATCTGTGTTATGTTGGTAAATAGAATTAAAACTGTTTTAACTTCTATAATCATGGGTGGCGTCTGGCAACACATCATGACCATCCAATTACACAAATGATGCTGTACAGTACAATATCACGATCCAATAAACAATTTAATTGTGTCTGTTCTTCTGTCTCATAGCTATCAGATTAGTTTCAAGGTAGATATGTGTCATCCTTTTAAACTTAATCTTTTCTTGATCTTGAGCAGATTATCAAATATGATTACTCTTGTAATCATACCGCGCGCTGATAATCTTACTCTACCAAGGGGCCCAGTGATGCTATAGCTCGTATAAAATACGAGGGACAAATAGTATTCTTGGTAAACTATCACTTCCTCAGCTAAGCTATACATATGGAAAAGCTACCGTTATGACTGCTTTTTACGGACAGCGGTGGATAACAATCACACATACATATTTCTCAGTGGGAATGATAAATACCTCATACTTTAGAACGTGACACTGAATGAAAACATAAATGACACGAACACAATTCTATTTAATGTTTCATTCGAGGTCTGTCAAATACCATGTTCCTAGAACATGTATCTATGTGATTAAAATGACATCTCGTGTCAGGTGGTTTGTAAAACTTAACCATCTTTTAATCCACATACTAACCTTATAGCGGTAATTAGTGTTCCTGCTAATTACCTTGGTCAGTGACCTTTTAAGATTAAGAGTATATATCATCTATATTATGGAGTTTCACAATTTCAGTCATGAACTCGAAATGATCCATAAATGCAATAATACTCAAAGTAACAAAATGATATTAATCATCCAATTCATGAACAAAGTTTTATGATATATTATCGTATTATTGACTTCTAGATTATTACAAACTAACACATGTAGCAGTGGAAGGGTTAGTCCCCTTTTATGAAGTCTGAGAGAGATCGAATTGTAGTCAAAGTGAGATCAACTGCTCGCTCTTCCTCCTAAGAAGTTCTTTTTGACTTTAAGTTTCAAGAAATCGATTTGGATGGGTGAAGAAAACTAATATTTGCTCCGATTTTTCAATTTGTCTGCTTTCTTCAATTTGTAACTTTTTTTTTCTTATATAATCTGCTTATGACGTTTTTCATCTTTGATCGGATCGGATCGGAAAAATAATTTGGATTGGCCACGACGGCAACGAAATCGTAATTGTTGTTTTTTTGTATTTACCTTCTCTGATTCATTTTTCCTTTGCAATGTCAATTTTAATTGAGATTACTGACTCGATCTCGTTTTTTATACATGATCGCAATGGAACCTTCAATCGTGGAGCGCGATCGAATAGAAGGTATTTTTGTTGAAGAGCACGACAAAATTCAAATCTAGTAAGTTATTTTTGTTGAATTTGTTGTTTTTGTTATATGCAATAACAGATCTAGCATTTCAAATGAAATGTGAAGGAAACAGATGATAGAGATGAGATATAGAGTATTGATCTGTTAATTTTACAGTATTCATCTTGTCATTTTACAGTATTCATCTTGTAGAAATCTGGAGGAAATAGATGATAGAGAGGCGAAATGGAGTAATCTGTTAATTTTACAGTATTGCCTTGTTAAATTTACAGTATTCATCTTGTCATTTTACAGTATTCATCTTATAGAAATCTGGAAGAAAGAGATGATAGAGAGGCGATATGGAGTATTGATTTGTTAATTTTATAGTATTGCCTCGTTAATTTTACAGTATTCATCTTGTGAAAATCTGGAGAAAAGAGATGATAGAAAGACGATATGGAGTATTGATTTGTTAATTTTACAGTATTTATCTTGTAATTTTATAGTATTTATCTTGTAATTTTACAGTTTTCATCTTGTGAAAATCTGAAGGAAAGAGATGATAAAGAGATTTCTTACTCATCCGAACAATGAACACAAGAGATTTTTAATGTAAAAGTTATTTGTCCATAGTTTTTGTTGTTGCTATTATGCTATTTTGAATGTTGCGGTGAATATTTTTATCTTGTGTTGAACAAATGTTGTTTGTGGTGAACATATTTTTTGTGTGATGATGGATGTATGTATAGATTTAGCCATTTTAGAGTATACATAGTATTATTTTATGGTTTATATTTTACAATTTTACAGTATACATGATTCTTTGTAGGTTGTAGTTTAAACTGAAATGTAGTATTTGTTACATTTTATCTTACAGTATAGATGGTATTATTTTATGGTTTAGTTTTAGAAATTTTACAGTATACAAGATTCAATTGAAAATTTACAGTATTATGTAAAAAATTTACAGTATACAAGATTCAATTGAAAATTTACAGTATTATTTGAAAATTTTATAGTATACAAAATTCAGTTTTACAGTATACGAAATTCAATTGAAAATTCTACTGTATACAAGATTTCATTTTACAATTCTGCTGATTCAATTTTACAGTATACAAGATTCAATTGTAAATTTTACTGTGTAGAAGATCCAATTTTACAGTATACAAGATTCAACCCAGTGCGGACGGTAATAACTGCCAATAACCGCTAATTACCGCTAATAATTAACTCTAACTACCAATAATTTCATATAACTGTAATTTCTGAAAGTACATTTATTTTGTGATATTGCGTAAGTTGCAATCTTTTTCTAACTATTATGGAACCATTTCAAATAGTTGTTTGATGTTTTGTGGTTAACTGATATATTTTATGTGATATATTGTATAATTATACAGTATGTAGAAGTAATTTTACAGTATTCGTGCAAGTCAAAACTGTGACCAAATAGTGAACAAAAGACTGAACAATTAGACGCTTCCTATATATATATTGAGGCGTACGTACAGCTTGGTTCTACTTGTACACATATATATGCATGAATCATGATCACGATTATTGTTATTAATTATTACTTAAATTTTGGAAAGTATGTGGCGCGCGTAGAAAGAAAATAGCAGCTAGCTAGTAGCTAGTAGCTAGTGTATGTTTCATTATCATGAAGGTGAAGGTGAAAGTGAAGCCTGCCTTTTCAAATTCATCCGTTAATTTTTTTGGATCGCATGAATAATCTAGAAAACAATTAGTTTTGTTGCACGAATCTCGAAACAAAATGAACAGTTGATTTGAAGAAGCAGTGCACTCTTCGTCTCATCTTCATTGGAGACAGCCAGACTGGGACAAGTGGATGGGATCATTGGGATGGGAGACTCATAAATTGCTTTTTCTTTATTACCACTTCCCACTTCCCACTTCCCATCTCTGGTCGATCCTCTATGGCCACAACAAAATATGTAGTCATGTGGCGGCGCACTGAGATTGGGTACAGTACCAGCATTACGAATATATTTTAATACTTTAAGAGATGGAGATGGAGATGGCCATGGTCATGGCTCGATGGAGGCATGGAGCATGAAAAAAGTTGGCTGATGGAGAGATGATGATATAATTAATTACAGTAAGCAAAAGGGGAGGGAAACATATATAGTAATACCCTCAAATATTGAGCATTGCTGGCACCAGTACTCTCAACCATCTTTGAGAAGCCGCTCCCTTCACTCGATAAGAGACTCTCTGGTGTCTCCAACTCCACTACCTACAATGGATACTTAATTCGAACCAATAAATGGCTATAATATATATACACTACCAGAATTCTAGTTTGTACCAAGGATAGCTATAGCTTGTAACATGAGTATTTAAGACCCATGTTAAAAAATTGGCATTTCTGATTCCATATATCTTTTAACATGAGCTGTCTCATGCAACAAAGCACCCTTGTAACTGCCTGATGCTTGTCCATGTTATTGTCTCCTAACTATGCATGTTAATAATATTAGGAGAGCCCGCCCCCTCAGATAATGTATTTTATTGGATGCTCATGTTAATAGTTGATTCTATACTCATGAAAATAGTTAGAACATACTTTTTACAAGAGCTCGCCCATGTTATTGTTTGAATGTTATTGTTTATATTATTTTATTGTAGGGGTCCATGTTAATACTGGACTAGTCACCCATGTTATTGTTTCATTGATCCCGATTATATTATTTTATTCTAGAGTCCATGTTAATACTAGACCAACCACCCATGTCATTAATCTGGATTGTTGAGTCAGACTATGTTATTGTTTCACTGATCTTGTTTATATTATTTTATTCTATGATCCATGTTAATACTTAACCAAAAGCTCATGTTAATAATTTCAATTTACTTTTGTCAGATTATTATTTCTCATTTTTTATCTCCTTTTTAACAGTGAATATAACTAAAAATAAAATGTCCACAAATTATAATAGTATATAAAATAACTTTAATTTTAAAACTTAAGCATTTGAGTTTTAGATAAAATTCTCCCAAATTTTTAAGATACATAATTAATTCACCAAATTGGAAAAAAAATATTACAATAACTATATCACCAAATATATATTCACCAATTTTTTTGATATACGCAATTAACTCCCAAGAGCTTCAATTATTTTGGCTAAATCCCACCCCCCAACTGCTCATTGAACAACTCGCTCACCTTCATTTTCCAGTGCTATATATCAAATAACAAAAGGTATTGAAAATGTACCAGATTTGATCCATAGTACACCATATTTGTTATGTACTATTCAGTTTTTGCATCCATAGTAGAAAGCTACTTTTTGAATGTGTATTTATTTGGTTAAATTTTGACAACATTGATTAACGGGTTCACACACATTAAACCCGTTAGCTGAAATATTTATCCGTTAACTAAATCCGATTAGATAAACCCATCAAGGAGCATGGTCCTCTCACCATCTTCAACAACTTTTTCTTAAAAAGAGAAAACTATATACTAATTTGTCTCCAACTTCATCAAAAGAACACACACATTAAACTCAACAAATTTAGAGGGTATATATTATGGTAATTTTCCGTCAAATAGTTAACGGTGTTAATTTAAAGTAATAGATATCTTGCATTATAGATTGATTGTCACAAAATCAGAATTTCGTAGGATGTTGGTCGATTAAAAAAAAATCAGAAATTAAATGTATCACTTTAAATCATCACAGTACCAAAATTTATAAATATGCAGATAGGTCCTAATAAATATTATTTTTGAAATTAGGTTTGTATGAAGGCCTGACAAGCAGTAAGAAAGTAATTTGAATCTAAATCCCAATAACTTTTACTATTATTTTAATCATATATTTTTATAAAATTTTAATAAGATTAATGCATTGTTTCTAGATACCAAAGACCTAGTTAAGCTTGCAAAAAAGAAGAAAAAATGCATTAATCTTTAAATGGATTAGCAAAAATCATGTCTTTTTTTAAAACATTTATTTTAGGGATAAAATTGTCAATGAGGATTGGGTCATTGTTGTTAACTATTTAGTCAACAATGAAGATTTGGTATTGGACTAACAGATGTGTGCATAGCTGTTAAATGGATTAACAAGGCCCCACAACCTGAATATTGAATTTTATACCATGAACTATACCAGTAGCATGACAGTCCTATAAAAAACTATTGGATTAATATATTTCTTTCATTTGATTTGTACATGGTATGGATTATGTAAAAGCACAAAAATCTATAGTGAGGGACTCATGAATATGCCAGAAAGTTAAGTAGTATCTTATCCTGATCATTATCCAACTGTCATGAATATGCCAGCTTTGAGTCACTGCAGTAGTATGGTATGGCTAGATACAATAGGAGAGGGCAGAGCGAGTACCTTGAGCAACGCAAGCTTGAACAGCATCACAGATCTGCTTAGTTATGTCAAAAAGGGTGAGTTCATGTGTAACCTTCCAGAAACCCAATAAATACAAAAGGGCAAGTTCATGTCTAACCTTCCAGAAACCACAAAATATCAGATATCTGATTTAGGTGCGGTTTAATTGTCAGTATCATTCTCAGAATCTGTCTGCTTATTGTTCTAAATAATACTTGGCTTGCAAGTGTAATTACATTTCTTTTTTAAAACTAAATCAACTTTTTTAATAAATATTTTTGCTCATGTGGCATGTGGTTTGCAATGGTGACATGCAAATTAGTACCAGCACCAATCAAATCTCTATCTCCTTCACTAAAAACCTTGTATTATTTTTCCAAACTTATTCAGTGCTTAATTAATTAATTAATTGCATAATTGAGACTTATTCCAACTTAATGGGTCTTAAAACAATAAAAAAAAAAGGAATCAATACTCGTGCTGCATGTAAATGTGCACACCTCGACCAGCACACTTTATCATCAACCAAACTTCCAGCCCTAAAACATTGGAGAATCGTAGGGGAGAGAGACACGAGGAAAGCCTAGGACGTGTCACATGAGGCCGGCAAGCATCGGCAGTGGCCGACATGATGCGATTTGTAGCATTGGATGGCTCTGGAGCCTGGTGCACTCTGGTAGGCTCAATCTGCTATGATTTCATGGATGTGCCTGAGTAGAAGGAAATCGACTTATACTTAATGATGATTACATGTGAAAATGAAGTTCTAACATTAGTTCCCTTAAATACCAATTAAGTTTACCATATTTTGCAGTTCATTACCGATAATGAATTGTCATTCAACACTCTTGATGAGAGCTTACTGTCAAATTCTTGAGAGGTTTTACCACTGCTAGTGGCTTTTCTGGTAATTTGTGGAAATGGAAAAGAAATTGATACAAGGTTGTTGGATGTGCTAATTCATAGTTTACTGAAAACATATAGAAATAACACAAATCTAGGACTCAACAGGCCTTAAAAACAATTCAATTGTGCATTGAGAGTGGCATCAAGGGACACGTTGCCATTCAACCGAGCTGCTTGCCGAGACATAGAAATCACTAAATCCAGACCAAAAAGTGCCTGAAATTTAATTCCACATTCAATCAAGTTTAAACCATCAAATACAAATAATAAGTACAAAGAGAAAAACTTTGACTTGAGCATTTTATCAAACACCTTGAAAGCCGCTGAGTTGGCCTCCCCTTTTATTTTGTTTTCATGGTGGAGAAGGGGCTTCGATCGTGTTTGTTTAGAGTCATTCCTTTCTAGTTTGAGGTGCAGTTCTAGGCCGAGAAAGGGAGAAGGGAGGAGGGCAATAAGAAAGAAGAAGAAAAATCCAAGTTAGGCGGCTGTAGAGAGAGACTTAGGTTTTACGGTAATAGAAGAAATCAAATTTTAGAAGGGAAAGGGGAAATTTCTGGAGGGAAATGAAGGAGGGAAGTGAAATTTTAGTCTTTTGGTACAATTGTGAGAGTGGAAAGGAAGTACACTCAGAGAGGAAGTGTAATAGTGCAATAAGTAACATAATATTTGGATTTAAGATCTGACCGTGTGATTATCTTTACACACTAATATCAAAGGATTCCATGCATCATCTACCGTCAGATCTAAACAGAAATATTATTTTACCTCAGACTTAGGGACTCCCTATCCACATTAAAAAAATATAACAGAAATATGCACACTTCATCACATATCATACGGTTCATATTTATAGCTCTAATCTGATTCTAAACACTTGCACATAATTAAAATATGAAAAAACTAGTTTTTTATATTTTTCTATTTTCAAATCATAACAACCATTCACAATTTTATAGAATTTCATTATTTGTAGCCTCTTCAAATTGAGCCAAAAATTGCGAGCCGTTGATTTTCACATGAGTATTCAACGGTTGATCTGCAATGAAATAACGTCTAATTTCTTTTAAAATGATCAAGTTAGTACCAGAAACCTAAAAAAAAAAAAATTGGAGTTCCAACAATTATAAGCTTCGATCTAATGTGAAGTGTCTATAGCCCTACGATGTCGTTATATTCCGTTGCTTGGATGGAAGTGTAAATGAACATCAAATTAAATCAAACTTACCAACAATGAAATTAATATAACACTCTTTGATTTGAACGGTTCCGATCGACCAACGGACGATGTTTGGCTTTGTTCCTTCATTAACTCACCCAACAAGAGTTGATGTTCTATGGTTATGCATGTTTTGACACAAGTCATTGATGTAACATGCATGTACAACTATATAATTTAATTTGTTAAAATTATTTAATAATGCAATAAAAATGTTCTCACATTATACTTTGGTATAAATTTTATCAATATCATTTTGTCATTTTAATAATTACCATTTTGATAATAAAAAAATTGAACTAGTTAAATTTATAATAAATAAAACCAATATCAATTATTACTCCTAAACATTTAAACATATATGTACCATCAATTACTATACTAATTTGGCCATAATAACCGTAAAAGAATTAAAAATATATTTTTTAGAATTTTTTTCATGTTATCTATTATGCATACATTACTTAATTTTATTTTTGTTTCATTTTCACTTTCCTCTAAATTTTTCCTCACGGAATTTTGAAATTTGAGATGATTTTATTAGCAGAGCGGTTTTGATTTTATGCAATGGACGGCCTATATATTTTAAAGAGTATCCAATATATTTAATACACTGATTGAAGCTAAATATGCTCTGTTAATATCTATACTTAAAGAAATTTTTTGTTCCCATCGCATCTAGAGAGAATTTAGAGAGCCGCATCTCTCTTGTACTCGTTTAACCCTAAGATATTTTCATTTCCCTCTCTCTCTCTCTCTCTGAGGGTTTTCAAAATTAATCTCTCCGCCGCTCACCTCAAATCCGGCTCTCTCCTCTGTCCGCCGCTCAACAACTTCAGCCCCTCTCTCCTTCCGCCGTTACCTTCGCCGCTCAGCGCAATGCCTAGGCATAGCTTCGTCGATTGGAAGCCATCCGCCTAGGATTCTAGAGGAATTTCTCTCTAAACCCGATCAACTCGATCTCCAGACTCAAGCGGGCTTCTAGCTCTTTTCACTGGCGCGATTCAGATCTCTAGTAAGGTTAGATCAAACATCTAGTCGAGTATGGTGCGAACCAACTGATTTTGTCCAAATCAGGTAGTAAGAGAATAATTAATTTGGAAATTACTAGTTTTACATTTTTTTGGGTTTAATTTGGGTAACCCTAAAATTTTCACTTTTCTGAGTAATTTTGAAATTGAACTGTCAATAGCTTATCAAAGAGATGCTTCCTTCTATCGAAAAATTTATCATTCAACTGTGTAAAATTTGGAACTTACTACTAAGTCCTCAATTAATTTAACATTCAACTGTGTATTAAGACAAGGAATTAAGAGGATAAAGTGGTAAATTGTTTATCCATTAAGAGGAATTAAGTTTGTTCTTTAAGGGTGCATAATTGAACTTAACATTTATATGATAGTTGAGCATGACAATGCAGCTACATAACACTATAACCATATTTCATACTTTAACCAGTAAGTTTATCGTATCATCATGTACCAGTGCATCTTGATTTATGGTATATTATCTTATAAGTTCTAGAGACTAACTTGTAAAGTCACATTGATAACACTTGTGTATTTTTTTTTGACAGCTTAGAGGTGCCATTGAAGAGAGCACGTCTGATTATGACAAGGAGAAACTACAAGAGAAGCTCACAAAACTTTCTGGCGATGTAGCTGTCCTAAAGGTAAAATTTTGTAATCAAAAGTTTGTTTATTGAACATGTGTGTTGGTATGCATGTTTTTCCTAATGTGTTGTAGATGCATCATGCATATATTTCTCATGAATTAAAATTACATCCTTTTATGTAAATGTTCTTACAAAGGTGTCATACAGCTTCTAATTCAATGATAAGTGTATGTCTAACTCAAAGGCATGTACTAAATTTCCCAAAGCAAACTCATCAGCAGAATGGCATATATCAGTACTCTTTCATCTCTGTGGTTGCGTTCGGATGAGGCAAAGAATAGTGCTAACCCGGGTGAAGGTATACTTTAATGGCGCTTTCGGCCACTTGGGTGAAGGTATACTTTATGCAGTAAACCCATTTTTCCTTAACAATATGTTTTATTTGTAGAACTAATTAAATCTTTTTTCCTATATAGTGCTCTGAAATGGCTGACATCGGCAGCAAATGACATCTTTTTTCACCTTTTTGTGTTATTTCGAAATTGAACTGTCAGTATCTTATCAAAGCATGTTGATGCTTGTTTAAGTGTTGCCTTGCTTGCTTGTTAGAAAGATGCTTGTTTAACTATCAATAGCTTATCAAAGAAGGTTAATTGGATGGTTCTTTTTAAATATGACAGTAAGTTTGAGGTTTTAACGCTTATTGGTTTTAACAAGATAAACCATTGGTGAGGATTTATACGTAATACATGATAATTGATAATTTTTAAATGGATGTGTAGAATACTTTGAGACCACTAGTGTAGCTGATAAGTAAATTTGATGGACATATTAATTGTTGTCTTGGAAGGGTTGTTCCTGATTTCTTCTCAAGTTTAGATACTTCATTGTGAACTTGTTTCTCTTGAATCCAAATTTCTTAATTTATGTTAGTTATCTTCTTTATTTCTTCTCTGTTTTACATTTTGGAGCAACTTGATATAAATAGTTACTCGATAAGTACCAAGTAACTTCTATTGTTATTGTTTTTCTAAAAGCACCAGGATCAGGTAAAAAAGGTCACCATATGGGCGATTTCATCCCTTAAGAGGAATTAGAGAAGTTCATGGCACGCTGTAATGATCTAAGATGATAATATTGGTCACTAACTTCTTTCTAAGATGGATGGAAAGAAGGTATAATTATACTTCAGGGGTTAGTTTTTCATAATTTTCTTGTTGGTGGTCCCAAGTAGGGCTGCAAGTTTAGCTTGGAACTCACGACTCACTTGTGTTCGATTTGAAATGTATGATATTTATCATACTGCCAATACATGTCATTTACCTTTGGAATTGAAATAGACCTTCCTATCAGAAATTAGAATAAATTGGAACAAATTGGAACTTTGGTCAATCATAATTATCTTGAGATTGTGTTAATTGGATCCAGCTAGTCCTTCATTTCTTCAAAATTGCATCTTGTTTTGGTCAAATTTGATCATTATTTAGTTAGAGTTTCTTATTTTGCCAATTCAATTTCTTTCTTAATTAGATGTTTGTTTAATTTGCAAAATTCATAAATTTACTAAACAATTGGCAAGTAGAACTTGGTAAGCTCAGTAAGCTTTACTCCTTACCTTTATGTTTATTAAACAAAACGAAATTCATGTGAATGAACTTGTTGATTAAATGTTGTATTATTGAGAATGAATTAGTCTTCGTGGTACTTCATTTTTTTTCTCAATTAATTTTATTAATTATTTACTTGTTTGTATAGGTGAACGATTAATGCACATAGCTCGACATGCATGGATTTATATGGTAGAAGTGAGCTGAGATTAGAGGCTGCGCGGGGATGGTCATTGAGCATCAGTTTTGTTTATTAAATATGCCCACTAGTTGACCAATAATTGCTTATTATTCTTTAATTCTAGCACTGTAATTGGTACCTGTGATGTGGATTTTAGGAATTAGTTAATTTTCATAAACCTTGTTTATAAGTTCATTTTAGTATTCTTATTGTAATGTATTTTGGTACAATGTATGATAATTATATTATGTTGATTAATGTTTATTATATGTTATCTATATATTTTAATGTGTTTATGTAAATCTAGTTTAATGGGTAATGTAAAAAAATACCGGGTTGGTACCAGATTGGTACATGCAAAAAGTACTATTGATATTCATGCAAATAGTTAGGTGGGATCCATGTGTACTGGCCATGCAAATAGTTAGGTGGGACTCACTTGAATTAGCCTTGCAATTACTAAGATGGGTTCCACGCTTCTCTCCTTGCAAATACTTGGAGGGTCTCACACTTCTTTCCTTGCAATTACTTGGATGGGACCCACAGTTCTCTCCTTGCAATTACTTAGATGGGTCCCACGTTTCTCTCCTTGCAACTACTCTAGACAGGTGCCAAAGCTGAAAGTTGTTGCATGTGTACTTGTTGCAAGAGCTAGCTCATGTTAAAAACCATTTCGGAGTAGTAACATGGGTGTGCTGAGCAGTTACAAGGAGGGTATAGGCATGGGGGGGCGCATGTTAATGACGTTTTTGGGACTTATAACATGAGCACTCGCATGTAACAAGTCATTTTCAGACCCTTGGTACAAAAGATAATTCTAGTAGTGATACACACACACACACACACCCAATTTCACCTTAATTGAACGTCTAACCGTTTGAATCGACTACTTAGATTCTGAAAATAAAAAAATTGAGTCATTTATTCTAGAAGCTTGAAAAAAAATGTTTTGAACTTAGCTATTTTCTCTCTCTCTATATATATATATATATGGACCCTATCCTTTGGTGTAATAAGGTAAATTTCATCAATTGGGTTTGGGTCCCATGCAACTAATTCATATTTAGAACTTCGAAGCAGGGTCATCTGTTCTATTAATTTTCTATTAATTAATTCCTCTATCATTTCAGTATTTCAGTGTTGTTCAAATTAATTACAGTTATCAATGTATGTAGAAAATTGTTATTTTTAGATGGATTCTCAACCATCGAAAAACAGTGATTTTAAACAGTTCTTAAAAATTAGTAACAGAGTTTTGAAAAATGTAAAATTTGGTCTCCTAGTCTATTTCAATATGTAGATCATGTTGAACGGTTTGGATTGATTGTTTGAATTTTCAAATATAAAAATAAGAGCATGAAGTAAAACAATGCTCTTTCAAATATGAGGGATGTTATAAATTAATTCTTCCTCTTGACTGATAACCTTCATTTCACTAGAGAAGATAATTAGATTAGGTTTCAAATTAATCTTGTGAATTAAGATTTATTTTCATGAGAAGCAAGCATGTCATGTGTCATTATTGACATAATTAATTAATTGTCAAGTAAAGATTTTAAGTCCTCAATTAATGACTTATCTTCTTCTTTTTTTTTTCAAATATGTTTCTAGATGTTACTTTCAATTATTTTGAAATTGTAAATTTTGTCGCGACTTTGTAGATAGTTTTGTTAAATACTGTAAACTGGCAAAAAAGTCTCAAATTTTATTTTTTTCAAAAAAAAAAAATTTTTTTCATTTTTTTTAAGAATTTGTATCTAGATGTTATTTCCAATTGTTTTGAATTCTTTAAATCTTATCACATAACTTTGTAGACAATGTCATTGAATACTGTAAACAAGTAAACAAAAAATTATTTTATGTTTTTAAATTTACATCTAGATACTACCAATTATTTGAATTCTATAAACCTTATCACATGCACTCTTTAGACAATTTTGTTAAATACTATAAACTGGATATTATAAATTTCAAATTTTAATTTTTTTTTTCAAAATTTTAGTTTTGTTAAATTCTACATCTAGATGTTTCTTTCAATTATTTTGAGTTTTGTAAATCTTATCACATAACCCTGTAAACTTAAGATTTGAATTTTGTAAACCTAACTTGTAGTTTGTGAATTTTATGAAAGAAGTTAAATCAAAATAACTATGATTTGGTTAGAATTTCATTTTTGACACAGTTTTAACGTGAAATTACGGACATAAATTAAATGTCCACAACTTCACGTTGAGAACAACATTTTATGGTCCAATCCAATGATTTTCTTGGTTAATCATTTCTGAAAATCAAATTTTGAGAAAATGATATTTTGATGAAATGGTGATTATTTGGTTTAACTTCTTTTTTTTTTTTGAATGATATATTTAAAAATTTTGGTAAGTAGCCGTTGTAATTACAAAGAAGCGGTTGGAATTAAATTATATATAGTTGTCCCCGACCTGCAGCACATATATATATATATATATATATATATAGTTTCCCTTGCGGAGTGTGACACAGACACAGTTAATAAACCCAGGGCTTGAATACTAAGAAATTGGACATTGGATTATGGAAATTAGTTGTTGGGGGTATATTTTATTTTTATTTTTTGCTTGGTTTTGTATAAGTTTTGGGAGATATATTTTTATATATATACACGCAAAATCATTAATAGGCGACGTCGACGGGATATACAACTGATCTCATTCTCGTCTAAGACACTGTTGACAGACCCCATATATATATATATATATATATATATATACGAAAAACATATTACATAAATATTTAGATCCTTTTTAATACAAGTAAAAGTATATTGTAAAATTGCAAGGAAGTTTAATTTGAGGCAGCTAGGAAATATCTTATTACTTAAATCCCTTTCCAGCTTAATTATCACCGTATTCAATCTTATTACTCATATGTGGACACAAGAAATTTAGAATCCTGTCCATACATTTTCTTATCTTGAAAAAATCGATTGATCATGATTTTATAAAACTTTGTTTTTGTTGCTCTTGGTAATGGATACGTCTCGTGTCTTTAAAGTATTATTGGCATGAGTAGAATTCCAATGTCTTGTGTCTTTCATATATCTCAATCGTGTGTTATATTCGAAAACTATAATTTTATGTTTTGAATTCTATAAACTGTATTGTAAAATTTTGTAAATCCAATTATTTTGAATTATGTAAACCTTATCACATGATTCTGTAGACAATTTCGTTTAATACTGTAAATCGGTAAAACAGTTGTAAAGTTTTAAGTTTTTTCAAAATTTTATTTTTATTAAATTTTGCATCTAAATGTTTCTTTCAATTATTTTGAATTATGTATATCTTATTACATAACTCTATAAACTTAAGCTTTGATGTAAACCTAAGTAAAAAGGTTATGTAAATCTAACATATGAATTATGTAAACCTGAATGATCTCGAGTGTTTTAAATCTAAATAACATGTCAAGAATTATGTAAATCTAATGTATGATTCTACAAATCTAAGTAAAAATTTTATCTAGTCTTTTACTAGATCGAAATCATGTTTCAATCATAGAAAGAAATATTGGCCGATATCAATCCAGATCAGCCGATACGTATCAGTATCGGCTGGGACCAATTTGATATTGGTCCAATATACTCGTGGATTTTGTATTTTTCGTCCAATTTCTGCCATTATGGTTCGATTCTAATCATTATTCGTCTGAAAACTTGAACCCATAATTGATTAAATAGAGTATAAACTATACACATGCTAAAAACTCGTCACATTCATTGATTAAATAGAGCATCAACTATGAACTCATGATTGGTTAAATGGTGTATCAACTATATATGCATATGGATATGAAGATGTTAACAATCATTCATTTGGATTTACAATGTCTTTTTTTTTTATTCGGGACAATAATATCTCCATTTTTATCATAATACAGACGACAGTGAAGTAATTCAGCCATCATGACATAGTTTTTGACAGTGAAAGAGTGTTTATAGTTTTAATGCTTGTATAATATTGTATTAGTGGATTATTTGATTATTTTATTGTAATCATTTATCTAATCATAATTTATTGACAAATTATTTTTTTATCAATTTTTTCCTATTTTTTTTAGTGTAAAACAAGATTCTAGTCAAAAAGTATGATTTTCTGATCTGAATCGGCCGGGATAACTGTATCTGTTTACAGAATTTTAATGTGGTCCCAGACTCTCAGTGGTCCCGGTGAAAGGTTTAAAAGTGGTCTCGATCAAAACAGTTAAAGTTGTTAAAGTGGAGATTAAAGTAAAGATTTTTGGATACCACACGAAAAAATTATGTTTACAGAATTCATTACATTGGTTAAATGAATTAGTATTGAAGTTGAACCGGAGAAAATATGGGGATTGATGTTGGGAGACTATTAATTAATTAAAGGCCATACCATGCATTGTTATGGATCCTTGGGAGCGTTATAATGGAGTCTGGTAATATTTACAATTTTTTAGGGTGGATCTGGTAATATTTTTTGACGCAGCTGGTAGCGAGAATTAATAATAGTTTTTGCAAACACACCATTAGTATTAATTTACAGATTAATTGCAGCTAGAAAAAAGATTGTAAATTAATTTGAAAATCCCTAGTACTTCCTAGCTATAAGCAGTGTGCCCATAATCATAAATTCATAAATTCATAATTCATAACCGACAGCAAGAGGGGCCACAGGATAACCCATTGCATGATTTCCTCCCAATCTCCTCACACAAAGATTCACTATCCCATTACCCCTCCCCTCCTCATCTCTTAACCTATAACTCAAGAAATGCTGGTACCCGACCGGCCCGTATGAGAAATCTGACAAAGGAACTTTGACACCGGCAACATACACCGCATTAGATGTATCCACCCACCATGTGAAGGTTCCCTGATGTGCAGACGCTCGTTCCACAATGGATAGTTGTGGGTATCTTCTGTGCTGGTGGTGGTGGAGACCACAGAGGGCCCCGATCGAATGGAGACAAATGCGCCTTGGCCAAGGTGGTGGCTCCCCTGGCGCAGATCCTCAGCTGAGATGACAGTTATTTCCAGAGTGGAAGAACTGCTGGTGCATGTAGCCATTTGGTTTGGGAGAACAATTAACTATATTATATATATATGTTTGGTTTTTTCTGATATCTGGTCATGGATGAATCAAATCGAATCAATCATAGGTAATATATAGTAATTTAAGTAGGAGAAATGACGAAGCAACCATGCACCATTAATATTTAATTGGATGAGTAATGGGTTGATAAGTTTCTTCTTGGAAATTAAGGCCGAAAACGTTACATATACCTAAATTCCTAATCAGCGCGCACTGCACTGAAAAGAAAAGAAAAGAAAACAAAAGAAAAGGAAAACGTTACATATACCTAAATTCAGGTCCACAAGTAGCAATTAGGCGTAGGTAGGGTCAATGGTTTTCTCATCAAATAAAATTATATTCAAAAAAAGGACGGCGACTGGTCTCCACTACTGGAATCAGAATGGATTTGATACCAAGTAATAATTAATGAACCTTTTTCATATATGGAAGGAACAAGGAAGGCCAATACTCAATAGATTAGATTTCTGGATTTCATCAAATGAATTGCCAACGGTTGTCGATACTAGGGGACAAGATTTTATTAATTTATTAATTAATAACTGTACAGATTTCAAGTTTTACATATATAATATAGTACAAAATTTAGAAACAAAATTTATTAATTTAGTTATATTAGGACAAAAGCTTTACATATATAATATAGTACAAATTGTCAATTCAATTTCAAGTTGATCAGTTTATATGACTTCAGTTTTCTAACTTGCCTCATTGAAACAATAGGCAATCAAGACAGTACATGAGGTACATATAGGGGTTTGCTAACGGGTAACCCGTGACCCGTTCCGGGTTACCCGTTAGGGGTAATGGGTAGGACGGGTAAAGGGGTAGGTCGGGTACGGGTAAAACCCGTAACGGGTAGACGGGTAATTTTCCTAAAACCTCTATCCGGTCCGTTTATTACCCGTACCCGTTGCGGGTTGACGGGTACGGGTACCGCGGGTACGGATCCGGGTATCCGGGTACGGGTCCGGTCCGCCCGGTTTTTTTTTTTTTTTTTCTGTTTTTTTTCAAAAAATTCAAAAAATTCAAATTTTTTTGAAGTGAAACGGGTACGGGTACGGGTATGCGGGTAGATGGGTACGGGTAGGCGGGTAGATGGGTACGGGTAGGCGGGTACGGGTATGCGGGTAGATGGGTAGATGGGTACGGGTAGGCGGGTACGGGTAGGCGGGTAGACGGGTACGGGTATAACGGGTTTTTTTTCAAATTAGGTTGTCCGGTCCGTTTATTACCCGTACCCGTCTACCCGTCTACCCGTTTGTACCCGGGCAACGGGTACGGGTAGCTCGGGTAACGGGTACGGGCCGGGCAAAACGGGTTGAACCCGTTAGGGGCTTAGCAAACGTCTAGGTACATATTTTACCTATTTCAATCTCAGCCTTTAAATTTGGATCCTAAGCTAGCTCCAAACTTATTAAATTACCACTTTTCTTCTAATAGTTGTGTTTTACTGGGTCTTACATCTGATCTTACTTATGGCTAATTATTACATGCCATATAAATAGTTTCAAAAGATAATATTTACAACATCCGAAAGATGGCAGATTGTTTTTGTGGTTGTGCTGCCCCCTTTTTCTTAATTTCCTTCGCAGCTCTCCATACTGTCACAGAGAATAATGTGGATTGTGTTAGTTATATGTGACAGCTCACACTACTGTCACAGATTTTGGTTTTGTAAATATTTATCATTTATAAATAGAATGTATCTATAGTTAAACTAATATGATAAAATGTGCAAGTAACAAATCAAAGAACTAAACTAAACTCACTGGTAAACTACATCGCCTGTAACCGAAGCTTCCGTAGACAAACAAGGAGAATACTTGTACAAACTCCACCTTGTTCCATTCTGTCTCTTCTCTGTCTAAGATAAATGTTTTCATTTAATTTATAAAATTAGAGATACGCCCTAGCCCTAGCTAACACAATTTTTATAGATAAAAAGAAAAAAAAAAAAAAAGAAATGTTACCATCACTGTTTTGGCCTACACCTGTTCCTAACTTTCAAATCCACAACAACAACTGAAATATTGTCAGAACTCTGTTTCCTGTAAGCAAGATTGAGAAGGTAATCTGCAATTGCTTGTGCAGGAATTTGAGTTCCATCAGCAATTAAGCCAGTGTTACGTCTAAATTTTCTGAGAATTCGGTATGCAACATCACAAGCCTCTTCATTGGATACTACATCCCATAAACCATCACTGGCTAATATCAAACAATCATCATCTTCAGATCTTGCATGGAATGTGACTTCTGGATTTGCTATAACCCATGGCCTCAAATATCGATCACCTACTGCTCTTGACATTGCAAGGATACCTTGCACACGTGCCCCACCCCAGTTTACAACTCTTCCACCGATGCTTTCAATTCTCGCCAACTCATCCTCTCTATCTGGCTTATGATCAATTGTCAATGGCAATGGTAAGCCCCTCTGGCAAAGAACAGCTCTGGAATCACCACAATTGGCACATATAATCTGACATCCTGAAACAACAGCCATAACGGCAGTGGAGCCTACGACATCTGGTGCCACAGAATTAGAAATAAGTTCATCATCTACTCTCTGAATTCCTCTTTCAAATGCAATCTCCCAAAGCTTCTGCCATGATAATGATAATGATAATGATAATGATTCTTCATTATTATTAGTCTCCCTTTCCTCTTTCACTGCTTCATGCATCCTGCTCACACAGTATTGCGCAACCTATATACAAAATCAAATTAAATTAATACATTTTGTTTTATGTCACGGACTACAACACCAGCTCTACACAACCATTCCATACCAGTACTAAATTGGAAACAGGAAACAGCGATCCTGGCCACAATTACCTGGGATCCGCCATGACCATCGTACACACCGAAGAACCTCAACTCAACTTCACACACTTGGCCGCCTTCAGCCGATGCCGAGCATCCACCAGCGTCGCCGCAAGAGATGCTAAGAAATTCCGGTGCTAGAGCATGGGCGTCCTCCATCTCCGCCATCCTGCCGGACGTCGCCGCCGCGCCCCAGGTCAAGCTTCCTCGTCGCCCAAAGCATTTCCCTCTCGTTCCTCCTCCTCCCTCGACTGAACTGGACGGTCCTGGATCCTCCACGTGGAGCGCATCTACCGGCGGCGAAGAATTGGTGTCCATTTTAAGAGAGAAATCAGAAACGATGACGTTAGGAAAAAAAAGGATAAAAGGAGAAAAGGAGATGAATCAATCAATCAATCAATCAAATATCTCGTCTCGTGAACTTTATTATCTCCATTTTTCAATTAATAGAAGACAAGCTAATTTTATATATGTATATTCATTAACAATTTACAATTCTTAATATCACTTTTATAAAGATTTCATTTTATTTATTTTTAAATTATCACGTTATTTCATTTATCTTCATCTCAAATATTAATCATCCAACTAAACAACCAAAAAATATAAAAATCTTTCTTTTGCATCTCTTTCAACATCTTTTTCATCACATGTTCTTTTTAGCTTTTTGCTTTTTTGCTTTTTTGCTTTTTTGTTTTTTGCTTTTTGTAGGCACTAGTTTATCCTTCTACATTCCTAATATTACACTAAATTATACAAGGAGATTAAACAAAACTTGTGCCTTGTGGCGTTCAATCTATCCGTTTCAATTACAACCAAAATATTTTTGTAAAAAAAAAAAATACTAAAACTAACACCTTCTCACTTGCCTCTCAAACTAGCAATTGTGTTTTGGCAAAAAGATTCGGATATATTTTCATCATCATCCAAAAACAATCTCTCTTCCTTTTCTCCCAAATCCACTTTGCATGCAACTCCACTTGCATCAGCTTGATCTTTAAACAGAACCTTGCACGAATTACACGCAATTACATCCTTATAGGTGTTATAATCACCAGCCTTTGTGTTGCCACCTTCAAAAATAACTGAAAGGGGGTGCAAAATTGAAATCGGGTCATCTTTTCGTCTCTCTAGAGTCTCTTTCAATATCAAAAAGTCTTTAACAAATTCCTCTTTCTTAAACTGTAATAAAACAGCACTGGAGTCGATAAAGAAGATTGAAACCAATGAATCAGGACCAAAAACTTTTCCAATGCATCCCTTCAAATTTTTATAATTTAGACCTGAAGGGAAACCCCACAGAAGCACTATATTTTCAAAGACAACCTTTGGGTACTTGCGTCTGTACACCACATGTTCAGGCTTCTCAGTACCAGTGGCAAAATCCACTACTGTACCGCTGTTCCATGTCGGGTACAGATGGTTAAGGTATGGTTTCAGCTTTTTATTTGATTGGAGAGGATCTGAAATGGATGGACCCATTTGGTCGAATTTAATGCCCAAATGAACGCATAATTGAGCAAAGAGACAACCGGTCATGAACGCATCATACCCAGCCTCGTGTTTTGCACCAGAGTTGAACCGAGAGGACCTAAATGCAAAAGAATGAAATAAATAAAACAAGTTTGAAGGTATAGATGCAAAAGGTTTTAAAGAAAGAAACCATACATACCCATCATCATCTGCATGAACTTGGACATTGACATGTTGGTCAGAGGCTGATCTGTGGGACCAGCCAGTGGAAATTGTGGGGCAAAGAGTGAAGAAAGACGAAGAGAGGGATTTACTCTTGCTTTTCATCAGATGCTGTACTGTGCCATTTCCATTCATGATGTGCTTTGTGTCGATTATATTTGAGAAGATTTTATGGACCTCTCTCATAAATTCCTCCATGCTTGAAGGAATTGGACCAATGAACTTATCGTACATATGTGCTATATCTGTTCCGTTGCATAAACAAAAAGGAAACAATATTGAATCAGTGCACATCTATCTAAAATCAAACATATTTCAAAGTATGAAATGTGCTTGTAAAAAAATTAAATTTAGCTATGAAATATACCTAAAATGCAATTGTGGCCAACAATAAGCTTATTCTGAGAAGAAAGGAGATCGATTACATGACGGAAACCTACTGCTGATGTCACATTTGATTCTCTGCTGCTCCTCAAATCCATTTGTAGTTCTTTCTAATGTATTGCAACACGTATTAGTAATTTATCATCCTTTCATGTTACAACAAGATTGAATCATAATTCTGAAACTTTATGATCTTAAGCAGTGTACCAGGAAAGATGCCTTATCATTGTCACTGTGAGTATAAACAACTCTACTCTCCCACATATTATTCTCAGTAGGAGTACGCACGAATACAAGTCCACTGAAGTGCTTTCTGACCACCTAACAGTAAACAAAAAAATTAAATGAGGACACCAATTTTAATTTTAGCAGTACTGGTAAGGAAAAATACCAGTTCAGTACATGCTGTTATCAGTTGTTAGACACAGTAAGTAAGGTCTGGTTCCCATTGGAAAATAATATAAGAGCGAAATAGAGGGAGATACCAGTCGAATCAACTTAAGTTGGTGCGAGGTGTACCCCTGAAGGAGCACAGCTGGCCTCATCTTATAAGAAGTGGTCTCAAAATTACCAAATTTGCAGCCCATTTTCTCACTTTGTATGAAATCATCTCTTCTGATTTTAATAATGAGTTGTCCTCTCCATTCGTGAAGCCAAATCTGGATCCTTTGAGTAAAAAGGAGATCCGCCGTGCTCTGAGCAGTGAAGTCTATTTGGGCTGCATTAATGTCTTCTTCTTCGGGTTCAGGTTGAGGTGCATTTGCAGAGGGTGGTAACTGTTGAGCCTCCTCTTGTGCTCTAGAGAGATAAGATAGTCCTTTGCTAAAGCAAGTGTTGAAATCGAAATGGTGGGTTGCGAGAAAATCGAGGGAAGAGTTCTGACAGAGGAATTCAGGATGGTTTTTAGGGAAGAGGTAGAAGTTGTGGGGATGAGCCAACAAAGAGAAACCACCGTTAGAGGGGTGAATGATGAAAGGGCAAACACCAAATTGGAGGATGGTGAAGCGAGAGGCGGAATCACGGAGCTTGAGGTAGCGCACAGCTGAGCTGTCCCATTCGAAGAAATTGCGCCAGGGTGCACTGGAGATCCCCGTCATCTCGGCATCAACGGCAACAAAGACAGCCTGGCTGATGAGTGGGCGTAGAGCTTCCAGAGAGGCAGCGAAGTTGTCCACCCGAACCTGCTTCACCTTATAAACCTTCTTCTTTGTTACTTCTTCTCCTTGTTTACTCTTATCAATCGTCGTCTTCTTACTTAGTATGGAACTGAAAGAAGAAGAAGAAGAAGAAGAAGAAAAAGAGTACTTGGCGGAGGAGACGGCGCCGCTGCCTCGCTGGTGTAGCAGGAGGTGGCGGCCCGCCATGGCCTGGCCGACCCACCACGACTTCACTCTTTCTCTCTTTGGAGCGCTAGCCGGAGAGACGCAAGCAAGCAAGCAAGCAAAAATGAAAAATACATACAAAATAAATATAAATATAATAAATACGACGGAATGGAATGGACTGGATTAAATTGGGCCGGGCTGGACTTCCGGCCCAATACTTTGTACAAATTAGCGTCCCTTTCATTTCGTCTTTCTCTTTCACCTCAATCAAGTTTAAATAAGGTTTTTTTAATCTTTTAATACGATACTTTTTCCATCAAAACAAAAGGAGCAAAATTCAACAACACATATATACAGTTCAACCACAACTAAATCAATCATATACATACATTAATTACACAACAGCATATATGTCTTCATGAAACCTTCCTTCTCTTTTCATATCGACTTCACTAATACACGCACCAACAATCTCTCTCTCTCTCTCTCTCTCAAATTAATAAATACACAAAAGTATTAATCACCTACAAAACCAGTATATCTGTATATTTGTCATTCGCATTAGACTATATAAAGTATGTTACCAAGTATGCAATAACAATAACTTACCAGCAGAACGAACATATTATTTGCTGGATTTGTAAATGAACGACATACTTGAGTATGGTCGAGATTGAACGATCTGTTGACTGATTCACATTCCTGTGCCAACCTCAACTCAAATTGAATGCATTCAAATTTTCAAATACATGTTTTTTTTTCCTGTTATTTTATGTAATGACAGCACTATTATACATAATTCACGTATTGCTTCTATCAAGCCGAGTAATCATCCATTGTTATTCCTCACAATAAAATCAGCAGCAAGAATATAATTGGCTTTTTTACTCTTCTATATTTGTTTAGTTAAATAGAATTACAAATACAAATGTCATCTTACCAAATTTAAACTGCCACAGATCAAGTACGCAAAGAGATGTCTTTACCAAAAAGACCAGCAATTGCTTTCCCTGGATCCTCTTGTTTTATTAAAGATTCTCCAACCAAAACTGCTTTTACGCCTGAATTTTGAACAAAGGCAATGTCTTCTGGTGTAAATAGTCCTGATTCCCCTACCACCTATGTTCAAAACAAAATTAATAAATTAATAATATTTTGGGTTTTACAAGATAACTTTTCCAATTTAATTACAAATGTGCAGGGTTATAACAGGTCATGAAGGCACCTAAATTATGCATTTTACAGCTCCATTTTGATGAAGAAACTAATGTATTTAGTTAGTTATTTGTAATAAATTGATTAATTGATTCAAGTGATTCATTTGTACAAGCTGTAGTTATAGAGTACATGTAGATCATATAATACTCACAAGTATATCTCTTTCAGCAATAATGCGACCTCTCTCCCCTTCCAGTAGTCTTTTGGTGTTCGAAATATCCACTTCAAATGTCTCTACAAGAAACAAAAATAACTTTAAATACCAAAGGAAATGAAAAAAAAATATATAGCAATGAAAAAATGTTGGGTACAAAAACTACATCAGTTAAAGAGAGCATACCAAGGTTTCGGTTATTGATACCAATTAGATTAACACCATCAATTGCTAAAACACGATCCATCTCCCGTTCATCATGCACCTTTTTTGTTAGAATGAAAAAAAAAAAGTAAAAATGATTTTTCCAGTGTTGACAAACAAGTTGGAAATGTTTAGTGTCCCATAAGGAGAAAAGTAAATAATTAGAAAAATTAATTAACCAACCTCTACTAAAGCAGCTAAACCAAGGATTTTGCATATTTTTATCATGTATTTTATATCAGAATCAGGTAATACAGCTGCAATTAATAAAATCGCATCTGCACCTTTGCTCCGGGCATAGTATATCTGCCAAGCATCTATTATAAACTCCTTACACAAGAGAGGGCACTGCATTATACCACCAAAATAAATAAATAAATTAAATAAAAGCTAATAAAACAAAAGAAGGGCATGAGAACCTTAAACTGCAGCAAAGTTCAACAACAACTCTGTACTGTATAAAACTGTGAAGCCTTTAATTTGAGGTTACTATAGCAACAACTGGATTTTTAAGTTAATTTGGCAATCTTTCTAGGATGTTATTTCAATGAAATAAGTAAATAAAATTTAGAGTGATATTTAAATGACACCTAACTTGTATCTAGCATTGCATGTACAAGAGCAGACTGTACATGCTTCTTAGAGAAAACCTAGTACACAGTGGGTAAAGTAGTGGTACTAGACTAGTTGACAAAACAAAAGATGAATAAGAAAGAGAAAGTTTAAAATGACCTTTATGCCGGCACTCCGGATAGCATGTAGGTTCTCAAAACTCCCCTACATACCAAGAATAGCAAAAATATAAATTTCAAAAAACAGATGAAAGGACTTTGCAGTGATGCTAGACTGAGTAAATAAAAAAAAACCTGAAAGTATTTTTCATCAGTAAGAACACTCAAACATGCTGCTCCATTTTCCTCATAGCTTTGAGCTATAGCCACCTGTTGATTTGACCCATATAATATATTATATAAGCAAACAGTAAACATGCCAGCATGAATGATAAAAAGATGGTTGGGTTTTTAGAGTTTCAATGGTCTTTTGGTTCCATTACCAGAATCTTGTTATGACAACTAAAACAGCAAAACTTTGCTAGAAAAAAAAAAAAAAAAAAAAAAAACTAACCTAACACCAAGTAAATAGCATGATCTCACAAAATGAAGTGTAATAATCATTACTTATAAATGAGATTTAAGTTTTTAGGTTATATCTCATATATCTTTTTGTTATTACAAGTTACAGTTAAAACAGTAAGACAAAGGTGGAAATTTGACTGACAGGGTCGAAATTGTCACGCAAAATGCCTCTGCTGGGAGAAGCCTTTTTGACCTCTGCTATTAAGGCGGGCATCCCAGTTGTGTTGTAAGATTGGTTCAATGCTCCTAGAAAGTCCCTGACAGGTGGGGCCTGTGGAAGTAATTTATGTAGGACAACTAATGGTTTTCTCTCCTTCATCTGGGAAAGGGAAGGAAAGGAAAGGAAAGGAAAGGAAAGGGAAGGAAGAAGGCATTAGTTTGAATTAAAAAAGAGAAGAGAAGAGAAGAGAAGAGAAGAGAAAGCAAAGCAAGTGTGTATGGTGAAGTGGTAGTTACCACTTACCAGTGATAGTTGGGCATCTTTATCCCAAATAATCTTCTCAAGTATATTCCTTGGGGTGTTGTCAGGAGTCTCCATTCTGAACTGGAACGGACCCACGTAGTGTACAGCCACGGGAGAACGCCTCCTGATGCGTATCCCGTCTCCATCTCCAACTCCAACTCCAACTCCAACATCATCCATGGATAGAGATTGAACAGTAGAGGTAGAAGCAGCAGAGTCGTCCTCTACAGGGTCTGGGACTGGGACCGGGCGGATGCTACAACGAACAAAGCGAGGCTGAGGTGGAGGAGCAAGTTGAGGTGCTCCAATTCCAATTCCAACTCCAATTCCAATTCCAATTCCAAATCTAACAATGGCGCCGATGATTCCTAATGCCCCCACCTCCATATCAACTCTTAATTCTTAATTCTTAATTATAATTCATTCTCTTACTATCTATCTATCTATCTATCTATCTATCCATCGATGGACGATTCTCCGATGATGAGAAAATGTACTCCGCTTCATTCCTCCTTTCTTCATTTTATTTATTAATGGGCTCGCGGCCCGGCCCAGTTTTAATTTTATAGTATTCAAAGCCTGCTTTTACTATTACTCTCTTACAGCCGTCAAAATCCTAATCCTCTCCTATATCGTAAGTTACACAAATTCCTTTCTTCTTTCTCCTCTTCTCTTCTCTTCTGTATGACTCTGTATAATCTGTATTCCTCCATCATACAATTTAAGAAGCAATTTTAACTGAGGTAAAATGTGCTTATATAGAGTAGAGATAGATGTTCATTAAGAAATTGTCTACAAAAATACTAACTCCACCGCTACCATGGCTTTACACACACAACCCATAAAACCCCAACAACTAACTCTCCACACATCTTTTCCCCCCTCCCCACCAAAAAGGGATCACAAATTAAAACAAAATTAAAAAAAAATTATTAAACATAAAAAAAAGGCCAAAATAGTAGTTTCAAAGGACTAGTACAACATAGCCTGGGTTGGGTCCACCTACAGACAATTAGTCAGCATTGGTGCCATTTGTGGCCTCGGGTTCAGACGCCTCAGTGTTATCTAGCATGCCAACCTCAGACCCATCAATTGAAGAAGGATTCTTCTCACGTGTCGCCAGTTTTACCACAATTTTGCGCTTGGTGTTGGAAATAGGAGACCCTGATGATGGTATGACTGAGGCAGCCTCAGGCATGTCAGCTGGAGGCGGGGTCGTCGCCACCGCAAGTGGGGCTGAAGCCTCCTCAGGTGGTAAGCAAGATATGGGTTGCACTGTCATCATTCATTATAAGAGATCTAAGTCAGATTATGGTTTGTTTGTAACTTGTAAGTTACAAAACGAGGAAAAAGGAATGAATACAAACCATCTTGAGGCAGGACTGGGATATCTGATACTATGTTTGGCAGAGGAGCAGCAGGAACAGGAACAGCAGCAGCAGCATTATTTGATGTTGTTGTGTTGGGTGTCTTCTTCCTGACGTAGTTGTCATGGAGGGGTCTTGGGATTTGGAAGGAGAAGCGATTCAACGTCACCCCTTGCGCCTCCAACTCCTTGTGCTCATCCAAGAACCTTTCATCATTTACAATTAATTAATTACCATTCTTAATCCAACTACTAAATCATGTACGAGTAACTAAAAAAGGAAGAAAAGAGAAGAGAAGAGAAAGAAGGTAGCAAGCAACCTCTGGACCTCAACAAGGGAGCGGAGCTTCTTGCCATTAGGAGCAGCATAGTATACATCAGCAAAGCGAGTGCAACCCTCACCACGGATGTGTATCAGCCGCTCCCAGCCTGGTGGTGGCAGAGGAATCTGCGGCTTGTCGATGGCCCACAGCCGGGACCCGTCTTGTGATATGTCCTCCTTGTCCTCACATGACACCTCAGGCCGCCACTCCCGGGCCCGCTCACACACAAATGGCAACTCCAGGATCTTCTCTCGGATTTCCTCATACTTCTCCTTTGTTGGGATCAACCGCCATTTAAAGCACGCTGCACATTGCACCGTGAACGCCCCAATAGATGGCACCCCTCCTCTCTCTACAATCGGGCCCGGGCTCGCGCCAGGCACAGGGCTGTACAGAACCAGTTGGTGGCTGCCGTTCGGGCTCTTCTCAGGAGACATGTCCGTCACAGGTAGCGACCTCTTCACCTTCTTCTTTGGTGGCCTCTCGGGTTTTGGGTCCTCTGGCTGGGTCTCAGTTGGTGCTGGCTTCTCAGTGTTTAGTGCCTCTATCTTGGGTGTTGCTGAAGGTGCCTCGGGAATCGCTTCCATTAGATTATATCAGATGGCTTCTGTATTGAAGTATTACCCCTCTGCCTGCTTCCTCGATAGTAGGAAAGCAAAAGTAAAATAAGCATTGCTCACTTCTTCTATGTGTAGTTGTTTTGGTACACACATACAATATAATAAAAGCACACAGAAAGTGGAAATAAATTTTAGTTTCTTACCAAATTGGTACACACATACAATAAAGTAGTTACAGTACTGGTTAAAGTGATTATATTAGCAGCGTATTGAAATCTCAAGTGAGACAAACAGTGTTGGTTGCGAACAGCGTAACCCCCAATATTTCTCTTTTCTTAAATTTTGTTGCCTTTTATAACGTATTCTGAAGTTTTCCTCCTATTCTGTGAATGAGAAAGCTAATCTTAAATCTCAAGTTCATTTATTGATCCTCCTACTCTCATCTCATGTTCTTCCTTGTAATTTTACCATAGAATTTATTACAACAAGGTTCAATCAATCCACTAAATCAGCAATCACCCACCCACAAAATTTATTACAAGAAGAGAAAAAGATCTGATTTTGTCTAGTGTTGGTACCGTACCTTCAATGGGGAAAGCGAGGGAGTGGCAGAGATAGATCGGAGCTCAGAGAAAGAGAAAGAGAAAGAGACGGAGAATCAGATTGCGGATCTCAGGACGTGAATTCCGGCGATGGTCGGAGAAAGTGCGGCGAAGACGATGGAGATCTAGGCTTTTGGGGTTCCCATCGATTCTTTCATTCTTACGCTTGCGACAGGAGAGAGAAAGAAATCGGTAATGTTAAAAGAACAAAAAACTATCTCAACCGTTAGATTAAGATAGATTGTATTGGACGGTTATGATACAACGTTGCTCCAAGCCTTACTATCATATCATGTCATGACGTCACAAGCACTTTCAGCCTTCACGCATTCTATTTCTCTACAATGAAACCAAAACTAGTATAATTTACTTACCACAATTATTTATTATTATTATTATTATTATTATTATTATTATTATTATTATTATTATTATTATTATTATTATTATTATTATTATTACTATTACTATTACTATTATTATTACTATTATTATTATTATTATTATTATTATTATTTCATATTACTATTAATTATTATAATATTACTAATAAGAGTACAAGTATATAAAGAACTATTCCATGAAAAATATCAAAACATCTACATTGGGATTTTTTTCATTTATAAAATGAACGTCCGCATTTCCTAGTTTACATTTTGAAATGCAGCGTGATTTCATGAAAAATAATTACTAACGTGGCTGCTAAAATCAATTAAAAGTTAATTGTATGAGTATATAGAAGTTTAAAAATTAAATGAACTTAATAATTTCTATTCGATAATTGACAATTGTTTTTATTTTTTTTAATATTAATTTTACTGATGCATGGAAAACCGATTTTTTTATTAATTGAAAATAAATAAATAAAATATCGGAAAAGGGTATCATTTTGCTGGAAAATCAAAATCTAGGAAAAACAGGATGGTTTATTCCGTCCAGCTACAGTGTTTGACAGAATAAATCATCTCGTCCAAATTAGTGCTCTGGTAATCTGTTTAAGCAGAAAAGATGATTTATCCCGTCCAGACACAGTGGCTAGACGGGATAAATCATCTCATTTTTTTCTAGATTTCGATTTTCCAGCAAAATGGTTCCCTTTTGCAATTTTTTTTTCGATTAATAAAAAAAATCGGCAAGGAAAACTCATATTTTTTTAGAGAGTCAAGGCTTGTTATTATTTTAAAATATCGAATAGGTCAAAATTTCGTACATTTTCAAAATGAAGATATCTGTGTGTATGTCATTATAAATTAAATTAAAAATAGATAAATAAAGAATGTACCTGTTGCATTCACGAGTCACGACAACAAATTTAACAAAACTTTACCAAACTTTCAATGTCAAAAGGACTTTTTATAATAATTGTCTGTGCAGAGAAATTGATAAAACCACAGACCCCTATTGCCCGGGTTGTGCGTATTTTATTTTTTAAAATTAAATTTGATAAAAATAACTATTATGATCGATATATCTAATATTATTTTCTTGTATAAAGGAACTAAAATATATCTACTCAAACGTTCTATATATTATAATCTGACCTCACAGGTAATAAAAAAAAAAAATTGTAAAATTTTCAGTATGTGTCGTGAACAAGACATGTCACCAACAAGACATTATAATTGATACTTGTTTTTCTTTTTAATGTTAATTTAACTAATGCATCGTCTCTGAGAAGTGAGAACTCAAACTTTCCTTTCGATAGTCAAAACTTGTTACTAATATTTTCCTTTGCATTTTGCATGTAGGCTAGAGCTAGACTCATATTTTTACTCAAAAAAAAAGAAAAAGAAAAAGAAAATAGTTACTAATTTAAATATCGGGCTAGACAAAATTTAATTCCCTCCATTTTCAAAATGAAGACATGTAGACATGTGTGTGTGTCATTATAAATTAAATTAGAAATGGGTAAATGAAAGACAACCCCTTCTTAAGTCTCCTTAGACTTCCTTTAAACACCTTAGGAGGGTGTTCCGCAGCTAGGATTAAGAGGCAGAGGCTTAAGAAGTTAACTTTCACTAAGGAACTCGATCATGTTCGACAATAAAGATGGATTAAGAATGTAGGATTAAATGAGTAAAAAATATTATTCATAATGAAACTAAACATAAAGACCAAACTACCCTCAATATATTTTTTAACGTGCAGTAGTGATATAATAGATCTGAATCATCTGATACTGTTTTTATATTAACCAAACAAAACTGATTTTTTTATCTAATGCAGATGATGAATACAAGTATAATTCATTTGATGCATATATAACAATAATTCATTTCAATTCGATCCAATATCTCATTCTGCTTTACAGGCAGCAAAATATATATATATATATATATATATATTTTACTCCTACATTCTTTCTTCACATATTGGATCTCCAGAATTTAAAAAATAAAAAAAACTGTACAAACATATACTTAATTAGAATCGCAAGAAAACCACTGGTACCAGTCGGTACCAAAACACCTAAGCTGTTTTTTACCAGTATCATGATATATTCTTTCTTTCACCCAAGATGTATTTTACCAAATTTACAACCTGCTCATCAAAGAAAATTTTTTGAATAACGGTATCAATTTAATTTAATATTTATATGCAATAAATTCAGAAAATGTATTATACTGATATATATGGTCCCAACACTAACCCTCTAATTTCATATCTTGATTCTGATTTACCAGTAATAGTTAGTTTCTAATCATGCATCTAGTTCTGAATTAAGTTCACTTGGGTCGGCAGGAACATCAATCAACTTGAGCCAGAAGATAATTAAGTTGAATTAATTCCTGTTAGCTAGCTAGCTAGCTACTTATTAATATATATTGGTCCATCCAATTGTTCTGTTGCATGTTATACAATTGGAGAGGAACCTACCTAGCTAGCTACTTATTAATATTAATTTATTATGTGCTTGTATGTATATTAATGAATGTTATTATGGTTAATTAGTAATATTATAATATATATGTGCGATCGAGATGGAAACATGTTTTTGCATGCTGATTTACCAACTGGATCCTCTATGGCAATTGCCAATAGTTTTTCATGCTAACATGCAAATGGAAAATATTAATCCTACAACTTGTAAAATTCTAAATAAACATCCAGTCCAACATATATATATATATATATATATATATATATATATAGGACTTGGCTAATATGCCACGGGTAGCTAAGAGGCCTCTCGTGCTACGGCTTAATATTCGACTTTTCAAAATTTTAACGGTCGATCCAAACCGTTCATCTTGTTCTCCATATTAATATGTGCTTGGAAACCAAATTTTACATTTTTTGAAATTTTTTTACTATTTTATTAGATTTATTGAATATAGCTGTTTTTAATGGTCCAGATTTGTCTGAAAAACAGCGATTTTCAATAAATCTAAAAAAATAGTTAAAAATTTTCAAAAAATGTAAAATTTGGTCTCCAAGCACATATTAATATGGAGAACAAGATGAACGGTTCGGATCGATCGTTAGAATTTTGAAAAGTTGAATATTGAGCCGTAGCACGGGAGGCCTCTCAGTGTATATATATATAGGATTTGGCTAATATGCTATGGGTAGCTAAGAGGCCTCCCGTGCTACGGCTCAATATTCAACTTTTCAAAATTCTAACGATCGATCCGAACCGTTCATCTTGTTCTCCATATTAATATGTGCTTGGAGACCAAATTTTACATTTTTTGAAAATTTTTAACTATTTTTTTAGATTTATTGAAAATCACTATTTTTAATGGTCCAGATTTGTCTGAAAAACATCAATTTTCAATAAATCTAAAAAAATGGTAAAAAATTTCCAAAAAATATAAAATTTGTTCTCCAAGCACATATTAATATGGAGAACAAGATGAACGGTTTGGATCGACCGTTAGGATTTTGAAAAGTCAAATATTAAGCCGTAACACGGGAGGCCTCTTAGCTACCCATAGCACAGTAGCCAAATCCTATATATATTATCAATCGGCTACTAGCCAGCTGTGCTTGAAATAACTAACCGACAAATTAAACACACCAACTCCTTCGATTATGTACATTACATAGATTACAATAATAATATTTTGTTGATAATGATACTTTAATTTTGTTTTATTATATGAACACATTACACATGTATGTTGTAAATGTACGTGTTTAGATTAATTATATTGTGAACGGGTGCTTGCGCGCTAGTTGTTAAATTTATATTTAAAATAAAAAAATAAAAATAAAAAGTCCCTCTATTTGAAAATGAAGATAAGATTTAATTAGAAATTAATTAAAGAGGCAGTCAGCTACTCAGAATGTGAACGGGAAGTTAAATATGAATATGAATTTGGCATTTGAGAATTGAGACGCGTAGTTTGAAAATTTTCAAATTTCAAAGAAATTAAGCATGCGTACGTATACAGCTTGATATGAATTTGAACACGTGGAGATGAGGAGATGAGATGGCGGAGGTAGTCGTCATTGAGTGCGTATCCTCTGAGTCTGAGCTGAGCTAGATATCTCATATTTTGCGTAACCGACGTGACCGGTGACGTATTATTTGAGCTTTGAGATGCGCGCATAACGTATTGCAACGGTTGAGATTTTTAAAAAATAAGTCGAGCAAAATAGGAAACGCGAATTCGTCGTCATTTCAGAGTTGATTTGACTCTCAATAATCAATCAATCCATCATACCAACTCTCGCGTCTCGCCCCCAACCACGATCATTCGCAAATCGCAAATCGCAAATCGCAAATCGCATCCTCTATAGGCCATGGACACTTACTACCTCTCCCACGGATCTCCCACGCTTTCCATCGACGAGTCCCTCCCAGCGCGTCCCTTTTTGAAATCCTGGCGTTCCCAGGTCATGCCCGGTGTCCGTCCTAAGGCCATCCTTGTCGTGTCTGCACACTGGGACACGCGCTTCCCTGAAATCAATGTCATCAACGGCACCAACGACACCATCTACGATTTCTATGGCTTCCCCAAGCCCATGTACAAATTGAAATACCCTGCCCCCGGTGCACCTCTCCTTGCCCTCAAAGCCCGAGATCTCCTCCTCAATGCCGGCTTCGGACCCATCAAACAGGACACCAACCGTGGTCTCGATCATGGTGCATGGGTCCCACTCTTGCTTATGTATCCTGATGCTGACATCCCTGTGTGCCAGCTGTCTCTTCAGTCTGACCGTGATGCCACCTACCATTACAACATGGGTCGTGCCCTGGCCCCGCTACGAGAGGAAGGCGTCCTCATTATCGGCTCCGGCAGCGCCACACATAATCTGCGTGCCCTCTCCTTTGACAACAAGCCTCCGCCCACCTGGGCAATTGATTTTGATAACTGGCTCAAAGACGCCGTCTTGAACAGAAGGTCTTTCATTTTATCTGATTTGATTTGATTTTATTTTATTTTATTTGATCATGATCATGATCATGAGATCAAGTACCTTCACTTAATTACAGGTATGATGAGGTGAACCATTTCTATGAAAAGGCACCCAGCGCCAAGCTGGCACAACCCTGGCCTGATCATTTCTACCCATTGCACGTGGCCATTGGTGCTGCAGGAGGAAATCCTGTCTCTGAGCTCATTCATACCAGCTGGAGTTCCGGTTCCTTGTCTTACACCTCCTTCAGGTTTAAGTCTCCTGCTGCTAACTAATTAACATTGCTAATGAATAATGTATTCAGTCTCTGTGTGTCTGTGTCTGTGTCTGTGTCTGTGTCTGTGTCTCTCCATCCATCTCTCTTCTAGTTGTATATCTTTTGTTAATTTATTATGTCATCAATGTAATTTAATGTTTCAGTGAATTCATCTAATATATTTGTTTTGAACTACTTCTTCAACTGTTGCATGAATGCTGACTGTTCTGTTTCTGTGTTGTTATTATTTTCTCTTCTTCTGTTCACTTCTCACTTTCCTTAAGAATATGTTCAACAGGAGAACATGAAGTGTAATTTAACATTGATTAGCATCTTTGTACTCCCTAAGTAAGAACTTGGTTCTTAGTTTATAACAGTGCAATTAATGTGATTTAGTATTTCGTACTAGCGTAATTAAATTAAATTGAATTAGCTGCTTTATAACAGTATTTGGAACTGATGACATGACAGATGGGTTTGGCATGGTGAATGTTATGTCATGTAAGAAGAAAGAAAAGAATCCAAAAGTAGGGAAGAATCATTAAATATGTATTTATCAGACCTGATCCTGATAACTGAACATTCATACCAAACAGGTATGGCTGCTGGTATGAAAAGTTCTTCAATAAACCATTAGCTTACCTAGGTTTTTTTATTTCTTCTTCTGAAACCCTTGTTTCAGAAAATGCATCTATTTCTGGCTTTATATGGACAAACATAAGAGTTTTTGCCTGACATATTAAATTAGTGTAATGCGTATTGGCCTCAATATATGCTAAAAAAGTAGATCATGATGCCGTCGAGTTGGTGCTTCAAGAGATGACAGCGGCAAAAATTGAGCTGACTGTTGTCACATATAATGCAATGATCTCCGGCTGTGTGAAAGGCCAGATGGGAGTGACGGCTGCATATGAGCCGAATGAGGCTAGTTATGAGACTATGATTGGGGCTCTGGCAAATGAAGGTAAGCCGAGATTTGCATACCAGAGACTTGCATTCGGGTCAGGTCACTGGTGTCAGTTTGAATTTGCATGATTTGGGGTTTTTTCCAGTTGAGAGAAGTCTAGCATAAACTGATTTTCTGGCAGTGTTGACAAATTAATGAGATGTAGAGCTTTTGTAAAAAAAATTTATTTCATTTTAGATCCTTGTGTTGGTACTAACCTGTGTGTGGTTCATTACTATGTAATATTGAACAATCAAGGCGCTATTTAATTGAGGCAAACTTGATCTGAAGTGATTTGTCAGTTGAACAATCAAGGCACTGTAAGGTATGATATTAGTGGGGTATGGTTCTGTTCCCAATTCCCATTATATTGTCAAGTCAAATTCACCAATTAAGCCTAACTAGATCATTGATAAGACTTGACAAAGCTATATTTTTGACTAATTAAACCCCTATATATTATTATTATAATAAGGGTAGAATCTCCAATCCGTGACACAACACAAGAATATATGTTTTTTTGCTGATGCTGGTAAATATGTATATGATACCAGAAGAGAACCTACATGATGTATCAACTGCGAGCAATTTAAAACTAAAACTGGGTGTATGAATGGTTTAACCAAATATTTCTTTTGGATAGCTTAGCTATGGAGATTGATTATATTCAGCTTTTGGAACTGAATTTGTTAGATTGGTCATGTGACATTGGATGGGTGTCTATAGTTGTATTTGATTTCTTGTCTGTCTTTTCGTACAGAATAGAATTGCATAATTGTTTTATGATAACAAACATTTGGTTTATTACTAAATAGTAAATAATGAGTAGGTTAATCTGTATCTTAACCGATTTCTGACTGTACCCAGGAATTCTTAGTTAAAGATGCAGTGATGAATTGATTAATTTGCGGCAATTGTATGCGTGAATAGTCTTTTTCTACAATTAATTTATACATACAAGCAATATATATCAACCACTGTCAAGTACTTTCCTAAAGTTTTGCTGTTTTTGTTAACAGAATCTGCATGCATGGCATCCCCATCCCCATGCCAGCAGTCAGGACAAATTTCTCCTATCAAAATGCATGACAGCACCATAATTTATTATTGCACAACTATTAATTTTAACTACAAGAAATCACAAGACATACTAACTATAACTAATAACTACTAAAGAAAAGGAAAGAGACTGTAAAAGCATCAATCAGCACATTAACATGTCTTACAAAATTCCCTCAGAAAGATCCAATGAAATTTCAACACTAAGCCTAAAACCCTAAAAAAGATCCAACAAGACAAGATCAGATGCTGATACACCCCCCAACCCCCCCACTCAGCCATAGCCTCGGCCTTTTCTTGATCAGACGCCCCACCCTTTGCACTTAAAATAGTTCTTGCATTCACATAAAGAGGCATAAAGGAACTGCAACTTGACACAAGTACTTCTAGAATAGCAACACAGTCAAATAACTAACACAACATTTATTTACCTCAGCTCCACTATAACAAACGACCAGAAGCAAGCAATCAAGCATTTTAGTTAAATATTATACACCAACCAAAGGTGTGGCACTGGCACTGGCACGTAGTATGCAATATCAGTGAGGGCAATACAAAATTTTGATCAAGGTACAGTGAGTGAGTTAGTTACTTGTAACTCAATTTCCAGACTTCCCTGACATTGGATGCTCCATCTGTGACTTCTGAAATCATGCATGTCTCCATCATTCCTACACATAAATATAAATGCATGCAAGCAAATAATTGCAATAGTTAAACAGAGACCTCATCTATAAATACAACATAACAACGTATCGAAATGAAAAAGAAAAGCACATGATGATTTTAAACTAACCATCTTCTTGAACCAAGCGTATGAACTGACGCGTGCCACCTCCAACCCCAAAATAATACTTCTTTCCAGCCATGTACACTGCTCCACCACCCTTCTTTAGACACTGATAAAACGTAATTAATACACTGTAAGGTTGAATTTACTTAATATAAGTTCAAAAGAGACTTCACAATTTGTAAAGCAATAATACAGACGCTCCTTTTTTTTATTGTAGCTTAGCCCATATAAGAAAAAATAATGAAACAATGCCTATATAATCTGAATCAGACCTGACCCGACTCATTGACACCCCTACTATTATGACCTTCAAAACCTCCTTGTTGTGCTCAATTTGACACTGTAAAAGTAAAAGTTACATAGATAGAAAACAAGAAACTAAAAAGTACAACCTTCTTGATAAGATGATAAAGACTATTTAGTGAGGATATATCATATAGAGTCTCAGCCATCAAAATAAGGTCATATCCACCATCTTCATTTTGGTTTTCATTATCGGCACAAAGCAGCAGCTTGTGGACTTCACTCCAATCACCAGCAAAAAAGCCGAGTTCTGGCAATTCTTTTGAAAGATTTCGTTTAACATTAGGTATAGTGAGGCACCTAAGCACCTCGGCGTTGAAGTCTTGGAAATGCACCAGTGAGGCACCCTAGTTACGTTGTCAATTTAAAAAATAAAAATAAATCAACCATCTATTCTTGTGTTGGTAGCATGTTAAACCTGCATACATAGTACTGGTAATGGTATTTGCTGGTACATACCAGTACGCAGTTTATACTGGAACTGGTAATCTGATTAGAGTAAGTTAAAATGTGGTAGCAAATGTTGGAAATAGATAAAAGAATGAATACCTGGAGAGCTGCGAGAATAGCGGGAAGTGCGTGTCCACATCCAATCTATGAGTAAGAGAAAGAAACAAGTAGCAAATGAGGGTGACGGTACCTAACTAGAATTTGTAGTGAACAATGGAAAATGAAGTAAGTAAATGAGGGGCAGGCACCTCTAATACACGCATTCCTTTGAGAGAGAGAGAAGGAGAAGGTTGAGTAATAAGTGAGTAAAGGATTTTGACCAAATCCAGGGATCCTTCCCATAACTTGAGTCCACCTAGTAATAGTAATAGTAATAGTAATTAGGATTTAGAAGTGTTAATGAAGTGGAATGATTGAATGATTGGATTGGATTGGATTGGATTGATACCTTCATATTTGCCAGGAAGTAGATCTGAATTGCCGAGTCCGAATACATCATAGGTGCTCACTCTACCCTATTGTATTGGATTGTATAGAGTGCAATTAGAGAGAAGAATTAGAAGAAGAGGATGCAGAGAGAGTATGAATTGGGTGTGATAGCTTAATTACCTTGTAAAGTGTGAGGGAATCAGTAATGACAATCGGGTCTGATGTATCCAAATCATTGGTGGAATTCGATAATCCAAATCCAACAGACGATGGCTACATTATATGAGAAGAGAAGAGAAGAGAAGAGAAGAGAAGAGAAAGAGAAAAGAGAAAGAGAAAGAGAAAGAGAAAGAAGAAGCAATTAGATGAGATGAAATAGATTTAGAAAGAAAAGCGAGGAAGCAAGGAAAGGGTGAATGGTCGCACCTCATCGAAAGAGACCTGGACGCATGGCGGCGGCAATGGCTTCTGGGTGTCGGTGTCGGTGTCGGTGTCGGTGTCCCTTGAAAAAGAGAAGGAGAAGGCCTCCATGCTTTTCAACAATTCCAAGGAGAACGGCGCTGGCTCAGCTCAACTGCTCAAGTTAGACTCGCTGCGCCACTCGCCTCGCCAGATGGCATCATCATCATCATCATCATCATCATCTACGCTCCAGATTCAACGTCCCAACACCGAACTCATCAGTAGGGATGGCAACGAATCGAACCCAATCGAACCGAATCGAACCAAACAATATATATGGTGAAAGGAAATGTACATACCAGCTATTTGTTATCTATTAAATAGCAGCTGTTTCCTAAGTGAGATTAAGTAGGGACGTCATATTAGTCCCTCAAAAAAATTCACCATCAAATTCTTCAAGTCTTTTAACTAATTTTTTGAATTTACAGCTGATGCGTAATATATAATATAACATAACATAACATAACAAATATTTATATAAACTGAACACATCAATTCATTATGCAAATTATACAGTTGGCATTAGTGTGGATTTAGTTTGAATTAAAATCTTTCATAAATGTTATGTGTCAAAGAACGATATAATTTCTCCAAGTAAAAATGGCATTGCCATTGGTGTTGTTGCTTTTCATTTCTTTCTTACAATGCACGCATTTTTGAGTTTGAACCAACTATAAATCTTCATTACAATATGGCTGAGCAGACTTTATTTGTGCAAATAATCAATATATATATATATCAGCAATACCGAATCAATCTATCACTACAGGAAAATAAAATCAATCACTTATGTATTGCATCTAATCAAGACTTTACATGATGGAACAATTGGGGTTTGAATAACTCTGGTTGTCGTAAACGACGACTGGCTGGTAGGCCGGGTAGGCCGGGTAGGCCGGGTAACCCGGGTACCATTGTTGTTGCTCTTGCATGTACTCCATCTTCGGTACCTGATACTGGTACTGATTCTGATTCTGATTATATTGGTACTGCTGCTCTTTGTGCTTTCCATTTTCATCCTTTTTCCCGTCTTTCTTGTCGCCACTCTTTTTTTCTTCTTTCTCTGAATCTGTACTCTTCTCTTTCTTTTCATCGCCGTCGTCTTTCTTCTGATTTTTACCATTCTTCTTGCCATCAACATTTTTATTTGGTGCCTCTCCAACTTTGATTATGTCAGTGGGTCCCACCTTCTTCCTTAGGATGCTTGCCAGGCTGACAGCATCGACACCATCTCCGACCACAATTAACTGATTCCTGTCCTCACCGGCCAAAGTGACCGAGTTGATTCCTAATTAATTAAAATTATAACATATATGAACAATTAATTAAGAAAAAACATACATTAATTCTTTCTCCCAATTACTATATAGAACAGATATATATATATATATATATATATATATAGAACAGGTAGCGTTATTAATTAAAATTAATTACCATCTGCTGAAGCAACTAACTCCATGGCCTTTGTGCGACATTTGTCACATCTCATCTGCACCTTTATCACAATCTCTTGCTGCAATGCAAAATTGCAAATCCAAAATTTAATATGTTTTACAGGAATTTAATTTTTATTTGGTATTAATTAACAGCTAGCTATAGCAGGTGTGTGTGTGTGTATAGTAGTATATATAGTACCTTCATTTCTTTTCTAGGGCTCCGATGAACACTTTCTTTCTTCTTCTTTTTCCTTGTTTGTTTGGTCTCTCTCTGCCTCTTCTATTGTTTGTATATATATATATATATATAGATAGAGAGAGAGAGAGAGAGAGAGAGAGAGAGACTAGATAGCTAGTAGTCAAAGAGCAGCTGAGAATAATTTCAAAGTTGCCTCTCTACTAGAAGCCAGCTGCAAATTAGAGAGAATTTGTTTGTCTAATATTAACTGTATACATTAGAAATCAGCAACCAATAAATATCCCCATTCCATATATAGATGTAAATGTTACCTTTTCTCTCTCTGTTTCCCTTGAAAAAACATTAATCATCTCCAGCTAGCACTTATAATTTACTTTCTGTGGAGTGTGAAGTGTGAACATGTATTGTATGTACTGTGTAGTGAATGCTGTGAACTACAATTAATATATCAGCATGATACAGGGTTGAATATGAAAAAAAAAGGAGAACTTTTACTTTTTGGAAAGAGATCGGAGTGGGTGCAATTCGTTAAACTTCTTCCCAACAAAAGAATAAATTCATCTCTGGATAGATATATTGCTGCTCATCTAACTTCTATCTACCCTAAATTCCAATCAACAACACAACACATTACACATCACAAGAATATGCATGTAACCTTATTTTTTTATTGGGAGCATCTAGCTATCCCCCTGTAACAATCCCCTATTTCATCCCCCAGTCATTAACTACTTCAATAACTACTAACTATTTAGGGGACCACTTACTATTTGGGGACCACATAATATTTCAAAGATTTTACAACTGGCGCGCACACGTATTCATTTATAATACATCAAGTATTCATCTATAACACATCAAGACACGTTTTTAGAGGTGACATTTTTTTTCTTCGTTTAATATAATCAATATTTCTGACGATCAATGAGGAATTTTACAAATCTAAAACTACGAATGTTTTTGACATAATTTTATCTTTAAAATGAGATCCATGATGATATACTTTTGAGTTGTCCGCTGTACAAGTATTCATCCTTATCGAGAAAGTATTCATCCTCCTCATTCAAGTGCAAATATAAAAACTGGACACATCACTCATCCATCTTTTACACGTTTTTAGAGGTGGTTTTTTTTCTTCGCTCAATCTAACCAATATTTCTGACGATCTGTGAGAAATTTACAAATCTAAAACCACGAATATTTTCTACGCAATTTTATCTTTCAAATGAAATTAATAATGACATACTTTCGAGTTGTCCGTTGCAAAGCATTTATATCTTGTCACAAAAGTATTCATACCTCATCGAGAAAGTATTCATCCTCGGCGTGCAAGTGTAAAAAAAAATAGACACATCACTTATCTATATATGTTTCACTGTCGAAACAAAAATAATCTATCAAAGTTTACAGATCATATAATTGAAATGTTACAAAATAAAAAACAAAAATGATATTTAAAATAAATAAAACATACTTCATTCAAGTATTCATACATATACGTTGAAGTATTCATATATAAGATATCAAGTATTCATCCATATACGTTAAAGTATTCATTCATACATCTCTTTGAGCCCTTATTTCAGAAACGGGGTGACACATTCTAAGGCCTAATTAATAAACCATTCACCACACAATCCGCTGAGGATTCAAATTTTAGAGAGTTAGGCCCAAACAAAAAGCTAGTTGCTCAGCCCCACCCCAAGCCAAGCTATTTTTTTTTTCAAGTTTAATAGAAAGTATTCGCACCTGTGCATTGATGTGTGAATATTTACGTTGTAGAGCATTTTATTTCAACATATTGTTAGATAAATGTACTTTGTTACAAATCTTTTTTTGAAAATTGATGAAATTAACATGTAATATGGGGAGTATTCATATATATACGTTGAAGTATTCATACATAAAATATCTAACATTTATACATATACTTTGAACTATTCATACCTAAGATATAAAATATTCACACATACATATTAAATTATTCATATCTAAGATATCAAGTATTAATACTAAAATATTAAGTAGTCATGCCTCTATTTTTTCAAATTTTGATTTTTCTATCATTTCTTAGTAAATAGTACGCATTGGCCTAATTCACTATTAATGAAGCTTTATTCCTTGCAAATAACTCAACACTTGAAACTTTAGTCTTTGCTAGACGAGTAGTACAACCTTCGATCAAACAAGTATATCAAATATTCATATCAAACAAATCAAGTATTTACATTGCACAAATTAAACATATACACCTCATACAACATAAACTACATTTTGTCTTATGCCTATTATATCAGGTATTCATATCAAAACTATCAAGTATTCACACCTCAAAAATAAAATATGTACACCTTATAAACAGAAATACACTAATTTTGAATTCTAAAGAACACACGAACAATACAGGTGGCACCAAAACCACATGGAAAATGATGTCTCAAGTCAATGGCATCATTTTGAACAAACGTTACAAGATATTTGGGTTCAGTTTCAGCTCATTTCCTCAAAGCAATCATCAGATCCTCATTCGGTTCCTCTGACAAGAGAGGAAATTGTCACATACAAATAATTGAAAATTGCACTTGATACATATAGTGCATCTCACTAAATTTCTTGATGGCCATATCAATCGTACCAAATTATTAACAAATAAGATAATAAAAGATGAGGGGTGTAACCATAAGTATCTTTGTCTTTAGCACCTTGCATAGTTTTTTTCCTTTCATCCTCTGCAGATCAACACCTGCTTGGAAGTAGTATAAGAGATCACAATGTATAATAACTATCAAATCTAAAAAAAAAAAGCAAAATTAAATAGAGAAGCTACCACTTGATCTATAGCACAAACATGCAACATTCAGCAAGAAAAACAAGAAGCTTAAAAGTCGAATGTCTAAGGTAAGCCTTAATTAAACAGTTAACCAAAAGAAATCATGTCAAAACTATGTTGAACTAGTTTATGTACACCAGTACTGTTCATTCCCCTATCTCTAGGGTTAAATGTCAATAATCACGAAAAATTCCCTCTGATATAGTGAATAACACTCCAATGAAACTATGTTGGCATAGCATGCGTACAAATTGTAATAAAGTCTCTGATTAATCAACTTTTTTCTCTTATTTAGATTAGTTGCAAGCCTCTTACCAGATTGATCAAACAGGTCAATCAACTCTTTTCTCTTATATCTTTCGTTATTGATTCAATGTCTGACAAGCATGAAGCAAAATTCAAAGGAATCTTTGATTAATTTCTAATCTGAAAAAACCTTTTCATTAATTCAGATTTACCTCTGATTTCAATAAACAGTACCAAATCTGTGCAAAATAGTGATTTGATACTAGAGAATTTGCAAAATCAACAAGATCGTCCTTTAATCATATAGAATCAGTACCTTGACCTCTACCTTCCTTTCCTCTGCACTTCTCGCTCAGGCTAGAAAGTTCGAAGCTGATCCAGACAGATCGAGTCCGTGTTTTCCACCTTCAGACCGAAGATAGTGATTCAAGAGGCAGATCGACTCATCGGCGCTCGAGCCGGAGACCGAGGTGAGAGGAGTGGAGGAGGCGGAGAGGAGTGAGACGCTGAGCCGGAGACGAAGGAGGGTGGAGAAGTCAGAGGGCTCCGATGGAGAAAGCGGGAGAAGATCGTCAGCGACAGAGCTAGCGGTGGAGTAGAGACGGCAGAGCGTGATGTGATTTTGGAGAAAAAGAAGGAATTTGATTTTGCTACTTTGAGAGAGGAGATCAGATTTTGGTTTTTTTCTTTTTTTCTTTTTAGAGAGATGGGATCGTACGAACCAGATTGCTACGATTTTGAGTTTGACAGTTATACGCGTTGACTGGAGTTGACGGGGGACAGAACGGGGGATGGAAGCACGGGGGAAAATATAATTACCCTTTTTTATTTGTGGTGACTGGTGTGGGAGGCATATATACTAGCTAGGCTGCATGTTCATCAGTTCGGTTCAATTAAAATCGAAACAAAAATGGCAAATTAAAATTTTATTCGGCCTTTTAAAATATAACCGAATCGACTAAATTACACTTATCAACTGAATTAAAACTTAATCAAACAAACCGAACTAAATTTTGAATTGTTCGGTTGAACCGAAATAAGAAGATCAATCATAAAATTAAATAAACATTTTTTTGTTTAAGATGAATTTAAAAATTTCATTTGATTTAGTCTAATTATTTTTAAATCGAACCAAACAATATGCATTATGTAATAGTTTTGATTTTTTTTTTTTAAATATGTAGTTCGAACGGGGATGGTATTAAAAAAATTCAGTGGATTCGATTTAACCGGTTTTAAAGTCTTGAACTGAACCAATCTATTTAATCAGAAAAATTGAACCGTTTAATTTGAACTCCCTCAGTTCAACTTAAAACCGATTAAACCGGAGCTAATGAACACCCTGGAGGCATATGCAAAAATCCAATTAAATTTATTCTATAATAAGATTAAATTTAATTTAATTTAATGTAATTGGATTTGGGAGGAAAATAGAAGTTGCACAACAACTAGATAATTAAATGAAATATGTTATAAAATAAATATGAACAAGCATAAAGAAGAATAAGCAAAATAGAGATGAAAAAATGAAAATCTCTTTATTCATACATTTTTCATATGTGTACAATACAAGATTACAAAGGCTCTATTTATAGGCCACAAATTATGAATGAAAAATCATCTAAATTAATTACAAGAATAAATGGAAAAATTAATTCCAATAGTAGTGGGATATGAATTCCAATAGTGGTGGGGATAGTGGAGAATGAATGTTGGGAGTTATGGACATCCACATTAATATTTTATTCATAACACTTCTCCTTAGATGTTCATTACATAATAATATGCCTCATTAAAACCTTACTAGGAAAAACCCTATGGTATAAAAACATAGTGAAGGAAAAATAGTATAATATTATTCTAAATACGCAACTATAGCTTTACCAGGAAAACCCAGTGGGAAAAACCATGGTTAAGGAAAATATAGTGCATATTAACCCCCACTCTTGACAGCATCAGTCAAGATCTTTAATTTCGGCGAACTCCAATATTACGAACTAGTTTTTCGAATATTGTAGTAGGGAGTGCCTTAGTGAATAAATTTGCTGGATTTTTCACTTGAACGAATTTGCTGAATATTAATAACATTATTCTTTTGGAGATCATGTGTGAAAAAGAATTTTGGTAAAATATGTTTTGTTCTATCTTATTTAATGTATCATTCTTTTCATTGAGTAATACATACAATATTATATTCATATATGATCGTCATGATCATTTCTCTAAAAAACAAGCTGCATGTCTGACAAATGTGTTGAATCACATATCTTAACCAAATACATACTCAGCTTGCTTTTGTGTGTTGCTAAATTTTCTCATAGGTTGCGAAGTATATGTTTAATTATATCCCAATATCTTCGCGTGTGAGAAAAGCTTGTATATCCATTAATATACATAAGTGCTTGTATTGCACTAAGTCATGGTACTTCAGGACCAAATAGTTCTACATCATTTTCTCGAGGTCTAAAAGGATCTTTATTCAAATCTAATGATCTTACAACCATCGGAGTACTTAATTGATATTATAAAATTATTTCAGCACTCTTGTAATATAATTTTTTTGATGCATAAAAATATCATTTTTAAATATTCAATTTGCAATCCAATGCAAACTTTTGTTCTCTTAAGATTTTTCATCTCAAATTTTTCCTTTAAATAATTTATTGTTTTTGGAAGCTCTTTAGGAGTTCCAATGATACTTAGATAGTCAACAAAAACTACAATTATAACAAAATCATTTCTATATCTTTTCATGAAAATACATGGACAGATCGTATCATTCTTATATCCATGTTTCAATAAATATTCACTTAAATGATTATAGCATATGCATCCATATTGCTTTAATCGATATAAAGATTTATTCAATTTAACTGAATAATGTTCTCGAGAACCTAAATTACATACTTTAGGCATCTTAAATCCTTCAGAGATTTTCATATAAATATCATTATCAAGCGAGCCATTTAAATAGGCTGTAACAATATTCATTAGGTGCAAATTAAGTCCTTCATGGACTACCAAACTAATTATATATCAAAAAGTTGTAGCATCCACTACAGATGAGTATATCTCAAAATTTCACCTTTCTCATTTTATTTTCTCATAAATACTCATTTATATCCTACTGATTTTATACCTTGAAGTACATGGACTACAGGTCCAAAAACTTTTCATTTTTTAAGAGAGTTTAACTCTACCTCAATTGCACATTTCCATTTTTGGCCAATCATTTCTTTGTCGACATTTTTTAATAGACTTGTAGTTATGATCCTCAACATTTATTATATTTAGCATTATATTATATACAAAAATATTATTGATATCAATTTCATCTCGGTTCCATCTTATTTCATTCATGATATAATTTATCGAGATCTCTTTATTTTAATGAATTTTAGATACCTGAGTTTCTGCTGAAACTCCAATATTATTTATAATTTTGATTCTCTTCTGGAGCTTTATCTAAAATTATCATATCCTCAACTTGACTATTTTCATTATTTGCTCCTTTTTCTTTTTTCGAGAATTTTTATCTTTTTAATCTTTGGAACCGATTGCTTTTTCATGCTTCATGTGTGTTATAATTAGTCTATCCAATAGGGACACTGACTTTAATTGGAGCATTATCAGCTGTTACATGTGATTTGGTCACACTTTATTTGAGTCTGTGAATGTGTTTGGCAATTGATTTCACTAATTTTTGCAAATGAATTATCTTTTAAACATTTAATTCACATTCTTTAGTATGAGGATCAAAATTAGACAATGATAATTCATTTCAACTAATATATTTTTTTCAGTTGATTGTTTTCTCCCCCTAAGGTTGAAAATTTTGATTCGTCAAAATCACAATCGGGAAAAATAGCCGTGAATAAATCTCCTATCAATGATTCAAGTTACTCTAATATATATGGAGATTCAAATTTCCAACTTTCTTTGATGTCTCATTTTAGTGTGTTGTGGTAGAGCAATTAGAGCATATACCGCGCATTTAATGTTTCTTATATGGGAGACATTAGCTATGTGACCAAAAACAAATTATAATGGGAAAGTTTTATTATAGCTAATTGGCATGATGCGAATTAGTGTTGTTGCATATAACATATCATATCTTCTTTTTATATATGAACATCTACAGGATGTTCAACATTAATTTCGACATTGTCTAGACGTATTTTCTTAATTAGATAATCATAAAATTATGCTCTTAATCAAATCAATTGAGCAAGTAGTCTCACAAACATCAGGTTGCGATTTGATAATAAACATACATGTGTCCATCTTGTTGATGCATCAATTTAAATTATAAAATATTCAAATGGTTCACATGGTAGATATAATATTCCATAAATATCATATTTTATACGTTTTAGAAATAAATTCAACACATGAAAATTCATAAGATAAAGAATCTTCTGGTTTTTTGATGAGTATTCACATTAAGTCTCTATTTTTTCGCATCATTATTGATCCGGAATGGCCTAACCGGTCATGCCAAATTATAAGTATATTCTTATTTGTAAACTGCTGGTTTACAATAACATGTGCTTCAATTGTATTAATATATGAGCAATACAAGTCGGAGGAAAAGATATGCAATTTGTTTTCAATAAGCATATATTCAACATTATTTGTCTCAGGATAATTTCCATTTCAGCAGATATTCTTAAATCTTAATAAATTTATTTGAGACTTATAATAATATAATACATCATCAATATAAATTTGTATTCATTCATGTAACAACAAAATAACTCTTCTGGAGCTTTCAATCAATATTACAAAAATAATAATAACAATTGTAATTACCTTTTCTTTATTCTTGCCCTCATTAATTTTTAAGGAATAAATTTAGAAAAAAAAATTAAAATGACCTTGTCAGGTATAATGTGTGCATTTTAATGTACATCATGTTTGAAAATCGATGACTTTAAATGAGTTATTACTAAAAATTATTATCAGATCATTCGAAGAATAACAAAATTTAACAAAATTAATTTGTAAGACTAGTATTATAGTATCAATTTGAGTACTTTTTTTATGCTTCATAGAAAGTATCTATGTGGCATACATAGCATGGTAATATGTGTTCTCTAATAATAATAACAATTGTGTTATTTGCGTGTGATGATATGGAACTAACATTTATAGGCTGTATAACAATACATGTCTTTTGATGGCCTCATATAACTATTTTTTTTTTCAAAAGTACCCACAGATTCATAAAACTAATAATTAAAGATAGATCAATATATCTTTAAAAATAAGTATATATAAGCGGTATCCTTTTAATAAAGAGAGATAGTTAAAAAAAATTGCATGAACTTTGAAAGCAATTTGACTTAGAGGAGATAAAAAGATGATCCGAAAGAAGATTAATTTTTATGATCCTTGATAAAGATCAACATGATTTTATTTTTATTTTTATTTTTTTGACGTACTACAGGTACGTTGACGTACGACAAGTACGTGACCAATGATAGCATGAATTCTCTTGTTTGCTATTTTATCACTTTTTTTTTCTCATATTCTTTTTATTTTCATCATTATTTTTCCGCTTCTAGTGAAAATATGTGTTTTTGGAATAATCACTGATGTGAATTATTACAACACAAGTAATAAATTCTAATTGATACTCAATTCGGTTGCAAGTGTACAACCTTGTCAAGTAGTACTTAGGGATTGTCTTCATAGGGACAAGTTGGAATATTAACTCTAACCTAACAATTTAATTTAGTAAAAGAAAGTAAAAATGTTTTGTGTTTGTTCAAGTGGTTTGGTTTCGATTAAAATGAATTAAACTAAAGTCTTTAAAGCAAAATTAGGTTTTTAACAAGAATGAGAAATTAGGGTTTCTTAGGGTTTCTATCCACTAGTGTTACGACTAATTGGTTTGTTAAAGTTCTTTTAATTATGAAGGTACAGTTTGATATTGTAGGTACAAAGGGATATCTCTATATTAATACCATCTTTAAATTAGAATAAACGTCACCTCTCGGTACTTGGCTACCCTAATCTAAAGTCATTAAGTTCTTACTGTCCCAATAAATCTAGAAAACTATCTTTCACCTCTCAGTACTTGGCACAATTTCCTAAACTATTAGGTGAAGCCCGTATAAGACAAGCGTCACCTCTCGGTACTTAGCCTATCAAATACTCTATTCCTTATGGTCTGGACCTAATATTCAATTTCTCAATTGCAAATACCAAATCCTAAGATTTTATGTGATTTCGATTAAGTCCTCACAATCAATTAAAATAAAGAATAGATCATAACAAAGAACAAGAACATATAAAATAAAACCAACTAAATCATAACAAAAGTTTCAAGTACAGCCCTAGTCAACCCTAGAAAAGCCCTTAGTCAGCCATGGCTAAGACACAAATCAAATCAAAAGAATAAAAGAGTTCCAAAGGAAAGAAAAAAAATAATAAAATCGGTTGATCAATGATCTCTTCTTCCTTCTTCTCTCTTCTAGCTTTTCCTTACTCTTCCTTGTTTAAACCCTAGAAATTATGCCTAAAAAACGTCCCTAATATGTTCTACAATTCCTATTTATAACCCCCTCTAAAACCTAGAAATAACCAACCAAAAATAGCAAATTCGGGCTCTGAATTGACCTAATTGCGGGCCGCAATACATTCATTGCGGGCCGTAGTGCATGGAGGAAGTTAACAGATTGCGCAGAAAAAAAAACTGAAGAGTCATTGCGGTCCGCAATAAAAGTCCTTGCGGGCCGCAATAATAATTTTTTTTTAAGAATAAAACTGACTTACTGCGAACCGTAATGGGGTGGTTGCGGACCGCAATGAAAGTGCTGGAATGAAGATGCTGTGCTGAGAAGTTATTGCGGGATGCAATGAGTTTGGTTACGGGCAGCAATGGATGTTGGCAGTTGCTCCAATCTTCGTGCTAACTCACCCGTTTTGCTTTGTTAAGCTCCAAACACTTGATTACCTATAGAACAAACATAACTAGGGCAGTAACTTGAACTTTTGGACATTTCTAACCTAATTAAACCTAATTTAATCAAAACTTGACTTAATTTACATAACAAACCCTAAGTTTCAATAGATACAATTTCGGCCTATCAATCACCATGATAATAATCTCAATTTTGTCCACATGACTAGTTATCCATCATATTATTTTTCACTTATTGTGGTAATTCATTTTGTTCATTATTTTTTCACTTCTAGTGGAATGATGCATCTTTTCTTCATTACCATGTCTATATAACAATAATTTATATTCATATGGCTTCGGGTCATTTCATTAACATAATGTAATGTAAAAGATAGTATATGAACTTGGAATATTTCTTGAATCTTCTTCGGGAAGATTACATCATCATATAAACTTTATTGAAATCTTCTCATTTTTTTTTTGAGTCACATAAATCTTTATTGAAATCTCATTATTGTGAATGAAAAACCATCTAAATTAATTACAATAATAAATGAGAAAATTAATTCCAATAGTAGTGGGATATGAATTCTAATATTAGTGGGATATGAATTCCAATAGTGGTGGAAATAGTGGAGAATGAATATTAAGAGTTATGAACATCCACATTAATATTTTATTCATAACAAAATATGTATTTAAGCTTCACACACACATTGAATAAAAAGGGAAGAATTAATTATATATACAAATAATAATACGCGTTTATTTAAGCATAAATTCTTAATAAGTAGCCTATGGCGGTGCCTTAATTAATTAATTAATTCCACCCCTCTCCGCTTCTAGGTTGGTTTGCTGTCAAAAATACCATCCGATTCCAACATATGAAACCTTAATAATGGGAAATGAAAAATGATGAAGTAACATATAAAATAATAATGAAGAAGGAATCCATTAAAATAACATATAAAACCTTAGTTTTTTTTATTGCTTGACTTTATATCAAATAAATAAATTTGAAAATTATAAAATTTTGTATGTAACTAGTTTCTGTTATAAAATATATTTATGTGGACATTCAATCTATAACCTCCAATATTAACTCTCATTTTATTGCCCACTATCTCCACTACTATGGTCATTTATTTTCTCCTTCATTATTGTAACATATCTTTCTAGCCTATAAATAGAGGTTTTGTAAATGGAGAATGGACACATATATTATATACAATAGTGGAGAATAAAATTTTGTTATTGCTCTCTCTATCTCTCTTGTTATTTACTTTACTTTTGTTGCAACTTTATTTTAATTTTACAACAGTTGCAATATTTTAAAATTGTAGTTTGATGTCAATTCAATAAATTTTAAAATTATGCTCACAAATTCTCTTAATGAACATAACACATACTAGCTTAACTTATAATCTTTGTTTTTAAATTTAAACAATCAATACAAATTGCTCAACATGATCCCATATTAAAATATACTTGGAGACCAAATTCTATAATTTTTGATATTTTTTTGAATATTTTTTTGATAGATAAAAAATTATTGTTTTTCATTATGGACCATTAAAAACAATAATTTTGTATATATTAAAAAAAAGTAAAATATTATATATATATATATATATATATATATATATATATATATAGTCCAGCTAAATTGCTGCTGGCAGCAGTTCTGCCCAAGTGCTACCGGGACTATTTTTAGCTGTGTGATGTCCAAACAACAAATCCAAACTGTTAAATGTTTAATCTATATTATAATCTACTTGGAGATCAAATTTTACATTTTTTGAAATTTTTTTACTATTAACGATATATAACTATATAATTAATATGTTGTATTGTTAATATATTAAATAATTATTAGAATAATATTATAATATATTAATATTATATAATCATATATTAATATTGTTAATATAGTAAATTATTATTATAATAATATTATAGTTGTTATTGATATATTAATATTATATAATTAGTATCTTATTATTAATGATTATTATTAATATATAATTATATAATTAATATTTTATATTATTAATATATTAAATAATTATTTTAATAAGATTATATAATTAGTATCTTTTTATTAATAATTATTATTAATTTATAATTAGTATTTTATTATTAATATATTAATATTACATAATTAGTATCTTATTATAAATAATTAACCAATTTAGGTTTTCAAAACTTTAGTCCTCCACCACCTCTAACCAAACAAGGAATAGTTTAAGCTATGATTTAACTTTAGGCATCAACCAAACATGAATAATTTAGACTGGCCTAAGTTGGATTAACCAATTTAGGCCTCCTTAGCTTTAGGCCACAACCAAACATGGGGTTTGAAAATTGCTGATCCAATGGTGGCTTAACAAAACAATAAAACCGTTGGATCAACAATTTTCAAAGTGGCTTAATAAATAGTAAAAAAAATTAGAAAAATGTAAAATTTGGTCTCCAAGCACATATTAATATGGAGACCAAGATGAACGGTTTAGATCGACTTTTTGGATTTTAAGATTTTAAATTTTGACTGTGTGTATTTCGGCTCATATGCTACTGAAAGCACATTAGCCTATATATATATATAGATAGATAGGCTAATGTGCATTCGAATGTATATGGTCCGAAGTGCTTACGGTCCAAATTTGAAATTTCAAAATTCATTCGGTCGATCCGAACCATTCATCTTGTTCTCCATATTAATATGTGCTTGGAGGCCAAATTTTACATTTTTCTGAATTTTTTTACTATTTATTAAGCCACTTTGAAAATCGCTGATCCAACGGTTTTACTGTTTTGTGCAGCCACCGTTGGATCAACGATTTTGTAAAATACTTAATAAATAGTAAAAAAATCAGAAAAATGTAAAATTTGGTCTCCAAGCACATATTAATATGGAGAACAAGATGAACGGTTAGGATCGACCATTTAGATTTTGAAATTTCAAATTTGGACCATAACCACTTCGGACCATATACATTCGAATGCACATTAGCCTATCTCTCTCTCTCTCTCTCTCTATATATATATATATATATATGAGGAGGGATCAGATTACACCCTTTTTTTTGTGACACTGGTTACACCCTATGTTTACAAAGTTCAAACAGTCGATCCAAACTATTCAACTTGTTAGATATGTTAAAATGTGCTTACATATTAAATTTTACATTTTTCTAATTTTTTTTACTATTTATTAAGATGGGTACAAAAGTTCAACGGTCTAAATATAGCGATTTTGTTAAATACTTAATAAATAGTAAAAAAATTCCAAAAAATGTAAAATTTGATCTGCAAACACATTTTAACATATCCAACAAGTTGAACGGTTTGGATCGACTATTTGGACTTTGAAAACTTTGAAAATGGAGAGTGTTATTTGGTGTCACCAAAAAAGGGTGTAATCGGATCCCTCCTCTATATATTGAGATGAGTACAAAAACTAGTCAAATTCAGACCATTGAATTTTGTACCCATCTTAATAAATAGTAAAAAAATTTGATCTCCAAGCACATTTTATTGTAGAGATCACACCTAACGGTTTGGATCGACGATTTGAACTTTGAAAATGTAGAAAATACTTGTTGTAACTTGATCCCTCCTGATATATATATATATATAGACAGGCTAATATGCTTTCAGCAGCACTTCGGCCGAAGTGCTGCCACCCCATTTTTGATTTTTCAAAATCCAAATGGTCGATCCAAACCGTTCATCTTGTTCTCCATATTAATATCTGCTTAGAGACCAAATTTTACATTTTTTGGAATTTTTTGCTATTTATTAAGCCACTTTGAAAATCGCTGATCCAACGGTGAATCCCTGATTTTACTATTTGGCAGTTCACCGTTGGATCAGCGATTTTCAAAGTGGCTTAATAAATAGCAAAAAAATTCCAAAAAATGTAAAATTTGGTCTCCAAGCAGATATTAATATGGAGAACAAGATAAACGGTTCGGATCGACCATTTGGATTTTGAAAAATCAAAAATGGGGTGGTAGCACTTCGGCCGAAGTGTTACCGAAAGCATATTAGCCTGTATATATATATATATATATATATATATATATATATATATATATATATATATATATATATGAGTGGGGTTAAAATGCACCCTCATTTTTGTGCTCCTAACGTGCACCCTTTCCTTGTTTCTTCATTTTTAAAGTTCAAATAGTTGATTTGAATCTACCAACGTGTTCTACATATTAAAATGTGCTTGGAGACCAAATTTTACATTTTTTGGAAATTTTTTACTATTTTTTCAGAATTTTTGAAAATCATCACTATGCTAAATTTTTTATTATTGTTTAGTTTAATAAAAAATTCTGAAAAAATAGTAAAATTTTTTCAAAAAAATGTAAAATTTGGTCTTCAAGCACATTTTAATATGTAGAACACATTGGTAGATTCGAATCAACAATTTGAACTTTAAAAATAAAGATACGAGGGAGGGTGTACGTTAGGAGCACAAAAAGGAGGGTGCATTTTAATCTCCTCTATATATATATATAAAATTTGGTCTCTAAAAAGCAAACACATATTTTTAAGTCAATAGTTTAGATTTTGAAAATAAAAATATGAGACATGCATGATTGAGACTAAAAAATGAAAAATAATGAAATTAATATCGCAGCGGGTGTGAAAGTGTGAAAGGAAGGTGTTGTTTTCTCAAAAATAAGAAAGGAAGTTGATTGAGAGGAGAAAATTAAGAGATTACATGTGGGAGGTAAGCACCACTGCACAGACAGCCGAAGAGTCGATTCCAGAACCAGGTGCACGATGGACCCGGTCTACTCGAATTTCCGATAGATTTGGAAATAGAATAGAAAAACCAGCCACAGCCAGGGTTCATAGGTTCATCACTTCCTCTTCTCTTTTCTTCTCTTTTCTTCTCTTCTCTTCGAATCGGTTCAAATTGAATCGAAGGTTGGTTGGTTGGTTATTACAACTTGTTCAGTCTCAATTTAAGGTTTTTCAAGACTTGTTATTTAATCTTTGCCTCTCTCTTTTCTATTTTCTAGTTATACGCTGCGACAAGGCAAAAAGCTCCCATCTTGCGAACCACTCTCAAGCCATGGTAAAAACAACCCACTTTTATATTCTTCCCATGGTAAAAAACACTGATTCGTTTGTCCAGCCTTTATGTATTTTTTTATTGGTCAAGAAATTACGGAATTGTTTAGTTTCAAGTTCAAATTTATTAAGGTTTTCTGAAGAATCCCTTGAAAGCTTTGAGTTTTGCTCAAATGCCACAAAGGGATGTGCTAATTTTTGAGTTTTCCATGAAAATATTTTTTTTATTACCAATTTAATACTGGTATCTAGGTTAGTTATTTCAAATTGGATGGTTTAAATCCTGAAGAGGTTGCATTTAAGTTATATTTCTTTTGTTTTTTAGTCAGGAAGGAAGGAAACTGTTCTTGATCTTGCAAAATTTATTGACAAAGGCGTGCAAGTCAAGCTCACTGGTGGTAGACAAGGTCTCTCCCTCTCTCTCTCTGTGTTGTAAGTAAATTTTATTTTTGTATAGTAAATAAATGCATGTAGTATTGCGTTGTTGGTTTGTAATATGCAGTGACAGGAACACTGAAAGGATATGATCAGTTACTTAACCTGGTACTCGATGAAGCTGTTGAATTTCTCAGAGGTACTCCTATTCCTATTCCTTCTATTCTATCTCTGTTTTATTATCAGAATCCAACTATTCGCATTATTATACCTGTAATTTGTAACATGTAAGGCCAGGTAATGCTACTGTACCAGCATGTTGATAGTGCACCTATCTGACCTCCATTGCTTCCTTTGGTTAATTTTCGCCTTCCTTTCAAACTTTTGTAAAACCGGTTTGATGTATACCTCTAGGACCAGGTTCATAAAGGACTTGTTGGATACTTTTCTTCCTGAATGAAAAATGTGAAATAAGTTTTGAAAAATGATGTTTGTTTATGTTGTTCCTGTTTTGATTATTAATGAATATAAAATTTTGTTGGTACAGATGCTGACGATCCTCTTAAGACCACCGACCAGACTAGGCGTCTTGGTCTCATTGTATGTTCTTTTACCTCTTGTTCACTTCCTTTTTTGTATTTGTTTTTGCAATTGGGACCCAATACTTCTCGTATCTCCACTTGGATCATTTTTGTCAAATCTGGGTTTTGAAAAGAAAATGAGGGCTCATGGTCGGTAAGGGCAATTTTGTCAGTATTTAACATTGTAGATCTCCCTTTCATCCTTATTTATAAAAATGGTCAAATGTTATTAACAAATTGCCAAAACCTATTTGTTTTTTCGTGCTTATACTTGTACCTTTTTTTTAATGTTTATTATTCTCTTTGAATTAAATTATCAAGTGTGAATGGTACATTGCATATGTAAGAAATTTTGGGTAGATCCTTGAGCAAAAATAAATTTATATAATTGCTTATTTGTGGTATGAAGAGAATGGATTTCAAGATATTTTGGGTTTTAATTGAGTTTGGAATTTGTTGGTGTAGGTATGTAGGGGAACAGCTGTAATGCTGGTATCTCCAACAGATGGCACTGATGAAATCGCTAATCCGTTCTTGCAGCCAGATGGGGTTTAGATTTAAAATTAGATGTCAGTATGGTCATGATTTGCTTGTAACCTAATTTGTTATTTTGAGAATCAATCAGGTGTAGTTGTAGGAACAAAACATTATGTACTATTTTATCTTTTGGCTCTGGACTGGTGCAATATCCTGAAGCTTTGTTCGTCGAATTTAAATTTTGGGTTCAATATGCACTGTTTATCTCTCTTTAGAAAGCAAAAGCACTGTATGTCAAAGTCGTATGATGTAATGCATGCCTCTTTGAGTGGATCACTTGCTACAATATGTCCATCAATTTCAGATGTTGGAATGGTGTCTATATCTACAGTCGTTCAAAACATGATTACGAGAAAGAGACAATGGCATGATAGTAATTCTAGTAGAGTTATCTGGACAACCAGAAAACAGGAAAAATCCAACTCTACTTGACTTAAATTCACCGCCCTGTACCTGTCAGAATGCACCATTTGCTTACCATGCACTCACGTACAAACTCTATTTTGAAAAGGAAGATGTGCAAATTAAAAAAGAAAAGAGAAACAACTTACGTATTGTTATATTTTCTTTTTGGTTTCATTTGAGGAGATGGTAATCTGCTATGTTACGATAGGGATCACCAAAACAGTTAGCCAAAGCAACAAAAGAAATAATTGGTTTGAAGATTAGATAAAAATTGACAGTACTGTATCTTGATGGACATGGAGATTAAAGAGTTCTCACACAGATTAAAAACTGTGGGAGATAAAGATCAAACTATTATCTTAACCACTAAACCAAAAGCTGGTTTTCAATGAACTAGAGATTTTATTAGATGATTAAGAGGAATACCAACAGTACGCAAATTATAAAAAGAAGATATCTGACAACAAAATTCATCCTCCTTTTATATTTTATGGTTTACAGGGCAGATGTAGATTACATTGAGCAACTCTGTCCTTTTTCTATTTACATTTTTGCTTCTCTTCCTCTTGGTCTTGGGTTTCTTGCCACTCATTCTAATTCTCTATTTTTTTTTTTTCAATTTACAGTACGCTATAGGCTACAGGCAGCATTTGATCACTATTTCTTTTAAGCTATTTATATGACAAACATAATAATATGCACAACCACAAATTAAACTCGCAATATATCAAGAAATTACAAATACAAAGACATACATTTTGAAAATAATCAAATAAAACCAAAAGCCTACTATTGTTACAACAACTCTAAATAGAAAAAATAAAATAAAAAAGTTCTTAGTACAGAGCAAACAAACCAACCCAACCCAACCCAACCCAACCCAACCAAGCACTGCACTGAGAAAGCATAACTACTCTACAATGTTATTTTATAAACACTAAAGTGTCCCTGAGTTGATAAAATTTACATCTTCATCATCCATGACCAGGGTAACAGCTGTCAATACAAGCCTGATAAAATACCAATAATTAATTACATCCAATACAAATAACTTCACGTCCCAATCAGGTTGGTAAAACACTTTCTTAACAATTTTGCACTATTAAACAGCCTATTGTTGTCTTGTTTGAGTTCAGTCAGTTTGGCATTGACCAAGTTGGTACTAGAATACGAGTACTGTTACTATATGAGCCCATGGTGGCATTACTGGTAAATGTACACATGAGAAGAAAAGCAAGTAAGATGATTGATTGATTGATTGATTGATTGATGTACCTGTAAATAACGATGACAAATAAGGTGACATAGAAAGCAAGTTTGATAATTCGGTACTTCTTCTCCCAATGTAAGGAGCGAAAAATCTCAGTGACATCTACAAGGTGCTTCCTCTTCATGTATCTTGATGAATAGAATAGGTATGGAAAAACAATTAAGTTAGTTAAGCAGCAGCAATTAATAATTGCATGAATGAGGAGGAGAGGAGAGGAGAGGAGATAGATTACAGTTTGAGATGGTAGCATGTGACGGGTAGGGTAATGAGAAAAGAAAACCAGTGCCATGTGAGCAAAAAGGAGGCACATAAGACAGCTTGTAGGATGAATTCAGGGAGGATAACAGCATTGATTCGATTAGAAGAATCAAATGGGTTAATATAATCAAATTCCAAATCTGATAGGGTAATGAGCTGTCATGTAAGAAAGAAAAATGAAATTAGTATTTGAAAAGTAAACAACCAGAACCAGAACCAGAACCCTAATTAGATTAGTATTTAGAGAGAAGGAATTAGGACCTGGTAGAGGGAGAGAGCAATTAGAGAGATGACAGAGACGAAGGCGAACAACCACAGCATCAGCTCCCACGACATCTTAATTTTCTCTTTTATTCGCCGCACAACCTCACTATCTCTCTCACACACACTTAGAGTCTAGAGGTAGAGAGAGAGAGAGAGCAGAGGCCACTACCAGAGGTAGAGAGAGAAAGGTAGAGAGTAGTCCAGTCGCGTGGGGAAGAGGAAATGAGGAAATCAGAGCTCTCTTTCTTTGACTCTTTCACCACATCGATGATGGTTGATGGATCACATTTCAAGGCCTTTCTTGGGCTTACTCAATAAACAGGCCAGGCCTTTTTTGCAATTTTCACATTTCATTCAATCATTCAGGCCTCTTTTCCAATTTCCATATAATTTCTTTTTATTTCCAATAGACGCTCAAAATAGCTAAATCTTACCCCAGGAGATGGGAGTCATATATGAAATTACTGAATGAAGAGGGAGTCAATCAATTCCTAAGAGTTCACGTCTCTTCTCACTCTTTGTAGAATGTTAGAGTGGAGGTCAGAGCGAGAACACAACACACATGAAACATTTTTTAAGTTCAACAACATAAACGATAATGCGATTAACAAGTGCTATAACTAACCGCACAACAAAAGCATCACAATTCCAAAAGTAAAATAAAATAATAAAAGAAAATAACAGTGTAATTATTTTATCTACAAATTTTCCAGCAAAGGGGGAAATAAAAAAAAAAATTATAATAAGGGGACTACACGTCACTTGTCAAAAAGGTTCAGGTTCAGGTTCAGGTTCAGGTTCAGCAAGCAACTCAAAAAGTCTACTGACAACTAAGAAGTGAACTCTTTTAACTCAAGTCTGTCCACGTTCCTTGGGCGCAACCCGTGTGTAGGTAAAACTGCGCACATTAGAACCAGCTGCTGCAGCATTAGAAGCAGCATTAGATGTGGCATCTGACGACTGCCCCCCACGTTTCCACTGGAGGCTGCGGCTTCCACCACCTCTTACTGGGGCCCGACCCCGTGCCATATATGGTGAGAAGGAGGCACCATTATGAGCAACCCGAGCTGGACCCCGGCCTGTCACTGTCACTGTTGTTGCACCAGATTCTTGAGAATTCTTTCTCACAACCTGAAAGAGAATCAAAATCATTCATTTTATTTAATTCCATACATTACATTACAATCAAAATCAAAATCAAAATCATACCTTGAGAATGCGGGACATAAAAGAGGTGCCGTTGAGGGAAAGAGCTGCCTCTGCTGATTCCTTTTGCAAGAACTCCACATAGGCTGATCTGTTTTTAGGTGCATCAAAAGTACAAAATTAAAATTGTCATATTTCTTGTAGACAGCTACCATGAGTGGATTTATTGTTATTGAACTTCATAGAAATAAAAAATTTCATAGGGTAGATGTGCAAATTTGGTAATCATAGTCATGAACGAAGAAATAAAGAATTTCAAAGGGTAGATGTGCAAATTGGGTAATCAGTCATGAATGATCAAAACTCATAAAAGTACAAAATTTGGCAATCATAGTCACGAATGATCTGTTTTTAGGTGCATCAAAAGTACAAAATTAAAATTGTCATATTTCTTGTAGACAACTACCATGAGTGAATTTACTGTTAGAGATATGCCCCAAAATCTTGAACATTTATACTACTTGTTATTGAACTTTATAGAAATAAAGAATTTCAAAGGGTAGATGTGCAAATTTGGTAATCATGGTCATGAATGATCAAAACTCATAAAAATAAAAAGGTAAATCAATTACCCTGTGGGTTGACCACTATTGACATCAGCCAAAATAATGACTTTAAGAACCGCACCAAATTTATTGAAATGACGAGAAAGGGCATCTTTAGTTGCACCAAAGTGAACCTACACAAACAATATTATAATGATCAAACAACCTAACATACAGATATAAAGATAGATCAAAAAGCAAGAATATTATATGACACACTTGGTCGGGAGCAACACATAATCAATTCCACTGTACCAGTAATATACTTAGTGGTCATTTACTCATTTTAACTAAAAGTCAACAGTTATTTCCATTATTTACTCAAATTGCTCCTACTGTTCTCCCACTAAAATGTTTCCCAAAGAATAATAGTTAATCAAAAGAGAGAGATTACTTACATTGCTAACAAATAGAGTTCTGGCATCAGGATCCTCTAGAGATCGACTAGCAACTGTATACAGTACAACAATAAAAGATTTGTTATTACTGAAAAAAGAAAAGAAAATCAAATTCCATAAACAACAAAACAGCAACTTATATAAGTTTCTTTTTTATTTTTTCTTGTACCAGGTGTTGTTGGGGTCTTTGGCAGAACCTTCTGTACCATTGCCGGGACGGTAACCTGAAAAAATATGTTAAAGCACCAATCAGTATGATATCGTACATTCACAAGTATGTAAATGATTTAAATAAATCATATGCCGACTGGTACTAGTAGCTGTATAGAGAGAGGTGCGGTATTATGGTACCAATGTCAAGCATCAGCTGTTCATCTCGACTTGTTCATGTCTAAGCCAAGGTACAACCAAGAGAATAACATTCTCAAAGAATGGCATACAGTAGTACATGTTTGTACCAGGCAGGTACAGCGAAAGGTAGGTAAAGAAATAAAAATGACAAAACAGACCTCTGTATTTTCAGCTTTAGACACCTTATTGTTTTCAAGAGAGAAGCTGTGTGTTTCTTGTACCATGCCAGGAGGTTTCCATGTATTTACATTAACAGAAATATTCAAAATCTTGCTCGGTTTGCTCCCAATATGACTTACTGGAACCGCTGCTACTTGTTTGCTCACCACCTCTTCCTCAGCCTCTTTTTCCTGAGCAACACTATATTCCACCATGTCATAACCATCTTTATCAGAAGCTGAATCCGAACTGTATTTCTTGTCAATTTCAGCATGAGAAATTCCCGTTGAGCCCCTTGTCCTGCCAAGCCTATCGAACACGCTGCTCCGCTCTCCTCCGCTGCTGCCGCTTGGCATTGGAATCACAGATGTAGGCCTATACTTATCTTGTTCTTGTTGGACATCTTCTTCCTCTTCTTCTTCTTCACTTAAGTCATCTCTTCCATGAGGGAAAGGAGCAGAGAGAACAGATCGGAGGCGGTTGATAGAGGGTCCAGCAGGTTCAGTGGTGGAAAGAGGTGCATGCTGCATGGGTTTGACAGCATCCCTAACAGCAAACTGGAGGAGGCGACGTGGGGCATTGACTGCCGGTCTGGATGGTGGGTCCTGCTGAATAAAATATGAAAATGTTAATTATTTTTGTTTTGTTTTGTTTTGTTTGAGATTAGATTAAGATTGAGAAGAAGTGAACCTCTTTTTTCTGTTGGGAGTTGTCTTGTCGGAGGCGCCTTCTGTGAGAGCGTGAAGTAGCAGTGGGTTTTGTATCTGTATGTGTATCTGTATCTCTATCTGGTGGGTTTTGTTTGTCAACTGGATTGAGTACACTAGTGACGACACTTCTCAAAGGGAAGGTTGCTCTCTGTGACTGTATCTCCTTCTTTTTTCTCTCTTCCCACACTATCTTTTGCCTCTTAGAAGTAGTAGCAGTAGTAGTCTCATTGGGCTGATGCTGTTCCTTTTGAAGAGTATCACTGTCTAAGAGGTATTCTTCTGAAAGAGAAAGATTCCAATCTCTCCTGGGCCGTTTTACGGTTTCATTTCGAGAAGGGACTCTTTGTAATTTGGAGGTGGGAGCAGGTGGTGGTGGTGGTGGTTCGGCATCAACATAGAGTTGTAGGTTAGAGGATAGATGATCCCAAAGCCTGGACAATGAATGAATCAATTAATTAAGTAATTAATTAATTAATTAATTAGGTGTTACAGGGTATAATTATAATGCACATCCACATCCACATCCACAAAGAATTGAATTGAATATCTTGAAGAAATGAGAAAGGGGGAAATGTTTGAATACCAACCAAGAAATGAAAGAGAGATTGTCGTCCCCTAAGAAGACGTGAAGCTCTTGCGCGGCCTCATCCTTGCGCCTCCCATTTCTTAGCAACACGATCACATATTCCACCAGCGTATCATCGGTGTAATCTCCCATGAAATCCTTGAGCTTTTCTTCAATCGTCGCTTTCAGACTCGCCACCCCCTCCGCCGTGAAATTTACCTTGAATGTACGATCATCTCCCTCCGATTCCATCGCCTCTCTCTTTTGTCTCTCTTTTTTCTTTATCCCCTGTAAGTTGTAAGGGAATGGGAATGGGAATGGGAATAGGGATTCGATCAATTTGTAAGGGAATAGGGAATAGGGAATAGGGATCGAAAGGGGATGGTTTATGGTCGAGTCCAGTCCAGTGTGAGTCTGAGTGCGTGTCGGGTCGGGTCGGGTCGGAGAAGAGGGGAGAGAGAGAGACCCTATTTTATTTATTTATTTCTACTTTTATCTATTCTAGGGTTTTTTATGAACAAGGACAAGAACAAGAACAAGAACAGAACAGGAATAGCAACAGAAACACTGGAACAGCGCAGCCGAACAACTACAAATTCATCTACCGTCTCTGCACGCCGCTGTAAAACCTAAAACAATTGTTTTACCTTCATTAAAATGCTACTTTTAATTCCAGGTCAATTGGGGTTCTTTTATTTTCTTCTTCTTTTATCATTTTATTCTCCAATTAACCGATTCCAATCAAACTCTGCCAAAAATGTATTACTATAGCTGTCTCATGCACAAAGAATCCAAGTCCCAAGTCATTTAATTAATCACATTTTTTGCAACTTCATTATCTGCCAAATTTGAAGATTTTTAAAATTATAATTAAATGTAATTTAAATCGATTCAAAACATCAACATACACATGCAGTCAAATGCAAATGCATGTTACATATACTTTGTCAATAGTATTTGTATTTGTTGTATCTATTCGTTTTAGCACAAATATATATATATATATATATATATATATTGAAAAAATGGAGTTATCATCTGTTTCATTACAAAATGTCTAAGTTCTTACAAAAGCATAGTCCAAAATATGCAAAACTAATAACAGTTAAGTTAACTAAAGCAATTAAAATGTATCACTTCAAACCACAATACTTTATCAATAGTATTTTTATTTGTTGTATCTATTTATTTTAGCACAAATAAATTTATGCATATACAACAAGCACTAGTCAGAGTTTATCAATCAATTTGGTGTGTTTACGTACAAAAATTGTGCCATAAGTTGATTTAAATCATCATCAAATGCACAAACATTTTTTTTTCAAGTACAAATGTAGGAGTCATGCTACTAAATTTCATTAATCAAAATACAAAGTGTGTCAAATGTCACAAACATATTGGACATACATTTCAGAAGAATTTTCTCTCTAATATTTGTTGTAATTGTTTCATTTAATTAGCTTGGTTAAATCTATGCTCATATATATAAACAGTGTTGTAAAAAAGGCCTTAACGGCTATTTAATTGTTAAAGGCAGTCAAACCATTACGGATACACTTAACAGAAAACTGTTTGCGGATTTTTCTAATTAATTGGCTATTTTTTCCGATTAATCGGTCATTTTACAGTTTAATCGTCAGTTTATTCTCATTTATTCCCGTTTATTCCAACTTATTTCAATAAATATATTTTTTTTCACATTGACTTTTTTTTATGTGATAGTGTGTGATAATAAATTTTATAAATCATGTATTGCAGTTTTGTTTGTGCTTAAACATACATTAAATATTGATGACCATTAATTACGTATACTTTTGCCTAGGGATTTATGTCAATAACATGACCAATTTTCATGCATTTAGGTTAATTTAGTTTAGTTTAGAATTATACCAAGAAATAAGTTACTGATGAAGTCTATTTAAATTTTAGAAAATGAAGCAAATTATAGGTCTTCTTGCAAGCTTTCCAAAAAGTGGTAGAACACTGAAAACAGAGTTACAGATAATGAGTTATGCCCATTTGAAGTTTGGCTCACAACATAAACAGAGGCAGGACGCGGGTCGCATCTGTTGTGATGCGGGTCGCGTAGAAAGCAAATAGAGCGGCCGTGCATATATGGAAATTCCAGCTTTCGATATCTTTTCGTATTTTGACCATATCTTGGTCATATGAACTCCGTTTTAGGCAAATAAAAGCTTACTGGAAAGAGAACAATGAGATCTACAATTCTAGGAAGATTATAAATCAGAATTTGTAATGTGCAAATTACAAAAATCATTTTAGAGAGTCATATGATATTTATTGCCATATTTGACGAGATCTTGATTGATTCACTTTCCATTCTTGGTTGCTTGCTCCCCAAGTCACAAAATAGCCATAAATAAGGGGGGGACAGCAAGAGGAATGGCATCTCTCCTCTTAGAAAGCAATCTTTACACAACCACCATTATTTTCCACTCTTTTTCGAGGGTTTGGAAGGAGGAGGCTCGGCAGTAAGCTTGATCTCTCTGGGTTTTATCATGATTTCTTATTCCCTTGTTTATTTTATTTGCTTTATGACTATGTCTGAGTAGTTTATTTAGTTTCTATGATTACGATGTAGTCGGATACTCTGTTTTATTATGCATGTTGTTTAAATCTGTGTTGAATATTTGTGTTTATTTGTTTGAGTACTATTTTAATTGCTTAGTTAAAATTATTTGAATGATTCTTGTTGTTTACTGTTAGATGTCTATAGCATCTTTTCTAGTATTTTGGCCTTGATGTTTCTTGCAATTAAACTAAGTATATGAGGTAGGATTTCAAGCCGTGAGGCGGGACCAAATAATAACTGAGAGGTGAACTTTTCCATTATTCGAGAGATGATGGATACCTTTAGTAAACCTGACAAATAACTTAGGTTGAACACCAATAAACAAGAGTTTTGGATTGGAAACCTAAGAAGGTGAAATTGCATTTCCGTTACCAAGTTTTTTTTATTATTGATTTAAACCAAGTTTATTTTCTTCCTTGTAGTTAATTACTGTTGTTGAACTATTTAGGAAACATATATACCCAAACCAACTTTCTCACTTCTAGTCTTTAATTAACTTAAGTAGAATCTGGTTAAGACTTGAACCGTCCCTGTGATTGATACTCAAAAGTGTATTTAAGGTTTAAAAGGTTTAAAAGGTATAGTTTACTGTACTGAAACTTTGTACATACGCTTTTGTCTAAACAAATATTTATATATATATTTTTTCTTCTTACATACTTTTAAATTGATTAATTATTCTTCTATTTATTTATCGAATTTTTTTTTACTAATTCTTTTGTATTTTTTTCAATTAGTACGATATATTCATTTATGAAACTGAGTTGTTATTATAAACTAAATTTAGTGATTTTATGTTCGACCATTTTTTTAATACCCTTAAAAAAAGAAAATTTTAAAAATGCCCTCCGATTTGTTTTTTTTTTTTAAAATGCCCTGACCGCTGGGCTTACGGGTGGCTCAAAAACCAAGCCAACCGCCCCTGCAGGGGGCGGGTCACTCCTCTAGCAGACTGCTCCCCCGACGGTCTGTTTTTTTTGTTTTTGTTTTTTGTTTTAGAGATCCTAGTATTTGATTTAAATAATTTTGTGAAGAAAAAGTTTTATTGTTTAGAGTGTATGCCAAAAAATAAGACATTTGATATATTTATGAAGTGATGTTGTAACTCTTTAAAACTTTGATTTTTTTTGTCAATTAGATATCACAAGTGTAAATGTAACAATAATTAAGGACTTGATCTTTATTAAAAAAATTTCAAGCTCTAACAACTTGTTGATCTTCTTATTTTTATTTAGGGTACTAAACCAGTAGTTTAGAGCTACTAAAATATGTTCAAATCTCAAATTAGATCTCTGTCCATGTGCAAAACATTCTAGACTAATCTCTGGTATGATACCAAGTTCAAACTCCGCAGCCAAGCACTAGACAAAGACCACTAGTATAGTGCAATGCATTAAAAATATCAAATTTGACATCTGCTAGTAAATTAGCAAGTTTAGATTAATATAGGAACCAAACTACAAAAGTGATTACACCAGCATGTAAAGCATTCAAAAATACAAAATTGACACAAATGTCAATTTATTTGGATTTTTCTACAGTTAGTTATGAATTTTCAAAGTTTAGTTTTCGAAAAAACTTTAAACAGCCATAACTTTGGCTACGAAAGTCAGATTCGCGTGTATGAGCACTTTTCAGAAAGGGGAGGACGAGACGCATCTGATTTTTCCTGGGTGATACACTAGACATTGTCATATTAGAAGCATCAGAATTAAAAAAAAATGTTGTTTAGTACCTCAAAAATGCAGTTTAAGTTTCATTCAACGGTAGGTATTAAAAATAGCGATTTTCAAACCATCTTAATAAATAGTAAAAAAATTCAAAAAAATGTAAAATTTAGTCTCCAAGCACATTTTAATATAGATTAAACATCTAATGGTTTGGATTGGCTATTTGGACTTCGAAACTAGATATATGAGTGGCAATTAAAACACCCCGTTTAATTCGCAAAGTTGTGTAGCCTTACTCTCCATGTATATATATGTATATATAATATAATACATGTATATACGTGTATATTATATAATATATATATATATATATATAATATGTATATATATATAATATGTATATGTATATATTTATATATACATATATACATATATTATAAAAAAATAAGTTTATAAAAAAAATTGTATATATGTATATATGTATATGTTTATATGTGTATATGTGTATATGTGTATCTCCATTCTTATATTATGCACGTAGATGTCCTGATCAGCCAACGGCTATAATTGAAAGATGAAATTTCAGATTTAATATCAGCCCTCCAATTAAATAATATGTCTTCTTTTGATTAAATGCATCATTTTTATGTGTAGAAGTCTAAATATAGTTAGAAACATATCTGCCACACATACTAGCACACGATATGTTACAATTAAAATTGAATAGAGAACAAAATTGGAGAGAAAATCAATTTATTCATTTTCTTATTTCTCCTCTCCAACTATCTTTCATTTCTTATTTCCTTATTTAAAAATTATGATGCATGATCAATTTATTTTTAAGAATATCAAATGCTGACATTTTAAAAAAAAAAATTATCATCATTTGATATTTCCAAATTTAATACATTACTCAATTTAAGATATAGTGAATCTTTTTACAATTTTACTTCTTCAATTTTGATAAGATAAAATATTATTTGTTTATTAGGTTGTTTAGGTTCGTTATTAGTTTCAGTTGTTAATTATATAGAGAACATATATTGAGGAAGAATTTTATTAACATTAACTATAATCAGTGCAACAAAATGGAGCAATTAATTTATTAATACAAATTCACTTTTACTAAATATTTTTTGTCATTTCAGCTTTTGTCTATGGGATGTATATATTTCTACAAGCCATTTGTCTTTTTTTTTCAAATTTATTTATTTGTATAAAAGTTTGAAATTCAAATTGTAAATCAAAATTTTGATCTTTATTTTATAATATGTTTCCATTGCAACGCACGGGTGGGATACTAGTATGTGTATATATGTGTGTTATATTTAGACTTATGATATCCAACCGACAAAATAAAATCAAAGTTCACACAAAAAAAAAATCAAAGTTGTAAAGAGTTACGACATCACTTCATAAATATATTAAATGTCTTATTTTTTGGCATACAATCTAAACAATAAAATTTTTTCTTCACAAAATTATTTAAATCAAATACTAGGATCTCTTAAAGAAAAAAAAAAAAAAAACGGACCGCCCGTGGGGAGGCGGTCTATTAGAGGAGTGATTCGCCCCCTGCAGGGGGGTCCGCTTGGTTTTTGGGCCTCCCGTAAGCCCAGCGGTCGGGGCATTTTAAAAAAAAACCAAATCGGAGGGTATTTTTAAAATTTTCTTTTTTTTTTAAGGGTTTTAAAAAAATGGCCGTTTTATGTTGGAGTGTTTCGTTTCTTTCATATAATATGTTATTAGTATTTGAAAAAAGTTTAACTCTTGAATTTATTTTTTCATTAAATAAATGTGTTACGCTGACAAATGTAAAGTGCTTATCCGTTAAGAAAAAATAAGTGTTAGTGTCATGTTATAATAATGAAATTAAATTTATTTGATAAATTTAATGAGTTAAATAAATTATGATATATAAGTGTTAGTGTCATAACGTATACTGATTAAATCCTTTTCTGATTAAAATAAATTATGATATATAAGTGTCATCAGTGTATAAGTGTTAGTGTCATGCTATCAAATTTTTTTTTTTTTTTACAATCACAAATGTGGTCTATATGTACTGATTAAAAAAAGTCAAGAAACACATGTACGTAACGTGCTGTAAATGCATTATGATAGCATTTTATACAAATAAATTAAAAAAAATATGATATTTACTTCTGAATTATTATTAATAAACTAACTGCAAATGTTAAAGTCATAAAAGAGAGATTATTAATTAATTTCGAGGATTTTTTTGCGAATATAAAAGTGTTTTATATATATTGACTGAAACATAGACACAGACTCTACATATACATATATATATATATATCGATGCAATTGAATGTTGCAATGATGCACTCTGATTTTTTATAGTGATTTGAACTTACTGTAAAAACAAATTGAACAATTAAATCTAAGAAAATAATTATCATGAAGATATATATCACTAGATCATTTTTATTTAATAAAATTTAATTACAATATTATAGTAACATGCATAAGTACGGGCAAATGCAGCAATATATATATATATATATATATATATATATATGAATTGAGGTAGTACGTCCAAGTAGAGATACATGAATGAAGGAATGCAAGCAAGCATCCATATATATATATATGAGTAAAAATAATATACACTTAAGTGTACCGTACACTTAATTCTAGGACCGTACGATTTTTTTAAAAGTCGTGTAGATTCTTCAAAAGTCATGCAGCGCGAATCTCAAAGCTAATCCTAGAGTTCTAGGGTTAAGTGTATGGTTCAATCGGTACACTTAAGTGTATATTAGATTGAATATATATATATATCCAGTTAATTAAGAAGTTAATTAATTAATTGATTTCATGAACATTCCAGCGCTGATTGCCGGAACCGTTGCGTTTGGAGAGGCCGACGAGCGCCCAGTTCGCAAAGTAGGGACTGTCAGCATGCTGCGCATGGAGCAGCATTGAGGCATCATTGTGAACTCTTATTTCACGGAAGCCGCCGCCACTGCTCTCACGCCACAGCAGCGACTCGTCCAAATAGTACGGGTTGAACACCCCTTGCCGAACCTACATTAATTATATATAATTAATTAGTTCAGTAATCAATCTATTAATTGTAATTAGATCGATCGATAGAGCAATATATTTAATTAACATACAATATGACCAGTGCCCAAACCGTGCTTGATTGCTTTCCCCGTGGCTTTGTTCACGAGTGCGAAGGCTGCGTAGCCGTCTTGGTCCTTCACATGTCTTCCATATCTATCATCCTTGATCCACTTCTGGTACTCGTTCCGGGAGTCAGCTCGGGCCAGCATTACAGCATCCGTGTCCTCATCAGCTGTGAGGTTGTAATCGGGTTTGGAGCGGCAACAAATTTTGAAAATGCGGTTAGGCACCGTGGGTTGTGGTACAGATGGATAGCATGCCTTGAGATTGTTGAGGATGTCAGCATCGTAGGGCTCAATCTTCCAGTACTGGTTGTTGCTGCGGTTGTTGTGGGGCCAGAGTAGCAGGTTAGTGCCATCACAGACTGTGTCATGAATTGTGGTCAAGATGAGGTTGGAATCGCTCAGCCAGCGTACCCGCCTGTACCCATGCCTTGCATCCTTGGAAAGTGTCCACAGCACCGACTTGTCGGGAGAAACCGGGTCGTATGCTACCAGAGGTATCTTCAGTAATGACAATTACAATTACAATTACAATTACAATTACAAACAAGAGATCTAGTTAATTAATCAAATTAATAAACAGACGTACAGGAAAGCCCTTGGTGGCAGGAGATTGCATAGCTTGCTTGGTGGCTCGGTTGATGAGAGCAAAAGCGGGCTGAGCATCTCTGTCCTTGAGCTTGATTGCTTGGTGCAGGAGCCAGTGTTGGCGTGGGTCGTGGGGGTTTGCCGGCGCCAAGGCCACACATCCACCGTACATTGTCACCGAGTAATCCTCATCCAGCAGACACGTGATCCGCATCGTATCCATCCATTGTCCTCCTGCTCCTGCTCCTGCTCCTGATCCTACCTCCATCATCTAATCAATATTGTTATATGTTATATACGCAGTCAAAACCAGATACATGCAGTAATCCATCAACATGCAAGCCGGCTATATATATATATATATATATATATGTTTGATAATTAAGAGTAACATAGACAATTAAAACGAAATGTAGTATATATCCCAAATCAGAAATTAAATTGACTAATTATATATTTCGGATTCCTTTATAATTTATTTTAAGGTGGCCTGTACTGTCAGGTACTGAGACAGGAGACAACAGGAATATTTATTTGACACGCAGACCAAAGAATATCCTCACATCACATTTGACAGTTTACAGTTTATTTGCTAATTAATTAATTAATTTTATGGATTACGCTAGCTAGCTTCAAAATTTATTTATTATTATATTAATTGTACTGTCATTGCACAATTTAGTTATTTTACCTCTCACAATATCCATCCTATTAGCTTTCCAAAGTTATATTAATTAGCGGATCAATGCATATGCATGCCAGTGTATGTAGATTGTTTAAAGTATTGACTATTAAAAACTAGACTTTATAAAACTACATCCACCATATATATATATATATATATATATATATATATATATATATAAAAGGAGGGTTCAAATGCCTCCGTTTATATATCAAAGCCTGAATAACTCCAAATCTAAAACTTAAGAGTGAAATCAAACTGTTGGATGTGATCTACGTTATTTTATCTATTCACGTGTATTGAATGATTGATTTTCAAAATAAAACTGTTGGATTTTGAATATTAAATAAAATAAAAATGTAGCATCAAATCACTTGCCACTATATATATATGTGCTGTGTGTGTGAAAGTCTTGTAATTTTGTATTGAATGATTGATTTGAAGATAATGTCGCTGTCAGTGGGACCCAGAGAAAACATAGTTGAAAAGGATATATGATATGATATTTAGCACAATTAGGCACGAAGTCCCCTGCCGATTGTTTTTGTTTCAATTTTGTCGCTATTAATTAAAATTTAAAGGGGATCAAAATGCAACAGAACATCTTCCATAATAACGAAATTCCACCATTTCTGATTCTGTAGGTCAAGTTTCCATTTTAGGCGAATGTCTAATTGAAGCACTTCATATAATTCAATTGGTTAATTAATTAATTAAGAGAAATATTATGGTATCCCAAGTCATCATACCCGAGTGCGTCCCTAAGTAGTTTAACATAAAAAACTTCAAATATTGTCTAACTTCTATTTTCAACGCTAATATCCAAACATTTAAAGTTCTGTTTATAACATTTGTTTATAACATTTTACAATGCTACTTGTAACCATATAAAGCTCTGTCTGAAAGTATTAAAATTTTAAATCTTTATGGTCATGTTTGGTTGTGGAGTAAAGCTAAACCGGATTAAATTGCTTACTCCAAGTTAAATCGGAGTAAGTTAATCATGTTTGATGGAATAAGCTAAACCACCTCTTTAGGTGGTGTAAGTTACTCCAGTTTAGCTCAAATTTTACTCCATCTTAAACCGCCTATGTTACTTCTTGTTTGACTCCTTAAGCGTGGAGTAGGAGGTTTACTCCACCTCTTACTCCACAATCAAACATGGCCTATAGTTTTAACTCTAACTACTTTTGTCTTCAAGCAAAAAACGGAAAGATTCATTTCACTCGCTCTTTTTTATTTTTTCTCTAATTATTAAAATTTATTTTCCCAACGATCCATGATGAATTTTACGAATCTAAAAATACAAATATTTTCTATTCAATTTTATCTTTCAAATAAAATCCATGAAGAAACACTTTTGAGTAATTTTAAAATCATTTGTTTTTTTAAATAAAACTCATGAGCACTTCAAATTTTCAAATTTTTAAATCTCAGTTTACAACCATTAAAATTTTCAAGACTTTGTACATAAGGTTTATATGCTTTGTAAATGAGCGGCCATTTTTATTAATATCCCTAAAAAAATAAAAATTAAAAAATGCCCCTGTGTAACCTTTTTTTATTTCTGCCCTGACCGCCAGAATTACAAGCAGCCCAAATAACCTGTGAAGCGCCAGCCTGCCAGGCGGTCCGTAAGCCAAATGAGGCACCACACCCTGGGGCGCTCCATAAGCCAAGTGAGGCGCCACACCCCCAGGCGCCCCATGCCCCATATACCTCCACCCGAACCCTCATGCCTCTTCCCCACTCTGCCCCGCCTTTAGACCAGAAAACCAAAAAAAAAAATTAGAGGCACTGCTCCGCCCCACCGGTCGGTGCCTCACCACCCGCTCCCCACCGTGACATTGTCATCTCCCTCGCTTCCTCTCTCCCTCACTCGCTACACCACCAAGCCGCTGCCCTACCGAGCCGAAGCCTCCTCAATTGAAGGTATGTTTTTTTATTGCGATTCGATTAGTTTAATTTAGGGTTAGGGTTAGGGTTTAATTGTGAATGTGATTCAATTCGATTCGATTAGTTTAAATTGATTGTTAAATGTGATTAAATTGATTGTTGATTGTGATTCGATTCGATTCGATTCGATTCGATTAGATTTTAGCGGTGAATTGCTTGAATTGTTGAATGTGAATTGATTCAATTCGTTTATAGTTCAATTGCTCTAATTGGATAATTGAAATGGTTGAATGCTTGAATTGGTTGAATTCTCAAATTGCTCGAATTGGTTCAATTACTTGAATTTAGGATTATGATTTATAGAAAAATTGCTTGAATGCGGTATGGTTCAATTTAGGGTTTATGGATGTGAATTGTGAATTGCTTTAAATATTTAGGGTTTGTAGTTAAGTTTAGGATTTATGGTTGTAAATTGTGAATTACTTAAAAATTTAGGGTTTATGGTTCAATTTAGGGCTAGAATTTATGGTTCAATTTAGGGTTAGAATTTATGGTTCAATTGGTTGAAATGTTTAAGAATTTAGGGTTTGGGTTTATGATTTCAAAATATGCATATTTATTTTTTGAAAATTATTTTTGTGATAGTTGGCGAAAAACATATATATATATCAATAGAAATTAATTTGAGGTAAAACTAATTATTTTGAAGTATATCAATATTTGTTTAAAAATGACATATATATTTTTTTGTTACAAGTAAATTGTATGTATATCAGATAATTTTTTTAATTTTAAAATTTAGGGTTAGAGTTTATGGTTTAAAAATATGCATTTTTTTTTGTTAAAATTTTTTTTTTTTTTTGTAAATTTTATTTGTTTGTCGATTTTCAAAATAATTTTTATTTTAAAAAGTAAAAATTTAACAATGATTTTTATATGAATTATATAATTAATAGAGTGAGTCTATGGTACTATGCATATCACGGGTTGGTTCGTGCTACGGCTGAATATTAGAGTTTTGAAAATCCTAATGGTCGATCCGAACCATTCATCTGGTTCTCCAAATGGTATATTTTTGTAATTTTTTTACAATTTTTTTAGATATTTAGAAAATCACCTGATCTGAAAATTATGGACCATCCGAAAACAGTGATTTTCAATAAATCTAAAAAAATAGTAAAAAAATTTGAAAAAAAATGTAAAAATTGGTCTCCAAACACATATTAATATGGAATATGAATGGTTCGGATCGACCATTAGAATTATGAAAACTTGAATATTGAGCCGTAGCACGAGCCAAATTGTAATATGCATAGTATCATAGACTTACTCTAATTAAATAATTATATATTATGAAAATATTAATATATATTTTCTTAAGCTGTGATTGATTAATATATATTTTTTGGTAAATGTAGTATTGCTAGAGTTAGACGGTGGGGAGTACGAGTTGAGCCTGCAGCGGGTCCGGCTATAGTGGGTGCAGATGCTGTGGATTCGACTGGAGAGGGCCCATTGTCATATGATGATACAACTGGCAGGGGTTTTGAGGCTCCGACTGGAGTGGATCCGTCCTCTCAAGCCGATTTTTCAGATGGTGTGCATGATACTGACACATTTAGTCCTCTTCTATGGACCCATCATGTTAAGTACAGCGTCTCATTGGCATTTGTTGAGGTACGTGATTTTTATACTTAAAAAATGACATCTGTTGAGTTACTAAAAAAATGGCATGATTTGATTCTGACAAATTGATAATGAATATAGGATGATGTCATGCTTACGGTGAGGCACCGCAGGTTTGAGATTCCGTTCGTTCCCCATAAAGAAATGCAGCGATACATCTTGAACCTCGGGTTGTATCAGCTTGCCACTATGCCGCAGAGTAAGATCGATGTGTCTCTGATGCATGGTCTAGCTGAGAGATGGCAACCTGAGACTCATACATTTCATCTCCCGGTCGGGGAGATGACAGTCACCCTTGGTGATGTGAGCGCCTTATGGGGTTTACGTATCGACGACGACCCTATAGGTGGCATCTCAGACTATACAGAGCTGCAGAGGATGATACCGGAGTTGTCAGGGTGTGATCCGAAGACTTTGCAGAATAAATATAAGAAGAAGAAGGGGGGAGGAGGAGTTCCGCTATTCTGGGTACTGTATTTCTCTATAGGCACTCCGGTCTCACTTTTTCCAGAATCAGATATTTCCTGAGATTGCTAACATTGAGGCGGTCCTGAGACTGCTAACCTCGTTGGAATGCCAATCCCAGTTTTACCGTGGATGAGCTGACCCCGTTCGATACAAATGTAGAGGCGTATGGTTCCCACGGATCACGATATGGAGTGGAGATGGAGCACGACTTTGAGGTTGGTGGGATTTCATCTCAGACTACAGATGGCTTTGTCTTTGCATTATTTGGCGCACCGCCTCTTGCCACGTATGCTACAAGCTGGGAGCAAGATCCATGGGAGCTACGTACATAGCCCACCAATGTAGAGTCAGCTGCTGTATTTCATCCATGGGCAGCCAGTACAGGTACACAGCACATGTATATGGGAGAGGAGGATGAGGATATGAGAGACGATGAGGAGGATTTGGGAGAGGAGGCGTTAAGAGATGTGAGTCCGCAGAGGCGCGTGCAGCCGCACAGGCATGGTAAGGGCATAACGGCTCCTAGGTTGTCTCCATTTGAAAGGAAACGACGAGGATGAGTGTAGAGTTTTTGTTTATTGTGATATAGTTCTGCCTGTAGTATTTTGATTATGGGACTGTTGTATTATACGTTTGTGATTATGTTGGCACGCATTATGTTGGCATTATGTTTTTTTATTTTATATTCATGTTAGTATTATGTTGTTTGCACTTTACATTTCATCATTATAATACAGTTTAATAATACAATTAAAGTTCAATAATAGAATTAAAAGCGCAACAGTACACTATATTAAGAAATTATATTGAAACCGTAATTTTTATTTGCGACCCACACTTCTATTTTAAAAACTAACATATTTTTCTTTAACAAACTACATTTAAAAAAAAAATATAAGTTACATGACATAATAATGGGTACATTCATACATGGCTATTTGGAAAATAATTAAAAAGAAATTAAAAAAAAAAAAACACAATACTGGGGCGCTTCACATAGCATATGGGGCACCTCACTTGGCATGTGGGCTGCCTATAGTGGGGGCGCTCCATGGGGAATTTTGGGCCGCCCGAAGCCCAGGCGGTCAGGGCAGAAATAAAAAAAAATGGTATACAGAGTTATTTTTAAAATTAATTTTTTTAAGGGATATTAATAAAAATGGCTGGTAAATGAGCTTTGTAAATGCAGTGTTATTGTTGAGATTTATATGCTTTAAAGTGTTATTGTTGAAGTTTAAATTCTTTGTACATGAGGTTTAAAGTGGTATTAATAAGGTTTATATGCTTGTCACAAAGATTTAAAGTGGTAAAAAAAAATCACGACACAAATATATCTCGAAAGTTTTTTTCATGGATCTCATTTGAAAAGGAAAATCGGGTAAAAAACATTCATATTTTTATATTCGCAAAATTCATCATGAATAGTCGGATAATAAACATAGCTTTAAATGTTTGAATATTAGCGCTGAAAATTTATTTAAATAGAAGTTAGATAATATTGAAATTTATTTTTCTGTTAAACTATTTGAGAGACATGCTTGAAAATTTTATTTAAAGTACAATTATCAGGTTCCATTAATTAATATTCATCTTCACAATTTACTAAGCAAATATCTCGTCTTGTCTCCTAGCTCTTCATTACCACAATAATAATATATACCAACCGAAAGTGAAAAATTCACAAATTATTCAAGTTAATTCATTTTTTAGCACATTAATTCCCAATAATCGGTTAATAATACATATATGTATATATCTCACAAATCAAATCACATACATATAATTTAAACCTCCAATACAAATCAATCACAACAGTACTAATTACAATCCAAGAATAATTACTTCAAACAATAATCAAGTATTGCTAAATATATGCCTTAGCCTCTCATGGGCATATCAAAAATTCAAAATACGACAATAGAAGAGAATAAAACATTTAGAGTAAGAGAGAAGAAGATAAAAGATAGAACCCCTAAAATAGAAAGACAAGCAGCCGTTGTTGCATGTAATTAATCCAATCCAATCACACAAATAAGAAATTCCTTTCTATCCTTATTATAATAATAACAACAACAATAATAATATGCATTAAATGTTCTTAAAACATGAAACCAATTTTGTTTTACAATTATTAGATTTTTTTTGTTTTATAAAATATTACTATTTCATCTAAAAAAGTTAATAAATATTATTTTGAATGTGCAATGATATCTCGCAAACTTATCTATATTCCGACCTATATTTTGTATCAAAATCTGTGTTTAAACCATTAAATCGGTCGTATTTCATTGAAATGTTTATAGAATGTGGTACTGCTGCAAGTTTGTTCTTATTTTGCAGAACTCAGGCGAAATCGAGGAGAATTTGAAATTTGAGAAGTTTTTACACACCTCGTACAACATCTTGTTTGGCCTGTATCAACCTCGACTCGACCACAGACTCGACCGCTGACTCGACCACAAAAAGAACTCAGGCACACGGCCCAGACAGGATCTTGTACGGGCCGTGTCAGGCAAATCCGGAAACAGATCCAAAATCTGGAAACAAGGCCTATTGAAGAAAGATCGGCCAAAAAAGCATACAAGTGGGATTTCTTGCACGAGAGAGGATATTCTAAAGCAGAGAAGCATTCCTAGGATTTTGGATTGGCGGCTATTGTTTGGAGGCAAAGTTGAGAAGCAAAAGACGCGAGTTTTATTGTGGATCTTCTTTTTCTTTGGGTTTTATCATGATTTCTCTTTATCTTATCCGTTTTATTTGCTTTAGAACTATGTTTGAGTAGATTTCTTTGTTTCTAGGGTTAAGATGTAATCAAATATTTTGTTTTGCATGAGAGTTATTGGATTTTTGTATTGAAATTTGTGTTTGCTTGATTGTGTTTGATTTTAATTGCTTAGATTAAATTATTTGATTTATATTGATTTGTCACTAGATGCATGATCACATCTAAAGCGCATTTCACCTATTATAATCTTTCAACCAAAACTAAGTACATGAGGTAGGTTTAGTGATCCGAAAGGTGAAACCAAATAATAGTCGAAAGGTGAACATTTTCTCTTATCGACAGATAGGAGGTTGTCTTTAGAATACCAAACAAGCAACTAAGTAATTCAGGCCGATATGAAAGTTGAGGTCCAGAATCCGACGAGGGTAAATATTGCAACTCCATACCAAGTTTTATGAACTAATATACGAGAATTGAGGTTTGGAAAAATTAGGTCTGGTCAGTAGACACAAAGGAACAATACAAAAAAACAGTAACTGGTGCATTAACTCGAAGTCCACATGGATCGTGTACGAAAGTACCCGGCCTATGTAACCTGACTCGACTCGTGTAAGAAACTACAAGGCCCATGTCAGGAACTGAGAGACAGAACTAAGATGAGTCTGAAACCCTGAAAACACCTTTTTATTATTGATTTAAACCAAGTTATTTACCTTCTTGTATTTAATTACTGCTATTGAACTATTTAGGAAACTTAAATACCCAAAACCAACCTTTTCTCACTTCTAGTCTTTAATTAATTTAGGTATAATCTGGTTAAGACTTGAACCGTCCCTGTGATCGATACTCGATAATATACTGTGCGATAGAATTGTGCACTTGCAATCTGACTTAAAAGTATATTTAAGATTTAAAAGGTACAATTTACTGTACTTAAACTTTGTGCATACGCTTTTGTGAACATGCACACTTCTACATAAAACACTTCCATACATGGTTGAAAAATAGGCTTATACATGATTTTGCAGCTGTGTTCATGGGAGTTGTATATAATAGGGTTGGTAAATTGTACACAGTTCTATAACCATGTATGTTTTTTTTTTAATCACCAATTTTCTTTGCAAAAACACATCATACATGATTTTTAAAGTAAAACCATGTATGAAAATTATTATCCTGCATAGTTTTTTTAAATTAAAAACTGTAGATAATTCATATTTTTTTTGCCAAAACACATCATACAATGTTTTTAAAGTAAAATTGTGTATGAAAACCTTTATCCTACACGGATTTTATTAAAACTGTGTATAATTTATATTTTAAAAAAATCTAATGAAAACCTAGATATGAATTCAAATTAAACCCTAGATCTAATACCAAAAACACTAAACCAAACTAAATTAAAAAAAAAAAAACTATGAATTTAAACACAACACATATAAAAAACACTACATTTACCAATATAAACATCATTTATAATTACATCACATATTATTAGTTACATAATAACATTCTAAAAAAAAATTAAAAATACAACAAAAAAATTCTAGGTCTGAGAATTTATACAATTCACAATGCTTAAGGGAAAAAAAAAGAGAATTAGAAAGGAAAAACTTAATAAAAAACTTCAACTCCAGTTTTGAGACTCTTCTCTTTGTAGTTTTGCAATTCAAATTGTGCCAACATCCCGTTGAACAATGCTGTCTCTTCTTTGCGAGCTTTTCGAAAAGTTAAAGAACGCTTATATCGAACACTCGAGCAAAAAGTTATGCCCTGTTAAAGTTTCTTCGTTGGAGATTGCCTTCTTGGTTAAAATATTGCCTCCGTTGTCCTATCCCTTGTCCTAACCTCGCCAGTTTAGAAGGTATGCCTCGGAGAAATACACGTATAGAGAAAAGATGCATTATAACATGAAGGTACATATCGATGACGTGGAAAAGTTTGTATGAATTTTTTCATCAGATATGAGTCATACATTAAAACCGTGTATAATTGTTGGAGTATTCATATACACACGTACAAAAATACGCTCTAATATTCATACATGATTTTTAATTGAAAATAGTGTACAATTGTGTTCAATTATAGATGATTCTTCATTAAAAAATGAATGTTGAAACACAGTTGTAAACAATAAAACCAAAAACAGAATAGTGCTTTCTTATTTTGTATATAGATTTAATGAAAAAAATATATATAAAATTTTGCAGTAGTGACATCTTAAGGCAAAAATATACAATCACAAGTAGACGTACAATTAGTTCATCCAATAATTAAATTGAAATTAAAATAATATTAGGTGTAAGGATAAGAATGTGTTAGATTAGACCTGAAAAGGATCGAAAACATGAGGGGATTAATTAATTGGTAATATAATTGATCCTCTAATTCTTTTCCATTTTTGCGTCACGTATGAGGTTACTCGAAGCAACCCCGGCCTACCAGTCTTTCATAAGGAGAATTTTTGGCAATCATGACATCCAAGGATTATATCCAACAATTATATTACGGGGGAAAAGATATATATGCTTGATATAGAATATATGCATTTTATACTAAGGATAATATATATATGAGTAAAGCTTGGGTGCTATGGATAGCATAGGGGACTACGATGTTACGGCTCAATATTTGAGTTTTTAAAATCCTAACGGACAATCCGAACCGTTCATCGTGTTCGCCATATTAGTATGTATTTGGAGACCAAATTTTATATTTTTTGAAAATTTTTTACTATTTTTTTAGATAGGTAAAAAATCAAATATCTTAATGGTGCAGAATATTTAGATAAAGTGATTTTCTACCTAGCTAAAAAAATAGTAAAAAAAATTTCAAAAAATGTAAAATTTGGTCTCCAAATACATATTAGTATGGAGAACAAGATGAACAGTTTGGATCGTCCGTTAGAATTTTGAAAACTCGAATATTGAGCCGTAGCACCATAGCCCTCTATGCTATCCATAGCACCCAAGCCTTACTCATATATATATATATATATATGTATATATAGATGGGCTACGGTGAGTTGCGAAGTAAAGCGACTATTTTACTTCACTCTCATATTTTGTATATTTTGCGATTTTAAAGTTTAAAACGTCGATCCGAATCGTTTATCTTGTTCTCCGTATTGAAATGTGCTTGGAGACCAAATTTTACATTTTTTTTGAATTTTTTTACTATTTATTAAGCAATTTTGAAAGTCACTGATCTGATGGTACAGAAAATTTTATTGTTTTTTTATTGTTCACAGCAAAACAGCAATTTTAAAAAATGCTTAATAAATAGTAAACAAATTCCAAAAAATATTAAATTTGGTTTCCAAACACATTTTAATATAAATTAAACATCTAACGGTTCGGATCGGTCATTCGAACTTTCAAAATAAAAATACGATGTGAAGTAGAAACGCGTTTTTGTGAAGTAAAACGTATTTCTACTTCACGCTGTATTTTTATTTATTAACATGAATTTCTTTTCAGGTCATTCATGTCATCGTAAATTTCTTTTCATATATTGGGGCAAGCTATCCTATTTATAATCATAGTGACAAGTTCGACAAATGAAAATAATTCGGTAGTCCTGGTATAATATAGCTATAATTCATTGTTTATAATATATTTATAATACATACAAATGTATTATGAAGTTGTTAAAAAAATCATTATATAAGAAGGAATTAATTCTAAAATAATTTTGTAAAATTAGCCAATAATTCAAGAATCCCTTTGTTCGAAAGAATTTGTAAACGAGTAAATAGCAATTTATTTGAGAATCTTGTTACTATGCTTACCACATGCATTCCAAGACCAAACCGAGTGTATTAAAAGTCAAAAAAGATGATTGAGATCATGTGTTTGTTTTTTATATATATATATATATGACTTGGCTACGGTGCTATGGGTAGCTAAGAAGTCTCCCGTGCTACAGCTCAATATTTGAGTTTTCAAAATTCTAACGGTCGATCCGAACTGTTCATCTTGTTCTCCATATTAATATGTGCTTGGAGACCAAATTTTACATTTTTTGGAAAATTTTTACTATTTTTTTAGATTTATTGAAAATCGCTGTTTTTCAGACAAATCTGGACCATAAAAAACAGCGATATTCAATAAATCTAAAAAAATAGTAAAAAATTTCCAAAAAATGTAAAATTTGATCTCCAAACACATATTAATATGGAGAACAAGATGAACGGTTCGGATCGGCCGTTAGGATTCTAAAAAGTCGAATATTGAGCCGTAGCATGGGAGGCCTCTTAGCTACCCATAACATATTAGCCAAATCCTATATATATATATATTTAAACTTACTAACAGATTTTGAATAATCTCAATGAGAAAAAACGTTATGACTAAGATATATATAGGGTGCAGTGTAGTCAGGGGCAGATTCATAATTTTTGTTAGGGGAGCAGGAAAATAACAAATTGGATTCAAACTCATTAACTAATTAGGTACTAGATAAAAAAAATATTTTAACTTATAATTTTCAATGCTTTGACATCTAATCATAATTACTAATCAAAATTCCAAAAATATATTCTAATTTAAACTATAAATTCAATCCTAATTAATTACAAGTTAAATTCAAGAAAAAAACAAATTAAACTTAAAAAGAGGCCACACAAAGTTAGATCCAAATTTATAAATCTTCATAAACATTCAAAATCTAGAGGAGGGGTAGGGGGGCAGCCGGGCAGGTACGTATAATTAATTTTAAAAAGTCTATAGGTATTTTGGAAATTGGAATAGTTATTTCTTTTTAATTAGTTAGTTAAAGAGGGACCAAGCTAGGTACATTGAATACAGTCGGCTCTAATGAAGGGATATAGCAAGACAACTTTTTCTTCTTCTTTTTCATATTTTCTTTTCTCCTTTTTTTAAAAAAAAAATCATTTTTGTTCCCTTTTTGAAATTTTATTTGTAATTCTTTTTACCTTCATCTTTCGTTTTTTTTCCTTTCCTTTTAAGGGGTTATTTTTCAAAATCCTATCATTTAAACAATGTAACAAATTGTGGTTAATATAAAAATAAGAGCATAACTTCTATTCTTACTAAAACAATAAATATCCTTAAAGAGCATGATAGAAGTAATTTGAGTGAGGATTGGAGAGACGGTTATAATTTTTTCTCAATGATTGTAATTGTATGAGTACTGAATGATAATGATTTTAATTTTATAAAAATTTGAGGGGTATACTATGATATGCGAAAATAGTATTCTTATCTTTATCTTGATTTTAATTCTATAAAAATTTGAGGGGTATACTATGATATGCAAAAATAGTATTCTTATCTTTATCTTGATTTTAATTCTATAAAAATTTGAGGGGTATACTATGATATGCGAAAATAGTATTCTTATATTTATCTTTATTTTTGTGTGTAAGTTGCAAATACATTTATTTTTTACAACTGGTAGTCTCTATTAAGCATTTTAAAAAAAAAATTTCTATAAAAAGTTTCACAAAATTTTGTTATCTTATCTTGTGTATTTTATGTGCTTGTGTTTACTGAACCATATATATATATATATATATATATATATATCCGCAATACCAGCTTTGATTCTTGAAAAAGATTTGATAGTGGGACCTAATTAATTAAGATTGGAATTAAGTCGTAGATTTGAAATTAATTACTAGACCAAATCTATAATTGGTCAAATTTGGAAATCATATTAAATTAATTATATTGTATTGTATAAGAGAAGAATAGAAGGATTGAGAAAAAGCTAGAAACCTTAAATTAAAGCTGTACCTCTACCAGACTACCAGTACAGTATATATTATTCATTCATCTTATTTATATATGATAAATATATATAGTGAGAAAAGGAGGGTAGCACTAGTGCACTAGCAGTAGCACCCATTGAATATTATAATTGATCATACAATTAAAATATGGGTCCCATTGGGTCCTTTAGTTAGCTAGCTAGTAAGTGGCACTCACCTACGCATTGTCTAGTATAATGCGCTCTGATTACAAAAATCTCACAAATGTACTTAATTGATAGCTAGATAGATACATAGATAGATACACACACACACTCATACACTATATATGATATATATGTGCTTCCTAATTGCTATGCTATCTATCTCCTTTTGGAAAATTGAAAGCCACCTCTCTCTGTACTTAATTGACCTCCCAAGTCAACTCCAATTTGTACATCACGCACTAACATATATATAATTAATAATTTTTTCATAAACTTATTTTATCTTTATTTAAAATAATTTGTTAATTTGCTAACTAAATATTATGGCTAATTTAATTTGAGCAAGCTAACACACAACAAGTACAAACTCCAATTTCAACAAGTGTTAAAAAATGATGCTTAACATATATATATGTCAGTAAAATAATAATCAAATTTATATATATATAAATGAAGAGAATTAAGTTTGGCAACATATATTATATATATAAATAATGAATGAAGAATATATAGTATAGTAATTAGTAATAGACTAATAGTAGCTAGAGAGAAGAAAGACATCACTTTCGCTTTTGCCTCCCTGCAGCACCACAAATTAAACAGCCGCACTAACATAGAACTCCCCTTTACTTTTTGCAACCTTTTTAAGAGCAACAAGCAAGCCTGCCTGCTGTTCAAACCAAACCAAACCAAAGTGCATGATAGATTCAGATTAGAACTAATCTTCCCTCCTCCCCTAGCTAGCCTCATGTGGCGTCTGATCAAGCGGCGAAATACCCGTGTGGCAGATGAAAACATGCACGTGCAGCAGCCAGGAGATCATCAAGATGCAGCTGGGCCCGGGCAATCGGGATTTGGCAGATTGGCATCGACAGTTGGTGCTTTGTTGGCACTGATCTTACACTGGGTAGACAACACTGAGGCAGCTGGAGTACACATGGCGCACGAGTGGCAGAGGCTACAGTCTGACGAGGTCAACACCATCATTGTGCAAGATAGCATGCGTTATGCTATATATGTATAATTATTTCATCACTCAATCAATCAATATATACATACATACATACATATATATATATATATATATATATATATATATATATGTTTGGATTTTTATTTTTATTTTATCAGAGTACCTGGCATATATATATATATATATATATATAGTATGTAGTTTAATTTGTCTTGTTAAGATCAATTTAATTTCGTAAATCCCATATTGTAAATTAATTGTTATGCTTATGAAAGAGAGTAATTGGAGATGCTTCATTAATTAGTTCTTCAAAGTCTCCAGCACATTCTCTTCTCCAGTTAAACTTTCCACCAGTCCTTCAAAGAAATAAGAGAGACAAATTAAATTCAATGCATTGGATTTGGGAGAGCACAGATTTTATATACTGGTATTAATTGATTCTGAACCATGCATACGGATCTAATTAACCGATATATTCTAATTCAATTTAGGAACAAAATTTAAACAAAGACAGGAAAGGGAAAGCTTAAAATAAAATAATCAGACAAGACTGTTATAGTGGTACAGCACCTCTTGTGTTGTTTAATGTTGAATATATACATATAATATACCTTTGAAGCACTTTTTACATTCTGTGCCAGTAATATCAGTAAATGTTCCGAGACCTATGCTTATCAGTAAATTGTTTAATATTTACCATTGGTATAATGTCGACAATCATTTGTGCCGACAACTAAGTCTGTGGACCAGTTTTGGTTGAATCTGTTTGCAATCTCAACTGAGTTTCCTTTTGAAAATCCAACAAACCAACACCTTGTTCTGGGTATTCTTCTAATTTCTCTATTCAGAATGACCCCTGTAAAATTAAAAATAAAATAAAATAAAATAAAATAAGAGCACTGGCAGGTACCTGGTAATTAACTATTTATGCATTGGTACGTAGTGTACAAACTACGTACCTGGTAACTTTCTCTGAGAAATGACAGCAAGAGCGGCAAAAATGTTTTCCGGGTCTTTTGGTTGGAAGTCAAAAAGCAACACCTGAAAATTTAAAAGGAAAGGGGAATATATAATTAATTAGGTAATATATATATATATATATATATATCTGGAAAATGGATCATATATATATATATATATATATGTTTATGCATGGACCTGATCATGATGAGAGGATTTGATGAGAACAACGTAATGTCGAAGATGTCGGTAGCCGAAATTGAAATTGTAGGCTGTGGATAGCAGTATTTGTGCGGGTCCCGGTGCAGCCTGAAGCGGTACTGCTGCGACATAAACGGCATCTTTGGTGGGAGATATATTTATTGGTGAATCTTTAGAAAAAGAAAAGGAAGAATAGAGAAGACTAAGAGAGGATATCGGCATGGGAATTAATCAATTAATTAATTAACCTCCTTCCTTGAAGAATTCTTGGTAATTGCTTTGTTGTAAGAGGAAAAGAGGAGGAAGCTGAGCCTGAGAGAGAGACGCAGAGAGAATAGAGACCTCACACTCTCACAGAGACTTGAGGCTGACAATTCATTAAGAGAAATGGAAGCGGGTGCGGGCCCAAAGCCCAAGGCCCAAGGCCCAAGGCCCAAATAGCATTTATTTATTGTTGAAACTTGAAAGTACATGATGAATTGAGTATTGAGTATTGACTATTGACTATTGTATGTATTTAATAAATTTTTGACAATGATCGAGCGAGGAATTGCTTGAACCAATGAGCAGATTTCTTGGGATATCTCTTGAGACCATTTTCATAATCAACAAAATTGATGCCAAAACGAACTGTGTATCCATTTTCCCATTCGAAGTTGTCCAATAATGACCAAGCAAAATAACCTTTTACATTCACTCCTTCATTGATTGCAGCGTGTAAGTATTGGAGATGGTTATAGTAATAATCAATTCTGAAATCATCCTTCAATGCCTCACCAACTGGTAAGCTCTTATTATTATATTCATCCACCCCTGCATGTACATGCATAATTTCAATTAATTTACAAATTAATTAATTAATAATTAATTAAACAGGTATTTAATAAATGTGCCTACCATTCTCTGTGATGTAGATAATTGGATCATTATACTTATTCTTTATATAGAGTAACAATTCCCTTATCCCTGGGGGATAAATGTATAACCATCTTGAAGCAGCCTGTTTCAATTTTCATTTGGAGAATTGATCAAGTAATCACAGAGACAAATTGGGATATAATAAATTAAGCATGTACATAATTAGAGCGCTAGCTTACCCGTGGACCAATTGGGATCCCGTTTCTTTCTTCTGTAAGATTGACCCGAGAGTCGGCGGTGTAACTATGGTTGACAGCGATCGACAGTACTACTGGGAGGCCAATTGCATAACTTGATGTATAATAGTTGACCCCAATGAAATCAAATGATCCTTTGACCATGTCAGATTGTGTCTTTGTGAATTTTGGCAAACGTTCTGCAACCAGTGCTCTCATGATGAACGGGTAATCTCCTTCTGTTAATGGATCCATAAACCTGAATTGAATCATGCATGCATGCATGCATGCACGCACGCACCATGAATTAATTAAATTTTGAGATGCATCTACAAGAATATATATTAGTAGAGAGAGTACAACTGTACTGTACTGTACGTACATACCATCCGAATGAGAAATCAAGAGTACGTTGTTGTGCATCGGCATCTGATTTGGATGAAGAATAGGGGAGACACCAAGTAGGATTCAAAGTTATTCCGATTGTGCCCCTCTGAGATGTCTGGTATTTTTGTCTGTAGAGTCTGACAGCGGCCCCATGAGCAAGCAGCAGATGATGGCAGGCAGAGTAAGGTTCTGTTGCAAAGTTGCTCTGATGGCCTGGGGCATTTGAACCAATCGCATAGATGCCGGAGCAGAAACTGAGGGGCTCGTTGAAGGTGATCCAGTGCTTCACGCGGTCCCCAAACTCAGAGAAGCAAACCTCTGCATAGCGAACATAATCCTCCCTAATTCAAATTAATTATAAGTATAATTAGGAAAAGAAAAAAAATGAAATCCAAAAATGATTAAAGAAAAGAAAGAAATGAGTGAGTGAGTGAGTGAGTGACTGACACAATATTAGGGCTGAGAAAACCAGAGTATAGATCTTCCAAGGCTTGAGGGGAGTCCCAGTGGAATAGTGTCACAAATGGCTTTATCCCTACATTAATTTACATATATGATTAAAATATTCATTCATTCATTCATTCATTTTCATTCAATATTAATATTGACCACCTTTGGAGAGGAGCTCGTTGATAAGATTATTGTAGTAATCCACACCAGCTCTGTTCACTCCTCCACTCAACCTCCCATCTGTATATATGTACTTTTTAATTCAATTCAATTCAATTCAACTCAACTCTACTAATTTAAGGATAAATGGAATTCAATTACTTGGAAGAATCCGAGTCCAAGAGATTGAAAATCTGTATGCATCCATTTCCATTGCCTTCATCAGCCTCACATCTTCCTGTCATTGACACAAATTGTATTCAATTATATGCTCTGCTCTGCTCAGCTATCTATAATTCTATATTAATTAATTAATTAGCTTAATTCTACTGAAACAAACAATTAATTAGAGCAGCATGCATGAACCAACCTTATATCTATGGTATGAGTCATCTGCCACATCGCCGTTGCTATGGTCATCAATTTTCTCTGTCACACAAAATTACATGATACGTGCAAAGTTAACTTACAACTTCATTTACAACAATTAAATTTAAATAAAATTAAGGTAAAATTAAGCACTCATTAATTACCAGGGTGGAGATGAGTAAAAGTGTCCCAAATGCTGGGGCCTCTACCTCCTTCCCTTGCACCGCCTTCATACTATATATTTAATTACAAATTATTATTCAAATATAAACAGAAAACCAAAAAAGAAAAAAAAGTTTGAAGAACATATATAAAACCTGATAAGCTGCAGAGGTGGTACCGAAAATGAAACCCTGGGGAAAGCTACTTCTGTTAAGGTCGTACCGGGCCTCTACCCTCCAACCAAAACTTAATAAAACAATATTAATCACACAAACCGCAACCACACTTATTTCTCCCATGTCAATTATATTATATTATATTATATTATATTCGCTCTGATCTGCTCTGTTCTGCAATTAATTATGTGCTCATGTATGTATCTTAATTATATGAGTATTTCCATATGCTTAATATATATTGCTCATCAATGTTGTGTGAATGAAGGCATGAAGTAAGTACTAAGTATTTCCATCTCCTGCTGTCTATTTCTATCAAACCAAATGGCAAAGGGATGCATGGGGACCCCCATTAAAACGTGGCAACTAACTTCCACTAACATGCGTCTTGCATTAATTATCTTTTTTGTTTTTTTTGGTAAAGTTAAAACTAAACTTGTCACCTTTCATTTAATTAGTCACTCCTAAAAGATGCTTGAATTGACCTATAAAGTTAAGGAAAGAGATGTTGTCTTTTTTGACATTGAAGGAAAGAGATGTCCGTTTTTTTTTTCTCTCTCTCAATATTAATTGTTTTGTGCTCTTTTTTGTGTAAAGTTAGAGGTGAAACCATCTAAATTATTCTTAATTTCTAATAAACGTTTGTTTTGTTTATTTTATTATAACTATTTTTTTAGATAAACAGATCTTTATGTATCTTAGTCTAAAAGAAATCTTAATTTTGACTATTAAAGTTTATAAATACCATTAGTTGCTATAAACAAATTAACAACAATATTGAAATGCATCTGAATTGCAAATATTATTCTTTACGAGGGCCATTGATTGACTTAGAAGTCTCCCAAAAGCACAAAAAATGTACTATAATATGAAATATATTATAGTTTTGAGAATCTCTAAGCCAATATGCGTCTCCCCATAAATGAGCTGTAGATTGACTGTGCGGCTCAAATAAATATTATGTTTTGGTTTATATTTTTTTATTATTATGGTATTTAAATGGCCAATATGCGTCTCTAAGCCATATCTCACGTTATTTAGCATTATTTTATTTTCTCAGAACTTATTAATATATAAAATGTTATTTAATCACAATTATAAATATGGGAGTTGATAATAGTACCTGCAGGGGGATCACCAAAAATTAAATGTGAAAATATAACTTCTTGTGAGATCGCAAAAATTATACAATTTGAATTTTTTTTCTAAAGTATTAATACCTATGAATAGAAGTATTTATACTTATGTATGGAAGTATTTATACCTATGATGTGAACAATTATTTATTGCATGAATTTTTAAAGCGCGAAAATAACAATACCCGGGCTATAGTACCCTGGGACCACCAAAAATTAAATGCATAAATATAACTTCCTACGGAGACCGCAAAAACTCCACAATTTAATTTTTTTTTCTAAAGTATTAATATCTATGCAATTTTATCTTTCAAATGAGATCCATGATGACGTACTTTCAGGCTCGTCGTTATGCAAGTGTTTATACCTCACCGTACAAGTATTTATACCTACACATGCAAGTATTTTTACATATGATACTGAAAGTATTAACATCTAAAATTTGAAAGTATTTATACTTATACACTGAAGTATTTATAGCTATGAGGTCAACTATGTGTGTTAGAGGAAGGTTGACGCGGGAATGATTGAGGAACTCGAAAAGATATTATCATAACAAGTTACGTATGAAAGTATTAATATCTTACTTTTTGAAGTGCTAATATCTTATCTTTTAAGTATTTATATTTATGAAGATATAAATATCTAAGTATTTTTTACATATGACACTGAAAGTATTAATATCTAAGTATTGAAAGTACTTATATCTATGTACTGAAGTATTTATTTTTATAAGGTTAACTGTTTTTGTTAGAGAAATGTTAATACGGAATTAGTACCGGGACTTTGAAAGGAGAACCATATAATTAGTGAGGATCATAGAGAAAGGGTGTTGTTAGAATTTTAAAATAATAAATAGTTGAGACTATATAATATATTTTTAGAATAATAATTTGTGGAGATCATAATACATTATTCCTCTAAGTGCGAGTATTATAGCGGGGATATTGAAATAATAATTATTATAAGTATAGTAATTAGAAATACAATTATTTTTGTTTAAACAAGAAGAAGTTTTCATTTTTATTTTCGAATTGATAGATATTCTAATTATTAGGGATGTAAAATATCAGACACTTGGCGACACGAAATGGCTCTGTCAAGCTGGCCCCATCCCGTAATTTAATCTTCACGAAAATGTGACACGGTACGAGATACGACACCGCACAAATTAACATGTGATGATGTGACTCTGTAAAATATCCATGCAATATATATGTCATTTTACATATATAAAAGACACAACACGTTATCAAATGTGACTACATGATCTAGATAACATGAAATTTATACCATTATTAATTTATCCCCAATAATGGATAATAAATCTATTTTTTACACATAATTTCTTTTCCCAAATTTTCCACTGATCATATTTTTTTTCTGATTTATTATTCCTTAACTTAAAAGTTTGAAAAACATAGTAAAAGATGATCAAATATGACTACATGTTATTTAAAATGACCAAATATGACTAGTGTGACAAAAAATAATCAACGGGACCAGTCACATCACATTTGATCATAGAGTTAATTACTTGTTACGACCTAATTAACGTGCTATGATAACGACCTAATCTACATGATTTAGATTACAATACAGTACATAAAAATTTGACTTGATGATAACATGATATGACTGTGGCCAAACTTATATACAACATGACACTAATTTAATTTGCATCCCTATGTCATATACAATCAAAATAAAGGATTTTTTTTATTACATAAACAAAACAAATAATATTTAAGATTTTATAATAAACATGCAATCCTACCAAAAAAAAAGTACGTTATATATAACACTTTTTCTTACAGAGTCTAATTATAAAACTTAAAAAATAATCTTAAATTATAAAATCCGAGAAAAAGTTTATTTACAGAGTCTTACTAATAAAACTCCTCAAGCTATCCCCATATATCCCTATATTTTGTTATGACACTTTTATAGATCAATCGATCAATCTAAATTAAAGTATGAAAAATTATATCAACCCCAATTAAAAAAAATTGTAACGCAATGAGCCTTTATTTTCATGTACCGTGAAATCATTTATTCAAGGGGCATAAAAATGTTTAATTATTATCCAGAAAACACAAATTTTTCAAATTTTGTTTTGATAAGACATTTGTTATTCTGTATATTCATCCTTCTCCACGTTCTTAATAAATTCTTGCAACAGATCATATATATATACACCCCACATTACTAATTGAAAAATGCTATATGTACATGTCATGTGTACATGTGTGTGTGGTAATTAAGAGGTACATGTGATCTTTGGCTTATATTCTTTTACTTTTTATAGAGCTAGCTAAGCTAGTGATATGTAACTGCCTCCTATTAATTAATTAATTAATTAATTAATTAATAACGTTTGAATTAATTAATTCTCCCAAGTCCGGATACGTCGCAATTAACCTTTACAATTACTAATTAATAACTTTGTCTGGTAAAAAGTTAATTAAGGAGATCGAAATGGGGAAAAATATGAATGGCAAAGATGAATTGGAAGAGAATGAAAGATTGGAGAACCCATACAATCATGGACATGACAATTATGATGAGCAAGAGGAAGCTGGAAATGCTGAATCTGATTTCGAGAATCACCCGACGGGCCACAGCAGCAGCAGATCAGGTCTTAGCAACAGAGCTTTAAGCTTTGGTCCTGATTATAAGATGCCCACACGTCGAGGCACTAATGTATATAATTTAATTACAACTAATTAATCAATGAGATTTTTCTGGTCAGTCTACACACACACACACACACACACACACACACACGACTACTGATGATTGTACGTGTTGTTGCACTTGCAGGCCTTGACGACATTTGAGACGCTTGTTTTGGCGTACCAATCTCTCGGGGTGGTGTATGGCGACATTGGCACGTCGCCTCTCTACGTCTTCTCCTCCATTTCCTTGGAGAATCCGACTGAGAGTGACATTCTGGGGATACTTAGCCTCATTTTCTGGACTCTCACTTTGATCGGACTCGTAAAGTATGTCTGCATTGTATTGCATGCCGACGATCATGGAGAAGGTACGTTAAGTACATACAGTAATAATTAATGTTACCATTCATCATTGGAACATTAATTTGTATTATGAACTTCTTTCTATTGTTTTTTTTTTTTTTTTAAATTCCAGGTGGAACATTTGCTTTATATTCAATTTTACGGCAAAATATTAATTTCAAAGGGAAAATGGTGATGCCGATGCACAGACTAGCTTCAGATGCAAATTTAAAATATTACAGCAAAAGGGGTACACTACTAAGGAATAAAGCGCATGAATTCTTTGAAAATAATTCAACTGTTCAGACCATCATCACTTTTCTAGTATTGCTCGGCACTTGCATGGTCATCGGGGATGGCGCTCTCACTCCTGCTATTTCTGGTACATATATACTATACTATACATTTATCTATAGATTGCATCATTATATTAATCCTCTCTTCGATTCGTTTTGTATGTAGAAACAATTAATCAATACATATTAAAAAACTAATTGGAATTTTGTAAATGTGTACAGTTCTTTCAGCAGTGCAGGGAATCCAATCAAGGTCCCCAAAGATTACACAAGGCTAGCATCTTTTTCCTCCCTCATATAGAAAAATGTGGAAGCACTACTAAATTTCTGGATCAACTGTCTGTCAATTCATGAAACAGCTAGCGATTGATCGATATCTTTTACAGATAAAATAACCCTGTAGCAAGTTATAATTAAATACGTACCTCAAATTTAATTATTGAATGATACTAATTAATAGATTATGAATAAATTAATTGCAGATTATGTGGTGGGTTTATCGGTGGCAATACTGCTCATCTTGTTCCTATTTCAGAGATTCGGTACAAACAAAGTGAGCTTTACTTTCTCCCCCATCACCATCATATGGTTCGGGATGATAGCGGTTATAGGAATCTACAACATCATTAGATTTTACCCTCCCATATTCAAGGCCGTCTCACCTCATTACATCTACTATTTCTTTCAAAGCCAAAAGGCCAAGGGTTGGTACCTACTTGGTGCCATTGCTCTTTGCATCACTGGTATGTACTTATCTTAATTTTTCCCACATAACATTACTGTTTCATTTCATAATCAAATGACAGAACATGACTTTTAAACAGGTGCCGAAGCAATGTTTGCTGATTTAGGGCACTTCAGCAGGGGTTCAATTCAGGTAACAAACAGGTTTTACAAAAATTGCAATAATTAACTTAAATTCAAACAACAACAAAAGTAATTCTATATATGTTTGCAGTTAGCTTTCTCGGCTGCGGTATATCCCTCACTAATCATAGCATATGCCGGTCAAGCAGCATTTCTGATAAAAAACCCCGGCGACTTCTCCACAGCATTCTACAGCTCAGTCCCACATGCTCTTTTCTGGCCCATGTTTGCTGTAGCGACGCTTGCTGCTATAGTTGCTAGCCAGGCTCTAATATCGGCAAGTTTTTCTATCATACGGCAATCCATAGCACTTGATTGTTTTCCAAGAGTGACTATGGTTCATACCTCAGCAGATCATGAGGGCCAGGTGTACTCGCCCGAGATCAACTACTTTTTGATGATTTCTTGTATCTTGATCACAATTGGGTTCAAAGGCGGTGCCGAGATTGGAAATGCATATGGTTAGCTTATATGTATAATTCCTTTCTTTTATAAATCCATCATAGTTCATGCATGATTCCTTTCTTGGAAAATAATATTAAGTGCTTACCCCCTTATTGAATATATATATATATATATATATATATATATATATATATATATATATATATATATATATATATATATGTATATATATATATGAAGGCGTGGCCGTGATATGGGTGATGCTGATCACCTCCTTTCTCATGATGGTGGTGATGATTGTTGTGTGGGAAACCAACATCCCTCTCGCCTTTCTCTTCTTCTTTGTATATTTTATTATAGAAGGGGTATACATGACATCTCTGCTCACAAAGCTTCTTAAAGGTGGCTGGGTCCCGTTTGCCATTACTGCAGTGTTCCTCATAATCACACTCTCATGGACATATGGCCGAAGCAAGAAGGCGCAATATGAGGCTGATAAAAGGATGGATCAAAAGGAGTTTGATCACTTGATGGCACATAGCTTACGTATGCCTGGAGTGTGTTTCTTCTGCACTGACCTCATCAACGGTAATTTTATCACATGTATATATGTTTGTCAAGTTGCTAGCTAAGATAACATACTCATTGATCTAAATTGTATAAATATGTTTGTACACAGGTGTTCCTCCAATCGTACGACACTACAGTCAACTTATCGGCAGTCTTCGAAATGTGACTGTGTTTGTGACAGTGAGAACACTGCCAGTTCGAAATGTCCTACCAAATGAGCGTTTGCTTGTCGGTAAAATAGGACCCCGAGGTGTGTATCGGTGCTTGGTGCAATTCGGGTACATGGATAGCCATACCATGGTAGGAGATGAGTATGCGAGATCTGTTGTTGCTGCACTGAGAGAGACAACAGATGATGAAGGGGAGATTCACGTTCTTGAGTCGGTTTTGAATGACGGTATTGTATTTGTAACGGGTCGGACTATACTTAGAATGAGCGATCACCATGGTTGGTTCAAGAACTTTGTGATTGATCACCTTTACCGGTTTCTGCAGAAAAATTTCAGATCAAATGTGGCTACTCTGAAGATTCCAACAGAAAAGCAATTACAAGTTGGGATGCTTTACCAGCTATAAATAAACAAATTAACTAATTAAGAGCCATAATCTATAGATTATTAACAATATATAGAGATCGAATTCCTAAGAAAATTGTATCTAAATATTAATTAATTATATGGTTGCCTTACTGACAATTAGTTAATAAACATATATAGCATAGCTGGCGGATGATGTTTTGTTTTTGTAAATAAGTTAATTAATAAATTAACGATCGATGTATATGATATGATATGATATGATGGTTGTCATAATTTCATATTTCATTGTGTCTTCACTTCTCATGAAATTAAGAATATGGTAATTATATATACGTACATTTGCAAAATAAAAATAAATAAAAGGAGACATAGACAGAGAGAGTAAACACACAGATACGGATAGAGAAATGACAGTTTTGAAATCAAAGTATCAACGTCAGCTAATGGAGGCTGAATTTGTGAATGGATTGCAATTGAACAAAGAAGGCAAAGCAAAGCAAAGCACTAAGATGGGCTGAGATGGCCCAAATATTGGTATTCTCGGCCCAAATATGGTTGTTACTTGTAGATAGTAGCTTCTTTCAATTCAAGTGAAAGGCGTCTCGGTCCCACTGTCAGCTTGATCTTTTTCTTTTCTCAATTCTCCTAATATTTCCCAATTTGCCATCCCAATCTCCATTAAACGTTCCGATCGGAATTCGGAAGAGAGCTATCTCCACTTTTCTTCTTTTACTGTGCTCTTCTCTATTCTCTATCTATAGATGTATGGTAACATATTCTCTTTCCCTTTTGCCTTTAATTAATTAATAATCTCACTTTGGTTTGCTTTGCTTCTTCAATTGCTTTAATTAATTAATAATCTCAGTTTGTCCTTGTTTCTTATTAATTTCTCTGTGTGATATTATTTATTGATTATATATAGCTAATTAATTAATTGGTCCTACGCTGCAAACTTGTACCAGTAGACTGTTGCATCTACTCTAATTTATGCTCAATCTTTACATCTACAAACAATTTCAGTTATCCTCCCCTCCCCTCCCCTCCCCTCCCCTCAATATTTTAACTTTTGAGCTAAAATTACCCTTTATTAACTATGCCCCTTTGGCATATTTATTATATTATCGGTTTTGAATTGAGCAAAATTGGTGGAAATTTGCATAATTGAAATTGTGCTTGTTGCTAAACTAGGGTTGATACAGACTCCTCCTTTTTGTTGTTACTAAAATTGGGGTCAATGCACGCTCTTCCGTTGGTGTTTATGCCTAAATAAACCTCTAAATTAAGACTATGTTACATGAACAAGGGTAATTTTAAGGCAAGATTATGTTCAATTATTTGCACAACTGAGAACATTTTCTTCTTCTTCTAGAGAGTCATATTTAAAATTTAGTTACATAGTGTGGGGACATTTTTTATATTTCAATTCAGTATGCAGCTCATGACCATATCTATATATCTTTTATTAGTAATGTACTGCATTATTATGCACACCTGAATAACATTTATTCATGGTCAATATGCCTTTTCTGTTCCTGGATACTTTCTAATGATAACATATGAATTCATTCACATTTTGTGAATATGCTTACTAGTGAATCACAAGAAAAGACAAGTCAAATGTGCTGTTATACCTAGGGTTTGCTGTTAAATTACCAAATATAATCTATCTGGTAAACCAGGGACTATTTTGTACCATTAGTTAAACTTCTCAAACATCAATTGATGAATTATATCATTTTGGTCATTCGCCATATTCGTTCTGCTTTCCTTATAAAAGTAGGTGATCAGCAACTAATATAGCGCCCGAGCTTATCTAACAATCAGTTTGAAGTCATTGAGCAATTAATAATGCATTTGGGGACGTTTCTAGTTTGGGAGCTGGCCCTCTAGTTCATTTTACCTTTTCGTAAAATAACTATAAAAATAATAATAATATACAAAATTGTTGGAGTGATTCTATGGTACTATGCATATTACGATTTGGTACCGTGCTATGGCTTTATATTTGAGTTTTCAAATCCTAACGGTCGATCCGAACCGTTCATCTTGTTCTCCATATTAATATGTGTTTGGAGACCAAATTTTACATTTTTTGAAATTTTTTTACTATTGTTTTAGATTTATTGAAAATCACTGTTTTTGGATGGTCCAGAATTTTCAGATCAAGTGATTTTCTAAATATCTAAAAAAATAGTAAAAAATTTTCAAAAAATGTAAAATTTGGTCTCTAAACACATATTAATATGGAGAACAAGATGAACGGTTCGGATCGACCGTTAGAATTTGAAAACTCGAATATAGAGCCGTAACACGGTAACAACCCGTGATATGCATAGTACCATAGCCTCACTCAAATTGTTGAAGCATTCATGCATTCATGCATCTATTCATTTTTTTTAAAATTTTGTTTGGGAATTTTAGGGTGATGTATAAATGGATGAAACACTGAAGTGAGATAACAGACACGTAAATTGAAAGAGTAAATGGCCGCAGCAGAAGCAAGGGCAGCGTGGCAGCGTGCCGCAAATCGGTGCTTTGTACAGGAGGATGCAAAGCGGGCCCCTAAACTATGCCCGCAGAATGACACTTGTATGAACCACCAGACCAATTCCCATGATAGTGACAGTGCCAGTGACAGTAACGAGCATCAACAGCAGCAGCTGATCTTGAATCTAACTCCTGTGAACTGGAATCCGTATCCCATGAGCATGAGCACTGCCAACCTGCCTGCTGACACCAGGTGGTGGCTTCAGCTCCATCCCACTTTTGCTTACCAGAAGGAATTCCTTCTTTATGAACCCAAAAACTATGTGCCTGCCTCACATACTGATGCCATATCTTCTTCCCCAGATTTTGATTTTGACTTTGACCAGGCACCCAAACCCAAGACCATGTCTTTTGTAAAGCATGCCGTGGAAGACATGAAGCTGAGGTATGATCATGTGAAATCATCATCATGTGAGGCCGAGAAGGAGGACCCTTTGATGCTGAAGAAGAAGAGAGAGTTATGGTGGAGGGTTTCAGATGGAGAGGAACTGGCTTCAATGGTGGCTCAGAAAGCAGCACAACAACATGTAGAGAATTGTGACTTACCAAGGCCCACCCAAACTTTATCCTGTTCTTATTCCTATTCCCATTCCTCTACTACTACCGGTAGTAGTGATCTGCTGAATTCTGACCCATCATCTATCAAGGAAACAACGACAGCTGTCAACAGGGAGGAGCTGCTGGAGGCGCTGTGCCATTCGCAAACACGTGCGCGGGAGGCGGAGATAGCGGCGAAGAAAGCGCTAAGTGAGAAGGAAGACATCATGAAGCTGCTGTTCAAGCAGGCATCACATCTTTTTGCATGCAAGCAGTGGCTAAAGGTGCTGCAGCTTGAGAACCTCTGCCTTCAGCTCAGGAGCAGGGACAACAAAAGGGACAACAGCAAAAGCAACAGCAAGAGCAAGAGCATCTGTAGATATGTTGTTGTTTTCGCTGTGGGTTGGGGTCTTGCCAGTGCTGGAGTACTCTTGGGTTGGACCCTCGGCTGGTTGCTTCCAAAGTCGTAGTAGGCAGTAAGTAGTCCTTTTGATTGTATATATATCCATTGTACATATCCATCAAGATTGTATATATTTTGTATTTTATGTTGTTGTATGTATGTATGGGACGGGGATTGATTTGATGGTAACTTTTTGCCTCTATCGATTATATATCCTGTAATCTATCTGGAGCACTACCTAATAAAGAATTGCAGGATCATGGTGAAACCAAAGAAATAGAAAACCTAAAAGCAAAATTGATGTGAATTTGTCAATCGGATTTTGGGATCTTGTTTAAGGGCTTCTGTGATTATGTGGTGAACAACATTCTATTACTTTTCTCTGTAGCTTGTTTTACTTATGCACATAAGATGTTTGATAAAATTCTTCAAAGAGTATCAATTTTTGACTAAGAATAAACCAGTCATTAAGCAACAACTTGTATAATATTAAGAAGTTAGTGCATATTCAACCACTACAAAAAGAAAATAAACAGTCCCTCGATATTCTTCAAATTTCTTCCCTATTCTAAATGAAATTCAATGCTGCAGTTAATTCTTCAATTGTTGTTTCCGTATCTTGTAGACAAAACATTCAAATCTAAAGACCCAGGAAGCAATTCCTATCTTTCTCCATGCCCAAAGATCAGCTACAAGGAACACACAAGATAATAGAGCCTAAAAAGGTCCTGTACTCTCTTAAAAAATTGTCTAACAAGGGATAAATTAATTTGCTTTTGGGCCCCTCTTTGATTGAGCATGCCGTGTACCAGTCCACTGTAAAAGACCGGTACTATGTTCAGTTCTTGAACAAGTCTTGAACAAGTGAGGTATGTGATAAGTGGCACAAATGCCGGCAGTGGAAACCACACCCACAAGGAATATATATATATATATATATATATATATATATATAATGTTAACATATATATGTTTCAATAGGCGAGCACAATTTGTGAAATACGTTCGATTTTTCTCGTCTTTTTCTCCCTTGTTGATTTTTTAAACGTTCCTTCCACCACCCATATATTCAGTCTTTCTTCCTGCAATAATTAATTCATGTTTAAACAACAAATCTATGTTTATCCTTGTAAACAAGAACAAATTTATACATGGATATATATATTTCATAGCTAGATCTAGGACCCCCTTTTATAACATGAATTGGCATCCTCTGATATATCTCAATTTTTGAGTTTCCAATTTTGCCCCTCAAATCAAAAACACTATTCTGACAAACCAACGTCCCTAATTTATCTGCCAGTTGTTTATAAGCAGTAACTTCCTTAACATCAGGGGAGATATCGATGAAGGTGCCAGCAGGGGTTAACATCAGTACTTTTTAACTGTACTGCTCCCTCGAAAAGGACACAATCATAACTCCTATTAAGCTCATTCTGTATTTTCTGGTAGTACCTAAAAATATTCAATTATATCCGGAATACACATTATTATTATTATTATTTTGTTTTTTTGAGAACCATGTAGGAGCTACACGGTATTACAACCAGAGAGGGAAAGGAAAACATAATATTATCTTCCCCTAACCAACCCCCCGTAAGACTCCTAGCAGTTTAGGAGCCATAATAAGCCATCTTGCAACACCTTCTCCACCAGCTTATCTGGTGGCAGAGACCTTCCCCTGAAAATTTTCTCATTCCTTTGCTTCCAGATTCCCCAGCAAACACACATGAAGTACGAAGCCCATGATCGTTTAGACATCGTGCCAGTAGCGTTCGTGTGAGCCCATGATGCTTCCCATGTACTGACAACCGATTCTCTCCTGACAAGCTTGACCAGCCCCAACCTCTGGTAGACAAATTGCCATACCTGTGTTGCATAATGACATTCAAAGAGAAGGTGACACACTGTTTCAAGGGGGTTTGAACATAACGCACAAGCAAGGTTGCACTGCATATTCCTTTGAAACATGTCGTCATGGGTCATGATTTTGTTGGTTAGCACAAAGCAAGCAAACATCCTGACTTTGAGTGGAGCTTTACACTTCCATATTTCTGGAAAAGGCCATCTCTCCTTTCCTGCTGTTATAATTGCTTGATAGATTGATTTTGAGGAATAGGTACCATTGTTATTCCATCTCCATCTCTTGGAATCAGGTGTACTTCCCAACTGCAGTTGGTTATCATGCAATTCCAAATGCACAGCTTCTTGCACCGTGGCTTTGGCATGTGGGGGTTTGGGTGGGGGGTCAAGTTGACTTTTGAGTGGCAGGCCCTGCCATGAGTCATACCAGTATGAGGCCGTAGCCCCATCACCTAAGCTGACAAAGCAACTCCAGTGAAACCAAGCCAAAATTGACAGTAACTGCCTCCAAAAGAATGACCCCTGTTTGAACCAGATTTTCCGACCGTAGTCCTGACATCGTAGCAAAGAGGCATATGTTGACCAAAGTGAATTAGGATTCTGATACAGCAACCACCACCACCTCAAAAGGAGAGATAGATTCTGAATTTCTAAATCCCTGACCCCCATGCCTCCACAACCTTTAGGCAAGGTTACTGTTGGCCAGTTGACAAGGTGTATTCCACTTGAGTCAGAGCCTGTCTTGCCCCACAGAAATTGCTTCCTGAGCCTGACAATTCGGATTAGAACCCACTTTGGCAATTTAAAGCAAGCCATAAAATAAATTGGGATTGAAGACAAGACTGAATTGATCAAGATCAATCTCCCCCCCTTTGAGATAATCTTTCTCTGCCAGCCATCTAGTCTGAGTTGAATTCTTTCGATAAGTGGAATGAATAGGGCCTTAACGGGTTTTTTAATAGTTAGCGACATGCCAAGATATATCATGGGAAAACTTGATTTTCGGCAACCTAGAATTATCTGGGTCTGGATCTCCTCTTCTTTAGTTAGGTTCAGTGGAATGAAGGAGCTTTTCTCAAAGTTAATTTGTAACCCCGAGATTTGGGTAAAGAGCCTAAGCATGATTTTGAAGGTAATGAGGGTCTCATTACTTCCCTGAACAATGAAAGCCGTATCGTCGGCGTATTTGATAGGGCCATGTTCCGCGACCTATGTAGCTTCAATCTGGGCCATGAACAAGGCCGGGTTTAGGACCTCGTTTTGCGAGGCCAACCCGGGATGCAATGCAAAGTCCACTATTGAGGCCCATAATAAGCCAGCTCGACAAACGGTTTAGACAGCCAACACCTCGGGGGATAAAGCCCAAAACTCTTCCCATAATCAATAACCACTTATAACTGGCAGCCGCGTCGGTTACCGACCTCACCGCCCTTACAGCCACGATTGCACGATCATAAGTGGCCACGCTCGCATAACCTTATAACTGATCCACGTTCTGCCTTACTCTGGCAGGGGGAAGGCGGTATGTAGGTAACACTATATAAGGCCACCCCTTTCATAGGAAAAGGGCGAACCGGGAGATACACCCTTACTCTCTTACACACTTGCTCTCATATACTTAGACTCCGAGATATCAAATAGGACAGAGTACGATGTCTCCGAGGTCCATCCCCTTATCTCCGAGGTAATCTACTGACCACCGAGGTTCGGGATCCAAAATCATCCCTTGATCTCTCTGAATTGATCATCTCTCGGCCTGCGACCTCTAGCAGGACGAGTCCAGTTCAGCCCAATTTTAGCATACGGCCCGCTAACTCAGATCGCCCGTATCAACCACCGTGGGGCCCTGCCTTACCAAAGAGCGACATGGCTACCAACACATGCAAACCACCCACCAACACTGCTGACCTTAACCGGCTTTCAGATCTCATTTCGAAGATGCCGGAGTTCGCTCAAGGCGATACCGCTTCCCTCCCCAGAAGCACCGAAGCCCCAGCAGGGGACAAGGACCCTTCCACTGGGCCCGGGGTTGTCGCTCATATTCATGATCCGGACCAACTGAGAGATGGAGTGACCTACCCTGTGACTCATCCTCATGAAGCCAACCTCACCCGCCGTTCGAGAAGAGTGAAAGTAAAGTCCACACCACGCGAGACAGTCGATACACCACAGGGGAACATGCCGCCTTGGTTCCCCCCTCATCCTTACTTGCCTTGGTATCCCTCTCTTTACCACTACCCTTACATGACCCCTCCTGCCGATCCTACCCTACGGCCGGGCCCAATAGCGATCCCTCATCCTTTCGCCTCGCGATCACCTTTGCAACCTCGTCACTATACGACTGATATCCCCCGGGGTGACCGAATGGACAATGACCCCGCCAGACGGGGACCGAAAAAGACTGGGCGCAACCTCCTGTCCGATTTTGATCAGGAACAATCGGAGGACGAGGATGGACACAAAGCCTGGACCACGGAAGGAGGCAGAGAAGACGGCGATAATGACAGTGATGATGAAGAAGACGAAGACTGGAGCGAAGGTAGGTCCGAGGAAAGCAAATAGGAGTGTTACACCATCGGAGGGGACACCTCGGACACAGGCAGCACAGCACCTAAGGGAGGACCAACCCTCACCCGATGTACTAACCGAGGACCTTTCGTTACTTTTCGCAATAGCCGCTGTCAACCTACTTCGCCCCAAGCACAATCAACGACCGTAGACGTGGCAACCATCCGGGATTTAGTAAAGAAGGGAGTCGCTCGGGAGTTGGCTGGGATGGAAGTCGGACGGAGCACGGAGCGCAATAAACCTTTCGGCGTTAACAAGGGATTGCTTTCTAAGCATATTTACCGGGCATCTATGGCGAACTTCAAGTATCCTGCTACATTGCCAAATTTTCGAGGAAGCGGCGATACGCAGGACCCCCATAATTTCGTGCATAGCTTTCAAGAACGGCTTCGCCTCGTTGGAGCCACTGACCCGATCATGTGCAGAGTCTTCACCACATGCTTATCGGGTGAAGCATGGGATTGGTACATGGGATTACCCCATTGATCCATCAGAAAGTTCAAACATCTCGCCAAGCGCTTTCTAGAACAATATACCATCATCAAACCCCCTCAGGTAACATGCAAGATGCTCCTGGATATTATACAAGAACTTGGGGAAAGAACCAGGACATTCGTCAATCGATTCATACAGAAATCGCGAAAGATCCAAAACCTGAATGAAGAGTTTGCTGTGGCCGTGATTAAGAAAGGGCTTCGTAAGGGAGGCCCCGATACCCTAAGGTACGATGCGTGCTGCAAGAATGTTCAGACCCTCAGGGAATTTGCGGCTTTCGCAGAGGGGTATATCCGGGCCGAAGAAGATGAAGACGGCTCCGAGCAGCCGAGGTCTCGCTCCCCCCGCAAGCAAGTCGCTCTTGATAGGCTAAGGAAAGAAAGAGCAAGCAACCCGAACCCCCTCCAGAGAGTGCCGCGAGAACGAGATGAAGGACGGAGGGATCTGGGCGATGAAAGGTACCATCCGCATTTTAGCCGCTATGCCTCCTTCGTTAGGAAGAGGAACGAGATGTTCCACATTGTGAGGGAAATGTTTGAGCTACCGCCCCCATTACCCCAAGGTTTGTTTGAAGTACAAGACATTAACAAACGATGCCTGTACTATAACTCTGACGGCCATTCTACAGGCGACTGCCTCCAGCTCAAGGATGTGCTAGAAAAATTGGCACGCGAAGGAAAATTGACCGAGTTCATCCACCCCGACTTCTATAAGAAATGCATGTGGCAGTATAACAGCCGGGCAAGGGATTTTAAGAAGAAGATACCCTACCGACGAGAGGCCAAAGATAGAAGGCCAGAAGGAGTTGATAGGGACAACGGCAATGAGAGACCTCGTCAGTCCGCGAGACCACCGAGTCCAGTAATAAACATGATTAATGGGGGAAGCATACACATCGTGCGTAAGCGTTTACCTCGAAACAAAGTCAAGCCATTCCCAACCATATTAGTCTCGGATGTACCTCCCGACAGAAAGAGACCTCGAACTAATGAGGAAATTTCCTTTTCGGAAAAAGACCAAGGGGATATAATTGGGCCACACGAGGACTCGATCGTCCTCAGTTTGAAAATCGGCACACATCGGGTTCGATGAGTCATGATTGATACCGGTAGTTTCGCAGATATCTTGTATTTACCCGCCTTCAAAGAAATGAAATTAAAACCCGAGATGCTCCAAAAGGTCTCAACACCGTTGATCGGTTTTACAGGAGATACTTTGCGACCAAAAGGCATGATACGGCTTAAAGTTGCCTTTGGTACCCGGACAAGGATTGTGGAAACAATGGTAGATTTTCTAGTTGTAGACACCCCCTCGGCATACAATGCGATACTCGGTCGCGGAACCTTAAACCGGATAGGTGCGATCGTATCTTCTCCCTACATAAAGATCAAGTTCTACACAGACCAGGGCATCGGGGAAGAATGCGAGCAATAGCGTATAGCCCGAGAATGTTACTTTACCTCCATTTTCCAACACGAGGGAGCAGTACACCAAGTGGACCGGAAGCCCGCGGCAAATCCGTCGTCAAGTGACCTCAAGTTGAAGCCTAGTGCAGACTTTATGCCACTAGGCACCGAGTTCCCGCTAGACCCTGTGGACGTCACTGAATCCGAAACCCAAATAGAGCCGACAGACGAGATATAACAGATCGAAGTAGGAAAAGGAAGGTTGGTAAACATAGGAAAAGCAGTTCAGGGGGAGGCTAGAAAAGAGCTGGTCGCTTTCCTCCAAGAAAACCAAGCCGTATTTGCCTGGACCGTTGCCGACATGCCCAGGATCCCACGGCATATCGCTGAGCACAAATTGCACGTAAAACCGGAAGCTAAGCTGGTAAGACAAAAAAACGCAATATGAGTGAAGAACGGCGAATGGCGGTCAAAAAGAAAGTGGCGAAACTGCTCGACGCGGGAGTAATTCAGAATGTTGATTGCCCGGAATGGACAGCTAACCCAGTCCTAGTCAAAAAATATAACGGGGATTGGAGGATGTGTATTGATTACACAGACTTGAACAAGGCGTGCTCCATAGACCCTTTCCCACTACCCAAGATTGACCAATTGGTAGATTCTACCTCGGGTCACGCCTTCTTGAGTTTCATGGATGCCTTTTTGGGGTATAATCAGATGCGAATGAGCGAAGAAGACGAGGAGAAAACTGCGTTCACGACGCACTCGGGATTGTACTGTTACAAGATGATGCCTTTCGGCCTGCGCAACGCCGGGGCTACATTTCAGCATATGGTCAATAAGGTATTCGATAAGCAGATTGGGCGTAATATGGAAGCCTATGTGGATGATCTGCTCGTAAAAAGTATGTCTGAAACAGGGCATATCGAGGACCTTAGGGAGGCATTCGCGACATTAAATGGGGCCGATATGAAGCTCAACCCTAAGAAGAGCTTCTTCGGACTCACAGGGGGCAAGTTCTTAGGATTCATGGTCTCGATGCGAGGTATAGAAATCCACCCCTCCAAGTCTCAAGCGATACTGGATATGAAGCCTCCCAAGAATTTGAAAGAGCTCCAAACATTGACGAGTAGACTAGCCGCACTTAACAAGTTCATAGCACGGTCGGGTGACGTGTGCTTCCCATTCTTCAAAGCGATGCGACAATCCGCGAGGTTTGAATGGACAGAAGAATGCGCCATAGCCTTCCAACATGTCAAGGAATACATCGCCAACCCCCCTTGCCTTAGCCGACCTTCACCAGGGGAATCTTTGGTATTGTACCTCACAACAACAAGACACGCGGTAAGCGCTGCGTTAGTGACGGAAGAAGGTAGAGAACAGAAGCCTATCTACTTTGTATCCCACGTTTTGCGGGATGCAGAGACACGATACACCCACGTTGAGAAAGCCGCGTATGCCCTTGTCAAAGCAGGTCGGAAACTAAGACCATATTTTCAATCCCACCCAATCAAAGTATACACGGGAGTGCCGTTAAAGAAGGCATTTGCAAATTTTGAATCGTCTGGGCGCTAGAATTGTCCGAGTTTGACATCTCCTTTCACCCACAGAGTTCACTCAAGTCCCAAATTTTCACCGACTTCATAGCCGAGGAGAACTTATACGTCGATGGAGCCTATTCGTTACAAGGGGCAGGGGCTGGGGTATCCCTGATTGGACCGCGAGGAGAACTGTTGAATTACGCACTACATTTTCAGTTCCCGGTCACTAATAACACGGCTGAATATGAAGCACTGATCGCGGGATTGAGACTTGCTAAGGAGGTAGGTGCTCGAGAAGTCTGCCTGCACAGCGACTCGGAGCTAGCAGTGCGGCAACTCAATGAGGAATGCTGAACGATTGACGACAAGCTGCGTAAATACCATGAGCATTTCCAAATTCTAAAGGAGCACTTTGACGAAGTTCAAATACGACATGTCCCGCGAACGCAAAACAATCAGGCTGATGCATTGTCCAAACTCGGAGCTGCAGGAAATCTCGTTAGAGATAGACCAATCATTGTAATGGAGGTTCCCGCTTCGAGTATAGTGGAAGAAGGTCGCGAGACGTTAATGATGGAAACCAAGGACACTTGGATGACACCAATGCTCCCCTTTCTAACCTCGGGCGCATTACCGGAGGACCCGCTAGCAGCGCAGCGCCTTAAGAAGATAGCACCCCTGTACACCATTTTTAACAATTGTCTCTATAAGCGAGGATATGTCCGACCATGGGTGAAGTGCTTACCTGAAGATGAAGCAAAGCGGATCCTGCTGGACATTCACGAAGGATTATGCGGGAGCCATCAAGGCGCTAAGACCCTAGCCAAGCGTGCCATCCGAGCGGGATTTTATTGGCCGACAATGCAACAAGACGCCGCGAACTTAGTCAGAAAATGTGACAAATGCCAATTCCATTGTAGGCTCAGCAACATTCCCCCATACAACCAGGTTTCTATCTTGGGGGCCTGGCCCTTTGACCTTTGGGAGATTGACATCGTGGGACCTTTCCCGAGGGCTTCGCTAAATAAAAGATGGATCATAGTAGCGGTTAAATACTTCACCAAATGGGTAGAAGCATAAACCCTATCCGAAATCACACCAGTAGCAGCAAAAAACTTTATATGGTGGAATATCATTTGTCGCTTTGGCGTGCCCTATGCCATCATCTCAGACAACGGGACGCAATTCAATATAGCCGTCACGATGGAATTTATCGCCAACCTTGGCATCCACAACAACTTCGCAAGTGTTAGCCACCCCGCCAGCAACGGGCTCGCGGAGGTAACCAATCGCACAATATTATACGGCTTAAAAAAGAAGGTGGCAGCCAACCGGAAGAATTGGCCCGACATGCTTGATCAAGTGTCGTGGGCATACCACACCACACCCAGAGAAGCCACACAACAGAGCCCTTATTACCTTTTGTACGGGATGGAGTCTATCACCCCGATAGAACTCCTTTAGCCATCCCTTCGAGTGATGTCCTACACATCACACAACAATGAAGACGCCCGTGCCACCGATTTGGAGTTCGTGACAGAAGCGCAGGAGCAAGCAAGAGTTCGCACGGAAGAATACCAGAGACTCATCAAGCGCGCATTTGACAAGAAAGTGGTACCCCGGGACTTTTCACTAGGGGACCTAGTACTGAAGAAGATTGAAGCCTCAGGAAAGCACATCAGCAAGCTCGGCCCCAATTGAGAAGGCCCTTACTGAGTCGTGTGCTTGCGAGAACAAGGCACATATGAGTTTAGAAGACATGGAAGGACGAAATCTCGTCCGACCATGGAACGCAATCCATCTTCGCAAGTTCTACATCTAGAATAACACTATATCGAAATAAATTGCAGTCCACAATTATTTCGTTGTATCTTATTAGTTTTTCGTCGTGTTTCCTTTTTTGTTTTCAAGGGGTTGTACGCCTAACCTAGGGCGCCCATAGGTGATAGGTGTCGTGTGCTGTACTTTTGATAATGTTTTAGAGCTTGAGTAACATTGATGAAGTAGACGGGTTACACAATAATGTTTCGCATATGACTAAAGAAAGAGGTCTGTAAACAACGAAAGCCCAAGGGGCGACGGATCGGACCTCGAGTACTAAACAACAACGAGGTTATAAACAACGAAAGCTCTAAAAGCAACGAATTGAACCTTGCAACACACATTACGACGAGGTCTGTAAACAACGAAAGCCCAAGGGGCGACGGATCAGACCTCGCATACTAAACAACAATGAGGCTCATAAACAACGAAAGCTCTAAAAGCAACGAATTGAACCTCACAACATACATTACGACGAGGTCCGTAAACAATGAAAGCCCAAGGGGTGACGGATCGGACCTCGAGTACTAAACAGTAACGAGGTTCATAAACAACGAAAGCCCTTTGATGACAGAAATCGCTTCGCGGATCAAAACGATCAATACCACCCCTCCACATTACAAAGCACAAGGAGATGCATCATTAAGGTCAAAACAATAACAGATTGGAAGAGAGAGAGAAGTAATCCCCCTTTCCAGAAAAAAAAACAACACAACACTATTTCAAGCACACAAACAAAAGAATACAAACAAGTATTGTCAGCAGAAAGGTAATAAGTTACATAAATTTCTGTTACCTCCCCAAATCCCGTGGAACAATTTCACAAACTCAACTGTTATACTCTCCTGGTAGGAGGGCGGTGCTTAAAATATTACAATCATTTCTGTTATTACCCCCACATTCCGGGGGCCTCAAACGACTTTCACACGAAAAAAAAGATAAATCCACCGAATCTTTGCGAAATTCGCTACGACTAGTCGAAGACACCCCAGCGAACCTGCATAACCATAACGAGATAAGATTAGAAAATGACAGTACTTCGCATAATTGAATGAAATCCATCGAAAACAAATTACCCGATCAAATTAAGGAGCAGAAGAGCGAATGGGAGAGGTATCCTTCCCAGAGGGTCCCGCAACGTCAACAACCGATTCTTCTTCGGCAGCAACGGCTGGTGATGTGGCCGCCTCCTCAGGGGGGATATCGGGATGGACCTCTACTCGATCCACGGGGTCCTCTAGCGGAATAGGATCCTCCTCATTAAGTCGAGAGGAAGAGCCGATGGGATCTGTTGGGCCCTTCTCGCCAGGGCCCTCATCTTGTTGGGCCTCCTGACATTCCCCACATTCCTGCTCATCCGGCCTCTCGTCCGATATCCATCCGGCGCTTGGATCATTGACGTCCACGGACCATTGGAAGACGCTCTTCCATGGACAAGCAATGTCACTGGGTTTGGCACTGAAGAAATGTTCCCAGACTATCGGGATAGTCCCTAGGAAGGTGAGTCTTCCACACTGTTCCCTTCCCCTTCTCGGAGTCAGGGATAATTGCTTGGAGTTGTTTGCGGAACTCTTCTTCGAGTTCCTCGGGCAGCTCCGCAAGATAATCCTCGGGAGGGAGGGAAGATGAAGGTATCCGACTGGCCCCGATAGAAGCCGGGGTAGGGCTCGTCCCCGGTGTAACCTAAGCTAAGGTCAAAGTTGATGGAGGGCACTTCAGCAACGGCCTCTTGGTGGAGGGATCCTCTGAGGATTTCCTCTTCTTGGAGGATTCAGTGGAAGCCCTCTTTTCTTTCTCCGCCGCACTAGGTCTTGGGATAGGAGCTCGGGAAGATGGGCCTCGCCCGTCCTTTGGCCCTGAAGTGGCAGTACTAGAGGTCGACGACGGAGTTTTGGGTGCTGTTCGAGAAGGATCCTTCACGGCTCCTGCGAACACTTTGTTCGCTGGATTAAGCGGTAAAGGGAGCGGGGATTTGAATTAGTACGCAGGGCGCATGCTTCCAAACACTACAAAAAAAGAAAGAGGGAGGTTACTAATAAAGTTCGACAGTATGATAGTAGTAAATGATAAGCAACTACCTACAAACTTGGTACGAAACGAAGGGGTGCACTATCATTTAACAAAGGCAGTAACAAGGTCCATTCGGACCTTCTCGGCAGAAGAGAGAGAAAACATTGACTCCATCGCGTCTTTTTTGGCCTTTTTGGAGAGCGGGAGAGGCTTCTTCAGAGGTCTCCATTCCGTTCGAACACCCCGCCAGCAGTCAAAATCATTCGGGTTCTCCAGATACACCCATGCATGATTCTAGTCGTCAAACTTATTCCATTTCGCAGCCCTCAAAGTGTCAAGACAAGGGCTGGAAGTACCCTTCCTTATCCCAACATAACAACCATTCATCCACAATTGGTTGAAGAAAGTCCACAATCGGTCTGTGATCCCCAAGTTCAGGAGAGAATTGCTTAAACATCTCTTCAAAGCTAGAGATGCAGCACCATGCTGCGGCTGAGATTTGTGCTGGAGCGACGTCAAGGTCGGTTAGCAAACTCCTGACAAATGGTGATAACTGCATTCTAAAGCCGCAGTATGACATCTTCCAATAGATGGCGAGCCCTTTCTCGGAGTCGTGAGCCCAGTCATTCGGGTCAGGAATGGTAAAGCGAACCTTGTCTTGGGGGAGTTCTACCCTCTGCTCCTCGGGGACGAGGGCTTTGTAAAAGTCATCCAAGTACCTCTCAGCCCTTGCCTCGGTCCTGGAACTAATTTTGGCCGATTCAGGAAAAACAAAGTTATTTGGGTATCCCGGACGAACAACGGAATCATGATCCTTCTTCTTAGAGGCCTTGCTAGAGGTGGCCCCAGCGGCTAACTTAATCTTTTTACGAGGGGGTTCCGATCCGTCTAGCTCTCCCCCTTCCATGACTTGTTGCTCCTCGGCCTCCTGACTCGTATCCTCGTCTCCTCCAGAAGAACTTGAACTACCTGAAGTGGTCGCTTCGCTATATTCCTCAGAATCAGTACCACTACGAGCTTCTCTCACCTGACCTTGCAAGGGACGAGGAGGAGGTATCATCAGACCTTTTCCACCACCATAGCGGGGGTGAGGTAAATCTGGACATACGGATCGCCTAAGGTCAACTTCCTCAGTCGACCGAGGTGGAGGGGCTTCTTGGGAAACGACCCAGAGGATATCAGATGAATCGGCCATGTCACTGGGTTATAAGACAACAGAGGAATAGGTTTACTTTGATGCACAGAGGGTCACGTTCGCTTTTATGATCACTATGTAAGCCGGGTTAGATGTTCTAAGCCCGCTAGGCTATAACCATTACAAAAACTAAAACTATAAAACACAAGTTAATGCCAAAAGAATTACCTCGAGTGATTTCAATCCAGGGTTAAATGTCTCGCGTGACGTATGTATGCTGGGCTTAATAGGCTGTCGTCCCGAGATAAAACCCAGGCAAGATCGTAAATGACCATTGAGAGGGGGTACGATAATTTATATAGTCGCGTTATGTGCAAGGGGCGCTAACTCCGAGGGTTGCAAAAACATGATGTCTTCTTAGTGAACTTGGCGTATGCCTGTTCCATTCATATCCTTAATGATAGTCGACACGTGGAACTCTTTAACTCGTCGCGGCAATAGCAATAATGGCTCTTTCTCGAATTACGCTCCGCGCCGTTTGATGAGTTTGACTAACGCCCGATTGGATAAAGACCACCTCACACGTCGTTTGAACTTCCAACGAGTCAAGGTTATACATCCCTGTTTTTGTCAGCAGAATCGGACCCAACCTTTTCCCTCATATGAAATACGAGGTAAGTGACCTCAATCCCTAACCCAACGACTTGGAGAAGTGGAAGGCATTCTTCGATCTTGTCCTTGAAGAAGGTGCCGAAAATTGCCAACGAGCTTTCAATGTATTATGCGAAGATCGGGCACTCCGAATTGAGAACCTCACAAGCTCAGAATAGGTCGGTCTATATCTCGTCAAACCCTCCCTGTGCAAGAGGAACAACGTAACAGACCACCTCGGAGGTAATGGATCCGATGTCCCTGAACAAGTGTGCCCTTTGTGCGTTAAGAGGGCATTATTTGGACATGTTTTCTTGCGTGAGAAAAGTTTCCATCCCAGATGCATCTCTGATTGAATACCCCGGGATAGGGTTGACATCCACTTTGATACCTTTTTGTGCCTGACCTGCATCCCTTACCGTCATCTCTTCCCTCCTTACAGTCTTGAGTAATCATACAGGGATTAAAAACTCTTTTTTCTTTCCTTCTCCCTGATGTATAAACTTAAGGAGGACTATTTGATGTAATTCCTCTAAGGATTGTATGAAGAGACTCACCTCGCATTCACCGTGTCGTGTTGCCTTGATAAATTAATTATTTACATTTTTCCATTTTTCCATATTATGAAAACTCGTACCGCTTAGATTTTCGAAAACATTTAATGTCTTCTGACATGCGTTCCAGTCAAATCTCGACAGTGTGAAACACCGTCAACTCGATTTAATGACGCCGCCTGGGGAACTTGAAAAGGCGACGCCTCGCCTTACCGAGGCGCGATGGTGTTTTTTTAGGTCCCACCATATTTATTACCAACATCACATTTGTCATCTATAAATAACCTCACGATGCTTCCAGCCGAAGCACGCATAAACTCCTCCTTTTTCCTATCCCGGAGAAATACCCACTATGCCCCTCACACGAGCGGCCCTTAAACGCAAATTACTGGGGGTAAAGCCCGAGGGTTCCACCTCGCGGTTTCCCCATACTACCTCTTCCGGTTTATCCCACTTTGGAATTAGGGCTCGAATAACCCCGGAAATTAAAAATGGGTTATTACAATATTGGGATCCTGAGACTTTAGAGTGAGTTATCGATAACAAGAAACTCACCCTAGGTGACCTCCTCGAGATGGGGATAAAATTAGAACAACCTCTCAAGGAGGACGACATTAACTGGGCCGAGCTAGAGCAAATTAGTTCGGATGAAGATGACCTCCTGCACACCGGGCCGCGAGATGTGTATGGTGTCCCCCTTCTAACCTGTGAGGTATGCAGGAAATTGGATATTGGGACTCGCTTACCATCTTGTTGGTATTGTGGGAAAAAGGCCCATACCTCATGCTTGCGGTGGATTGCTAGGGAGGACCCCCGTAAGCCGGGACATTTCCTGTGGCAATGTCCACCCCTCCACGAGTCTGGTTCCTGGAAGGGTAACGTGCTTACATGCTTCCTTCCTCTGATAGGCCCATCTCGTCGAATGTGGTGTTTGTTGTTGTCCAAAAACGACATCACACTCGACTCATGGATGAGCATGGAAACCGCAATGCATGCGGGGCATAAATATTTTTACTTTTGTTGTAGACTAATAGGTCTCATTACTTACTTTTGTTGTAGACTAATTTGATTATGTAAGATGTTTAAACTTGTGAGTGAATGATTTGGCTTCTTGTTAAAAGAAAAAAAAAAGTGTATATATGTATATATATCCACCAAACATTAAGAATCGTCTCGGGCCGCGTTAAACAGCATATGTGAATATTAACATATCGCGTATTGAGCGGTATAGTCCGTGTAAAATAATAAATTTACCTCGTCCATCTGTAATATTATATACAATCTGAAAATGTCGGATATATGTCGCTAAAACCAGAAAACATAACATGAACACCCTCTCCGAACGAAGTTCGGACAACAGCGTTTTCTTCCGAGATAAGGTAGATTTCTGTCCAACGTGCTTTTCCGACTTAGGGATTTATGGTAACTTTTTATGCACAAACTTAATCGATAAATGTACGATGAGAAAAATAACCAGAAGAAACTATTTTTCATCCTGAGATACTTCTTTATGCCTCAGTGATCATGAGTAACTTCAAGTCAAAAGCATCTGTATGCGATACCTTTTGACTTCGGGGGCTAATGATAGGGCCATGTTCCACGGCCTATGTAGCCTCAATCTGGGCCATGAACAAGGCTGGGATTAGGACCTCGTTCTGCGAGGCCAACCCGGGATGCAATGCAAAGTCCACGATTGAGGCCCATAATAAGCCAGCCCGACAAACGGTTTAGACAGCCAACACCTCGGGGGATAAAGCCCAAAACTCTCCCCATAATTAATAACCACTTATAACTGGCAGCCGCGTCGGTTACCGACCTTGCCGCCCTTATAGCCACGATCGCATGATCATAAGTGGCCACGCTCGCATAACCTTATAACTGATCCACGTTTTGCTTACTCTGGCAAGGGGAAGGCGGTACGTAGGTAATATTATATAAGGCCACCCCTTTCATAGGAAAAGGGCGAACCGGGAGATACACCCTTACTCTCTTACACCCTTACTCTCTTACACACTTGCTCTCATATACTTAGACTCCGAGATATCAAATAGGACATAGTACGATATCTCTGAGGTCCATCCCCTTATCTCCGAGGTAATCTACTGACCACCGGGGTTCGGGATCCAAGATCATCCCTTGATCTCTCTGAATTGATCATCTCTCGGCCTGTGACCTCTAGCAGGACGAGTCTAGTTCAGCCCAATTTTAGCATACGGCCTGCTACCTCAGATCGCCTGTATCAATATTGAAGGGCTATGATATCATCCTTCAACTTATTGGATATAGGGTTGTGCAGAGAGTCATTCACCTTCTTTACCATGGTCTGTAATACCTCTACCGCAAGAATGGAAAGCATGGGGGAGAGGGGATCCCCTTGACGGACCCTTCTATGATGCATGAAATTTTTTGAGCTGAACTCATTAACCAGCACTCTTAAAGAAGAGGAATTGAAGATTGTAGCAATCCATTGGCACCATGTATCTGAGAACCCCCGAGCCCGCATTATCTTGTCTATGAAAGACCAGTCCAGGGAATCAAAGGCTTTAGAGAAATCCGCCTTGACTAGGACATCCTGTCTCTTTGACTCAGATATCGCCTGGACTATCTCACGGGTTGCAATGAAGTTTTCTGAGATGTATCTACCCCTCACAAACGCCGTTTGATGGTTCGAAATGAGTTCCGGTAGTCTGTGACTCAGCCGATTTGCCAAGAGCTTAGAGATGATTTTTGGCATTAGATTGATGACGCTTATCGGCTTATAGTCAGATACCAGCTCAGGTGCCTCCTTTTTTGGGAAGAGGACTATATTTGCTTTGTTAAAGGGCTTCATATCCAGCCGATGGTTATGAAAATCTTGGACCATAGACATGATGTCCCCTTTTATGCAGTCCCAAAATTGTTGTGGGAATTCATTAGGTATCCCATCTGGCCCAGAAGCTTTGTACCTGGCCAGACTTTGTATCGTTCTCTTGACCTCCTCTTCTGCGAAAGGATGAGTCAACTCAGGCATGCGCACCTGATGGTACATCAGAGAAGGGTCAAAGGTTGTGGTTTGAGATGCTTCTCCTAGCTGACCCGTCAGGTGCTTAAAAAAAGCATCCAATATCTGCTCCTGTTGGTGGATAATGGCTCCTTCATAGTTAATCTGCACTATTCTTTTCACCGACATCCTTGATGATGCAAATTTGTGAAAAAAAGCTGTCACACCCCAAATCCACCGGGTGCGACAGGCTGCCGCGTGTATCTATCCAGCGTCACGTACACATGCAAGGCAGTGGATCTTTTATATGCATTACCAATATCCTCATTTCCTGTCTCCGCGTAATAATAAACCTGAAAATAATCGGGAAGAGGGGGTGAGAATAAATTCTCAGTGCGAAATTTGCCACAGTTTAGATTATTGGACTTGCAATCAAACTCTATATTCAACAATGAAACCCAAACAATAACAATGCAAACAGAGATATATAAATAATCATAAATAACAGAATGCCAATGCTCGACAACAATTAAATCAACCTGAAACACAGTTCACGGAATTTCCAAGATGAATTTCCAAAACACAACATGTATTTGGCCTAACTCGATTCCTAACTCAATTCATTAGGACTGGTAGCAACCACAGATGTTCATTCGAGCTGAACCGTTATCAAACCCACATCTGTAGGGTTATAGACGCCTACAGATGGCCAACCAAGCTGGACCCTTTATCATACACCCATCTGAAATTGCTGTTTGGCTTAACCGTTTCCTAAGGTCCGGTTACAAGTCACCAATACAGGTCAACTTGACAAATGCAATCACACGGAATCAAAGTCACCTATACAGGTCAACTTTGCTAAATCTCAAGCAAAAATATCAAAGCCACACATACAGGTCAGCCTCACAAAATCATCACAATCAGCTATCAGCTTTGCACAATTCATTAGCTGGTCAACGGATAGGTCACCGTCACCTTAACAGGTCGGTCTGGCAAATCCATAACAGGTCAAACGCATAAGTCAGCAGCGTCACCCTATCCAGCCACCTCAACAGGTCGGTCTGGCAAATTCATAACAGGTCAAACGCATAAGTCAGCAGCGTTACCCTATCCAGCCACCTAAACAGGTCGGCCTGGCAAATTCATAAACACAGGTCAACGGATAGGTCACCGTTACCATATCCAGCCACCTAAACAGGTCGGCCTGGCGGATTCATTCACATCAAGAAACATTTAATAGAACTAATCAAATAATAACCATACCAACATGCCAATTAATATTAACCTAACAATTCAATTCATTCTCAGTTATGCAAGAATCAATATGCAGCATGAATTCCAAAATATGCAACAATTAATCATTCAACATGACAAACGAATAAACAGTTTAATTCCTGAAAATAAAGTATCAAACAAGTCCAAGAATCCCGCACCTGGTTACGACGAGCGTACCGCTTAGTTACGGATCAGGCGTCTCGAATTTGCCTCGTTAATTCTTGCTCGACCGAGCCTACACCTATATTATACGTATACTTGGTTTAATTCGGGTTCAGTGGTCTATACGTTTACTTTAGTTTACCAATGGTTCATACAGTCCTAATTCAATTCTTATGCTTTGGTATCGATTCTTTTCGGTTCCTTCTTTCTTACTTAAAAAAAAAACCCTTTAAAACTCACACAATTTACTTCTGGGTCCTTTAAACCCTACACAATTTCACTTAGGTTACCATTCCTTCACCGTTTCACTACTTTGGTTCTCGGATCAATTCAATTCACCAAATGGTTAAACCCTAACTTGGTCAAAACCTCAAATTAACCGTTAAACGTTCTAAAAATCCAAGATCAGGACGTAACCCTACCGATTACAAGTCTAATTGGTCGGGTTAAACAAATCAATCACGATTATGCCAACTTTCAGTTTTGGCACGAAACCCTAGAAATCATAATTCACAAATCGGAGGAAATCGGGAAAAAGACTGACAAATAAACAAGTAAGGAGTGTAGAGGAACTAGTCCTCGAGCAATTCGAACACAAATCTCGAGTTTAAAACGAAAACCACAGAAATCGAGAAATCGTAGATTTTAGAGAGAAACAAAAAGAGAAACAAATACCGAATAGGAGAGTTAGAAGAGATCCACGGGCATTTCCGGTTTCGATTTCTCGCAACAATTGGGGGTTTGAGAGGAACGGGAAACTCTCTCGCTCTTTTTCTTCTCTCTTGGCAGAAATTTCACTTAAAATGGTAAAGGAATGAAGTGGGAGAGAGAGAGAGAGCAGGAATTATGCAAATAAGCCATTGGAATCACCCAGTGCGGATCACTCACCCGCACTGGATCTGAGTGCGGACGCACTCGGCAGTTTGTAGGTCCTTCCAGCACTTTCTAGTGCAAAAATCGGTGTTGGTGCGGGTCCTCCACCCGCAGTGCGGGTCACTTCACCCGCACTCAGCACTTAGTCAGTTTTCAGCATGAATTTTAACATAGAAATCACCCGCAGTGCGGGTCACTTCACACGCAGTGGGAACTTGGTGAATTTTTGATAGAATTTCAGAAAAAGTCCGAGCCTATTGCGGATGCATTCCACCCGCAGTGCGGGTCAATCCATCCGCACTGAGGACTTAGAATAATTTCAGAAAAGTTCAGGTGAACACAAAAATTCATGAGTGCGGCTGAACCCATCCGCAGTGCGGGTCACTCACCCGCACTCAGTACTTAGTCAATTTTCAGAAAATTCAAATCAACACATGTTTGCATGAGTGCGGATGCACCCACCCGAAGTGCGGGTCATCCCATCCGCACTCAGCCTATAAAATCTCAAAAATCTCGAAATTTCAACGCGGTTTCGATTCACATTTAACTTACTTATTTAGGGGAACCTTAATTAAGGTTTAAACTTCTATTTTGTTAGCATGATTTATCCATTTAATCATGTTTTAAAATTTCGGAATGTAACATTCTTCCCCCCTTAAAAATAGATTTCGTCCTCGAAATTAAAAATCATAATAGAAAATAGTATCTTCCTTCATCTAAAATAGTTAGACCAAAAATTAAGATGCATAGTTTAACCAATTTAATTAATTGTATAAATTCACCACGCTTCCGCTGCGCTACTCTAATCGAAATATTTTGTATGAAAATTCCATCCGGTACTTTCAAATATAATTACTATTAATTGCCATTTGACAAGAGTTATGATTTTATTCTAAAATTATTTAACTAGTACCATGACATCAAGATTATTCTAAAATAATTATTTGTTAATTTATTATTACAAGTTCATCTCAATTATAGAAATATAATATTTTGCGTACACGCGATAACTATTTCATATCACTCTCATAATTGTTTGGCGCCACTTTACTTAAAAATTACAGAAGGATTGTATATACTTTAATTTACTTGTGTCGCCAAACATTTATACGTAACTATATTATAAAACCATATATTTTTCTAACAATGTTTACCATATATGTTCGTACCAAATATCACTAAATAATATAGCTAGATATTCTTAATAAATGTTTACTTAAAATAATTCACAATCATGTCTTGCTACTATAACAATCATAGAAATTTATATGTCAAAGTTCGGATTATATTTTCAATGTTTTAATATTATATCCTAAACTCTTCTTTTATACATGTAGATGAGTCTATTAAAAATATAATACCCTATTCGGCTTCCATTAAGATATGTTGTCAATAAACAAGGGAATTTCGTAAACGATAATAATGACTCGATCGAATCTCGGTGATCTTTATACTGTTCTTTACTTAAGTAAATAAATAAGAATAATAATTTACTCATACAAATCCATTACCAATATATCATATAATTTATACAACTCAAAATTCTTGACAAGCAATTAATCCTAATATTACTTATTATGCGACACAATTGCCATTTATTGTTGATAATTAATATTAGTTTAAGTTAATACTTCTTTATAATATAATAAAGTGCAATAATAATTTATTACTATGAACATGCAATGTAATCGTTATCTCTCCCGATACGTTAATGTGTTTCTATCAATATTGCATAAAAAGAAATACCGAGTACTACATAGATTGTTATAGTTCTATGTTGTCAAATTAACTCTTTAAATATGTCAAATGATATAGTGGCATTAACAACTTTATAGAAACAACTCTAAAGATATATACGACTATATATAGAATAAAAGAACATATAAATACCATTAACACATATAGTATCAGGTTGTGTACATAATACATGATAGACTACAATTAATAACTGATTAGAATATCATTAGCAATGTAAAAAGTCATAGTTATCTGAAATATCTTATATAATCTATACATATATAATACAACATATATGACCCTGTTCGATATTAAGATGACGTAAATTTCTTCTTAACTCTCTACTCGAAAAATTTCGAAGTCGTATACATCTCTTATCTACTTGATTACTTTATTTTAATTATTTAATATAATTTGAAGGTGGTACAAAACTAATTTTCAAAGTACTTTCTACATCCATTGTAATTTGAATATATTTTGATCGGTTTAACACTTACAGTATTAGCACAAACATTACTGTTTATAGAATGATGATATATATATATTAAACCCTTTGACAAGTTTATATTACCAGCTTATAGAAATCTTGTAAATTATACCCACAGTTTATTCCATGACACTTTACAATTACCATACTCGTTATTCCAACTATGATATAAATCTACTAATGAATATTGGTGATTTAATATTAACCACAATTATATTATGAGTTCTAATTAAATCGGTACCAGAAAACATATCAATATCAATTTGTCAGTGATAGATAGATGCCAAGATTGCACAAAGTACTGGTGCGGTGCTTATTTGAGATCGGTATTAGGTTCAGTATCAAATCCGATAAGAAGATAAAAAGGAAAGTGAATAAGATTTTCAATTGATCACTTGGTCAACTCGATTTACAGCAAAATAGCACTTGCGTGCTTCATTTCTCAAGGATTTTCAAAATCCAAATCAGAAGAGAGGAAAATACATAGCTAGAGAGACGCTTGAACAAGCAGAGTAAGATAGAAACCAATTCATTCAAGAAAACTCTTCTTAAATTTAGGAAGAAAGGGCTACGATGGTATAGACCAACAAATAACATAATCGATCAAACAATCATTGCCGTACTCGTATAAATTTATTAACAGTTTACAAGTAATTAACTTATATATCTATCATGATTTCCAAACTTATTAGAAAATTTTTTATTTCATCTGTTAGATCTATCTTTAGTATTCTCGTAATTCATGCCTAAATCAGCATGCATCATTTAACATTAATTCAACTAATTGTATATACTTTAATATATAAAGTCCTTAATGAACACTTCAAGACCCACTCTTATATTTCTAGAAAATCTCATGAATTTTCTCATGCTCAAGTAAATTGAGAAAATATTATTATCAATATTGTACTGATGAATGTATCTATCACTGCATTTCTGTTAGCTTTTAACAAAATGAACAATAAAAATAATATCATGCTTATGTTGTATTTATATCAATAAAATTCCTATAATAGGTCAATACTAAAACTAAATTTGCCAAATTGTTTTTAACTGGTTTGTTAACGGTTGTATCAATTCATAATAACTCAAGATCATAACATTTAACTATCATTAACCAGTCATTTATTTATACATAATTTCAGTCTATAGTTTATTGTTCCACGCCAGTAATTAAGAGCTATGTTAATAGACCAGATAATCAATTCATAAACGATACTAATAGTACGATAGGATCTCACAGACGTTCACTCGACAGCAAATGAGTTATTGGTACTGCATATTCATGCTCTGATACCATCTTAACTGTCACACCCCAAATCCACCGGGTGCGACAGCCTGCCGCGTGTATCTATCGAGCGTCACGTATACATGCAAGGCAGTAGATCTTTTATATGCATTACCAATATCCTCATTTCCTGTCTCCGCGTAATAATAAACCTGAAAATAATCGGGAAGAGGGGGTGAGAATAAATTCTCAGTGCGAAATTTGCCACAGTTTAGATTATTGGACTTGCAATCAAACTCTATATTCAACAATGAAACCCAAACAATAACAATGCAAACAGATATATATAAATAATCATAAATAACAGAATGCCAATGCTCGACAACAATTAAATCAACCTGAAACACAGTTCACGGAATTTCCAAGATGAATTTCCAAAACACAACATGTATTTGGCCTAACTCGATTCCTAACTCAATTCATTAGGACTGGTAGCAACCACAGATGTTCATTCGAGCTGAACCGTTATCAAACCCACATCTGTAGGGTTACAGACGCCTACAGATGGCCAACCAAGCTGGACCCTTTATCAGACACCCATCTGAAATTGCTGTTTGGCTTAACCGTTTCCTAAGGTCCGGTTACAAGTCACCAATACAGGTCAACTTGACAAATGCAATCACACGGAATCAAAGTCACCTATACAGGTCAACTTTGCTAAATCTCAAGCAAAAATATCAAAGCCACACATACAGGTCAGCCTCACAAAATCATCACAATCAGCTATCAGCTTTGCACAATTCATTAGCTGGTCAACGGATAGGTCATCGTCACCTTATCCAGCCACCTTAACAGGTCGGTCTGGCAAATCCATAACAGGTCAAACGCATAAGTCAGCAGCGTCACCCTATCCAGCCACCTCAACAGGTCGGTCTGGCAAATTCATAACAGGTCAAACGCATAAGTCAGTAGCGTCACCCTATCCAGCCACCTAAACAGGTCGGCCTGGCAAATTCATAAACACAGGTCAACGGATAGGTCACCGTTACCATATCCAGCCACCTAAACAGGTCGACCTGGCGGATTCATTCACATCAAGAAACATTTAATAGAACTAATCAAATAATAACCATACCAACATGCCAATTAATATTAACCTAACAATTCAATTTATTCTCAGTTATGCAAGAATCAATATGCAGCATGAATTCCAAAATATGCAACAATTAATCATTCAACATGACAAACAAATAAACAGTTTAATTCCTGAAAATAAAGTATCAAACAAGTTCAAGAATCCCGCACCTGGTTACGACGAGCGTACCGCTTAGTTACGGATCAGGCGTCTCGAATTTGCCTCGTTAAGTCTTGCTCGACCGAGCCTACACCTATATTATACGTATACTTGGTTTAATTCGGGTTCAGTGGTCTATACGTTTACTTTAGTTTACCAATGGTTCATACAGTCCTAATTCAATTCTTATGCTTTGGTATCGATTCTTTTTGGTTCCTTCTTTCTTACTTAAAAAAAAAACCTTTAAAACTCACACAATTTACTTTTGGGTCCTTTAAACCCTACACAATTTCACTTAGGTTACCATTCCTTCACCGTTTCACTACTTTGGTTCTCGGATCAATTCAATTCACCAAATGGTTAAACCCTAACTTGGTCAAAACCTCAAATTAACCGTTAAACGTTCTAAAAATCCAAGATCAGGACGTAACCCTACCGATTACAAGTCTAATTGGTCGGGTTAAACAAATAAATCACGATTATGCCAACTTTCAGTTTTGGCACGAAACCCTAGAAATCATAATTCACAAATCGGAGGAAATCAGGAAAAAGACTGACAAATAAACAAGCAAGGAGTGTAGAGGAACTAGTCCTTGAGCAATTTGAACACAAATCTCGAGTTTAAAACGAAAACCAGAGAAATTGAGAAATCGTAGATTTTAGAGAGAAACAAAAAGAGAAAAGAATACCGAATAGGAGAGTTAGAAGAGATCCACGGGCATTTCTGGTTTCGATTTCTCGCAACAATCGGGGATTTGAGAGGAACGGGAAACTCTCTCGCTCTTTTTCTTCTCTCTTGGCAGAAATTTCACTTAAAATGGTAAAGGAATGAAGTGGGAGAGAGAGAGAGAGAGAGCAGGAATTATGCAAATAAGCCCTTGGAATCACCCAGTGCGGATCACTCACCCGCACTAGATCTGAGTGCGGACGCACTCGGCAGTTTGTAGGTCCTTCTAGCACTTTCCAGTGCAAAAATCAGTGTCGGTGCGGGTCCTCCACCCGTAGTGCGGGTCACTTCACCCGCACTCAGCACTTAGTCAGTTTTCAGCATGAATTTTAACACAGAAATCACCCGCAGTGCGGGTCACTTCACACGCAGTGGAAACTTGGTGAATTTTTGATAGAATTTCAGAAAAAGTCCGAGCCTATTGCGGATGCATTCCACCCCAGTGCGGGTCAATCCATCCGCACTGAGGACTTAGAATAATTTCAGAAAAGTTCAGGTCAACACAAAAATTCATAAGTGCGGCTGAACCCATCCGCAGTGCGGGTCACTCACTCGCACTCAGTACTTAGTCAATTTTCAGAAAATTCAAATCAATACATATTTGCATGAGTGCGGATGCACGCACCCGCAGTGCGGGTCAACCCATCCGCACTCAACCTATAAAATCTCGAAATTTCAACGCGGTTTCGATTCACATTTAACTTACTTATTTAGGGGAACCTTAATTAAGGTTTAAACTTCTATTTTGTTAGCATAATTTATCCATTTAATCATGTTTTAAAATTTCGGAATGTAACATTCTTCCCCCCTTAAAAATAGATTTCGTCCTCGAAATTAAAAATCATAATAGAAAATAGTATCTTCCTTCATCTAAAATAGTTAGACCAAAAATTAAGATGCATAGTTTAACCAATTTAATTAATTGTATAAATTCACCACGCTTCCGCTGCGCTACTCTAATCGAAATATTTTGTATGAAAATTCCATCCGGTACTTTCAAATATAATTACTATTAATTGCCATTTGACAAGAGTTATGATTTTATTCTAAAATTATTTAACTAGTACCATGACATCAAGATTATTCTAAAATAATTATTTGTTAATTTATTATTACAAGTTCATCTCAATTATAGAAATATAATATTTTGCGTACACGCGATAACTATTTCATATCACTCTCATAATTGTTTGGCGCCACTTTACTTAAAAATTACAGAAGGATTGTATATACTTTAATTTACTTGTGTCGCCAAACATTTATACGTAACTATATTATAAAACCATATATTTTTCTAACAATGTTTACCATATATGTTCGTACCAAATATCACTAAATAATATAGCTAGATATTCTTAATAAATGTTTACTTAAAATAATTCACAATCATGTCTTGCTACTATAACAATCATAGAAATTTATATGTCAAAGTTCGGATTATATTTTCAATGTTTTAATATTATATCCTAAACTCTTCTTTTATACATGTAGATGAGTCTATTAAAAATATAATACCCTATTCGGCTTCCATTAAGATATGTTGTCAATAAACAAGGGAATTTCGTAAACGATAATAATGACTCGATCGAATCTCGGTGATCTTTATACTGTTCTTTACTTAAGTAAATAAATAAGAATAATAATTTACTCATACAAATCCATTACCAATATATCATATAATTTATACAACTCAAAATTCTTGACAAGCAATTAATCCTAATATTACTTATTATGCGACACAATTGCCATTTATTGTTGATAATTAATATTAGTTTAAGTTAATACTTCTTTATAATATAATAAAGTGCAATAATAATTTATTACTATGAACATGCAATGTAATCGTTATCTCTCCCGATACGTTAATGTGTTTCTATCAATATTGCATAAAAAGAAATACCGAGTACTACATAGATTGTTATAGTTCTATGTTGTCAAATTAACTCTTTAAATATGTCAAATGATATAGTGGCATTAACAACTTTATAGAAACAACTCTAAAGATATATACGACTATATATAGAATAAAAGAACATATAAATACCATTAACACATATAGTATCAGGTTGTGTACATAATACATGATAGACTACAATTAATAACTGATTAGAATATCATTAGCAATGTAAAAAGTCATAGTTATCTGAAATATCTTATATAATCTATACATATATAATACAACATATATGACCCTGTTCGATATTAAGATGACGTAAATTTCTTCTTAACTCTCTACTCGAAAAATTTCGAAGTCGTATACATCTCTTATCTACTTGATTACTTTATTTTAATTATTTAATATAATTTGAAGGTGGTACAAAACTAATTTTCAAAGTACTTTCTACATCCATTGTAATTTGAATATATTTTGATCGGTTTAACACTTACAGTATTAGCACAAACATTACTGTTTATAGAATGATGATATATATATATTAAACCCTTTGACAAGTTTATATTACCAGCTTATAGAAATCTTGTAAATTATACCCACAGTTTATTCCATGACACTTTACAATTACCATACTCGTTATTCCAACTATGATATAAATCTACTAATGAATATTGGTGATTTAATATTAACCACAATTATATTATGAGTTCTAATTAAATCGGTACCAGAAAACATATCAATATCAATTTGTCAGTGATAGATAGATGCCAAGATTGCACAAAGTACTGGTGCGGTGCTTATTTGAGATCGGTATTAGGTTCAGTATCAAATCCGATAAGAAGATAAAAAGGAAAGTGAATAAGATTTTCAATTGATCACTTGGTCAACTCGATTTACAGCAAAATAGCACTTGCGTGCTTCATTTCTCAAGGATTTTCAAAATCCAAATCAGAAGAGAGGAAAATACATAGCTAGAGAGACGCTTGAACAAGCAGAGTAAGATAGAAACCAATTCATTCAAGAAAACTCTTCTTAAATTTAGGAAGAAAGGGCTACGATGGTATAGACCAACAAATAACATAATCGATCAAACAATCATTGCCGTACTCGTATAAATTTATTAACAGTTTACAAGTAATTAACTTATATATCTATCATGATTTCCAAACTTATTAGAAAATTTTTTATTTCATCTGTTAGATCTATCTTTAGTATTCTCGTAATTCATGCCTAAATCAGCATGCATCATTTAACATTAATTCAACTAATTGTATATACTTTAATATATAAAGTCCTTAATGAACACTTCAAGACCCACTCTTATATTTCTAGAAAATCTCATGAATTTTCTCATGCTCAAGTAAATTGAGAAAATATTATTATCAATATTGTACTGATGAATGTATCTATCACTGCATTTCTGTTAGCTTTTAACAAAATGAACAATAAAAATAATATCATGCTTATGTTGTATTTATATCAATAAAATTCCTATAATAGGTCAATACTAAAACTAAATTTGCCAAATTGTTTTTAACTGGTTTGTTAACGGTTGTATCAATTCATAATAACTCAAGATCATAACATTTAACTATCATTAACCAGTCATTTATTTATACATAATTTCAGTCTATAGTTTATTGTTCCACGCCAGTAATTAAGAGCTATGTTAATAGACCAGATAATCAATTCATAAACGATACTAATAGTACGATAGGATCTCACAGACGTTCACTCGACAGCAAATGAGTTATTGGTACTGCATATTCATGCTCTGATACCATCTTAACTGTCACACCCCAAATCCACCGGGTGCGACAGCCTGCCGCGTGTATCTATCGAGCGTCACGTATACATGCAAGGCAGTAGATCTTTTATATGCATTACCAATATCCTCATTTCCTGTCTCCGCGTAATAATAAACCTGAAAATAATCGGGAAGAGGGGGTGAGAATAAATTCTCAGTGCGAAATTTGCCACAGTTTAGATTATTGGACTTGCAATCAAACTCTATATTCAACAATGAAACCCAAACAATAACAATGCAAACAGATATATATAAATAATCATAAATAACAGAATGCCAATGCTCGACAACAATTAAATCAACCTGAAACACAGTTCACGGAATTTCCAAGATGAATTTCCAAAACACAACATGTATTTGGCCTAACTCGATTCCTAACTCAATTCATTAGGACTGGTAGCAACCACAGATGTTCATTCGAGCTGAACCGTTATCAAACCCACATCTGTAGGGTTACAGACGCCTACAGATGGCCAACCAAGCTGGACCCTTTATCAGACACCCATCTGAAATTGCTGTTTGGCTTAACCGTTTCCTAAGGTCCGGTTACAAGTCACCAATACAGGTCAACTTGACAAATGCAATCACACGGAATCAAAGTCACCTATACAGGTCAACTTTGCTAAATCTCAAGCAAAAATATCAAAGCCACACATACAGGTCAGCCTCACAAAATCATCACAATCAGCTATCAGCTTTGCACAATTCATTAGCTGGTCAACGGATAGGTCATCGTCACCTTATCCAGCCACCTTAACAGGTCGGTCTGGCAAATCCATAACAGGTCAAACGCATAAGTCAGCAGCGTCACCCTATCCAGCCACCTCAACAGGTCGGTCTGGCAAATTCATAACAGGTCAAACGCATAAGTCAGTAGCGTCACCCTATCCAGCCACCTAAACAGGTCGGCCTGGCAAATTCATAAACACAGGTCAACGGATAGGTCACCGTTACCATATCCAGCCACCTAAACAGGTCGACCTGGCGGATTCATTCACATCAAGAAACATTTAATAGAACTAATCAAATAATAACCATACCAACATGCCAATTAATATTAACCTAACAATTCAATTTATTCTCAGTTATGCAAGAATCAATATGCAGCATGAATTCCAAAATATGCAACAATTAATCATTCAACATGACAAACAAATAAACAGTTTAATTCCTGAAAATAAAGTATCAAACAAGTTCAAGAATCCCGCACCTGGTTACGACGAGCGTACCGCTTAGTTACGGATCAGGCGTCTCGAATTTGCCTCGTTAAGTCTTGCTCGACCGAGCCTACACCTATATTATACGTATACTTGGTTTAATTCGGGTTCAGTGGTCTATACGTTTACTTTAGTTTACCAATGGTTCATACAGTCCTAATTCAATTCTTATGCTTTGGTATCGATTCTTTTTGGTTCCTTCTTTCTTACTTAAAAAAAAAACCTTTAAAACTCACACAATTTACTTTTGGGTCCTTTAAACCCTACACAATTTCACTTAGGTTACCATTCCTTCACCGTTTCACTACTTTGGTTCTCGGATCAATTCAATTCACCAAATGGTTAAACCCTAACTTGGTCAAAACCTCAAATTAACCGTTAAACGTTCTAAAAATCCAAGATCAGGACGTAACCCTACCGATTACAAGTCTAATTGGTCGGGTTAAACAAATAAATCACGATTATGCCAACTTTCAGTTTTGGCACGAAACCCTAGAAATCATAATTCACAAATCGGAGGAAATCGGGAAAAAGACTGACAAATAAACAAGTAAGGAGTGTAGAGGAACTAGTCCTCGAGCAATTCGAACACAAATCTCGAGTTTAAAACGAAAACCAGAGAAATTGAGAAATCGTAGATTTTAGAGAGAAACAAAAAGAGACACGAATACCGAATAGGAGAGTTAGAAGAGATCCACGGGCATTTTCGGTTTTGATTTCTCGCAACAATTGGGGGTTTGAGAGGAACGGGAAACTCTCTCGCTCTTTTTCTTCTCTCTTGGCAGAAATTTCACTTAAAATGGTAAAGGAATGAAGTGGGAGAGAGAGAGAGAGAGAGAGCAGGAATTATGCAAATAAGCCATTGGAATCACCCAGTGCGGATCACTCACCCGCACTGGATCTGAGTGCGGACGCACTCGGCAGTTTGTAGGTCCTTCTAGCACTTTCCAGTGCAAAAATCGGTGTTGGTGCGGGTCCTCCACCCGCAGTGCGGGTCACTTCACCCGCACTCAGCACTTAGTCAGTTTTCAGCATGAATTTTAACACAGAAATCACCCGCAGTGCGGGTGGCTTCACCCACAACGCGGGTGGCTTAACCCGCAGTGCGGGTCACTTCACACGCAGTGGGAACTTGGCGAATTTTTGACAGAATTTCAGAAAAAGTCCGAGCCTATTGCGGATGCATTCCACCCGCAGTGCGGGTCAATCCATCCGCACTGAGGACTTAGAATAATTTCAGAAAAGTTCAGGTGAACACAAAAATTCATGAGTGCGGCTAAACCCATCCGCAGTGCGGGTCACTCACCCGCACTCAGTACTTAGTCAATTTTCAGAAAATTCAAATCAACACATGTTTGCATGAGTGCGGGTCAACCCATCCGCACTCAGCCTATAAAATCTAAAAAATCTCGAAATTTCAACGCGGTTTCGATTCACATTTAACTTACTTATTTAGGGGAACCTTAATTAAGGTTTAAACTTCTATTTTGTTAGCATGATTTATCCATTTAATCATGTTTTAAAATTTCGGAATGTAACAAAAGCCGTGTTGTTGTCCCCTAGCTTAAGCCACTTACAGCAGGATCTTTGGTACCATTTGATCTCCTCATTGACTGCGAGCTGATATGCTCTCTCTCGTCAGCTGACCCTTAGTTTGAATTCCTGTTGGTCCAGAGGCCTCCTCTCCTCTATCTTATCAAAAAACAGTATAGCTTCTTTGCAGAAGTCTAACTGTGATTTCATCTCTGAAAATTGCCTTCCATGCCATTCCTTTAGGAGCCTGAACAATTCATTAGTCTTTTGTTGAAAGGTTTTTGTGGTGCCCTCTTCTGGAGACCAAACTTGTTGTACGGTTCGTTGTACCTCTGGATATCTCAACCAGAAAAGTTCCATTCAGTTTTGTCTCTTTGTGACTTGCGGCTTTCTCAGGGTCAAAATTAGGGGAACATGGTCTGATGTGAGCATCTCCATCACGTTTAGATTAATGCACGGAAACGCAGTTGACCATTCAGTGGAGATAAAGCACCTATCCAGTTTTGACAACCTAGGTGTAGGTCAGTTCCCTGACCAAGTGAAGTATCTGTTGCCCAATTGCACCTCTTCCAACTCAAGCTGAGTGATCGTGTCGTTGAAAGAACACATTAAGTTTAAACCTCTCATGTCTCCAGTTCTATCTACAAGCCATCGAACCGCATTGAAATCCCCAATTAGGATCTAAGGCGGTGCAACTAGATCTTTGATCATGAGAAGTTCTCGGAAAAAAACTAGTTTATGAGAATCCATCGAAGGACCATAAACACATGTAATAACAAATTTTTGTGAGGTGTAGTTATCAACCAGCATTGTAGAGATTGTGTGCCTTGTTGACCAACTTGAAACTTTAGTGTAGCATCTCCGCCATGCTACTATACACCCCCCCTTTGTATCGCACGCGTCTAAAACTGAGAAATCTTTGTCAAAGTAAGAAGGAAAAACAATACCAAAATAATCTAAATTAGTTTCATTTAACTTGGTTTCCTGGAGACAAATTACATCACCTCTTGATTTTCTCAAAACATTTCTTACCACCGTGCACTTTTTCAGGCTACCTAGACCTCTTACATTCTAGGTAACAACATTTATCTTTTTCATGCTATTCATTTAAACTAGAAAAAAACAACAAACACCAGTACAAACAGCCCTGCACACAATAAGACTAAAGTCTTCAACTATCCATCTCCAGGAAACGCTCATCATCCATATCCGTATCGAGTCGAGCCTGCCACTATTCAACGGTCTCCTCCATGTTGGTGGGACAATCTGAATCTGTGTTTGATTGGCAACATGTCCCTCTCTTTGTAGGACCTCCTTCTGTTGACTCAAGGAAAGAGACAAGTCTGACGATGTCATCGTATCCTTTTGTAGGTTAAGTCTGTTCTCATTATCTGCCTCAATTGTTACCAACACGTTGGACGGGTGTATGCCTGCTATACGTGCAATATCCAAACAATGTTCATACTGCACCGTTATTGTGTGTAGATCCCCCGTATTCAGAGTGAGATCCGCCTTTCTGTTAGGCCCGCTAAGTTTTTTGGATGGCCCAGGCCTGTCTGAGCTTTTGGGTGGCTGCGGCCCAGCCTTCCTCTTTGCATGGATTCTAGTCTTGAATTCTTTAAGGGTTTGGCCCGTAGAACCCACCTTCTCCTGATTCTGTGTTGGGCCCAATTGGATTGGGGTTTGGCCCAGGTTGTTTTGAGAGGTCAATTGGCCCATAATTCCCATCGTGCAGCAACGGTTCAAAAGAGACCTCTGGGCACCTTTGTTTCTAGCGGAGCTGGCATTGCGGTCTGCATGATCTGTCCCTTTGCCAGGGTCTGATGTGCCCCCTTCCACGGAAGGATCCTTCCCTTGTCTTGTTGTGCTCCTCGAGTTGGACGTGTCCCTCTTTAAGATCCGCAGTGGCGTGAGCATATGACAAGAGTCCCAGCGGGTTGTTAGGAGCAAAGGGTCGACCCGCTTCAGCCAAGAAACCGGGACCTGTGCCTTTACTTGGATGGGGTGTACTGCCATCCGTACAGGGGACGTCCTTTAGTACGACCGTCTTGGTCTGCTTCTCTTGATTATTTGTGGCCATCAGTTGTGTGGACCTCCTGTGGCAGCTTCGTATAGTGGCTCATGTTGAACCAGCCTCATCCTGCAATGGGGCTTGGTTTTTTCCGGTAGATCTTGGGGTCTGAACCCCCCCATCAGCTGTGTTGATTCGGTATGCTGGATCTATTCTGGCCGCTAGCTGAGGCTGCTGCTTTGGCATGTCCTGGTTAGCCATGGCCGTCGCATCCGCCTTTGCTAAGGCTATCCTGATCTCCTCCAGTAAGGACTCCGGGTCCTTTCCAGCACAGATCTCTCTAAGGATAGAGATGGACATGTGGAATGAATCTTCGAGTTTATCTATCCTCTCTTCATCTGAGGAATCTGTCATGTCTGGCTCCGGCTGAGGTCTAGAAAATTTAGGAGGGATCGGAGGAAGATCGATCGAACCATAGAGAGGACATTGTATCCATTTCAGCGGCCTTATATGGATTGATCTTTCCATACCTCCGACCACCATTGTGACATTGTGCGGGATCCTTGCCAAGTCATCGGTGGTTATCGCCACCGTCCAGCTCTCTAGGTGGTGGGGGTACCTCGAGTTAACCGACCCTAGAAACAAACCAAACTGGCTGACTGCCCTCACTTTCTCCCGTTCTCTCCACAAATGCATAGGCACGCCAATGAAGTCTAATAGTACTTTGAATCTTGGGATAGATATAGCCGCATCAGTGAGCGGAGTACATGGTTGGAAGGTGATGCCCTGATCCCAGAGAACCGTCGGTGTAGCCCGGATGAAGGTTTCTTGTGACAGCCCCTCAGATAATATGATGAGAAAGCGTGACCGGTCTATAGCCGAGACTTGTATCTCTTCTAGTTTAACCAGCTTAGTCTGGAGAGCAAACCTAGCCACCTTATCCACTGGCATTGTAAATTCCAGGTTTTCGGCATGTAGGACTACGCCCCTAGAGAGTTTATCGACCTCTCTGAAGTATGCTTCATCTCGATCCACAAAGCAATAGGTTTGAAGGGGTCTGTTTTCTGGCATCAAAGGAGGAGTAATGGGGCAGTCGCCAATGAGTAGGTCATCGAATCCGGGCTCACCCCTCATCATGCCAGTTGCTCAGGCCGTCGGTCGAGGAATGAAAGGAGTGGCTTTGGGGTTTAAGCCCAATGTCGAGTAGCGGTTGCCGGTGTGCCCGGTGCCTCAGCATTTGCCACAGCGGCGTTGGTTTCTGCACTGTGAGGCAGAATGGATAGTTTTGTAGCATTTGAAGCATCTGTTCTTCCACTCCCCAAACTTAGGAGATAGTGGAAAACAGAGATGGGTGGGGCTGTGGGGGGAGACATAAAAGGTGGTCGGAGAAGGTGACACGGGAGATCTCGGTTTTGGAGCTCGGTTGGAGGCCCCTCCATTTGAACCAGCCGACGGGGGTTTGGTCTGTCTACTCGAATCAGCCGAGTTAGGTCTGGAGCCTTCCTTCACCACCTGAGCGTAGGAACTAGTAGGGAATGGTGTGAAAGGCTGCACCTGTGGGCCTAAGGTGCCGGCCGGGGTCCTCCAGTTGTTAGTGTTAGTTTGTAATAATCTAGAAGTCAATAATATGATAATTTATCATAAAGCTTTGTTCATGAATTGGATGATTAATATCATTTTGTTGCCTTGAGTATTATTGCATTTATGGATCATTTCGAGTTCATGACTGAAATTGTGAAACTCCATAATATAGATGATATATACTCTTAATCTTAAAAGGTCACTGACCAAGGTAATTAGCAGGAACACTAATTACCGCTATAAGGTTAGTATGTGGATTAAAAGATGGTTAAGTTTTACAAACCACCTGACACGAGATGTCATTTTAATCACATAGATACATGTTCTAGGAACATGGTATTTGACAGACCTCGAATGAAACATTAAATAGAATTGTGTTCGTGTCATTTATGTTTTCATTCAGTGTCACGTTCTAAAGTATGAGGTATTTATCATTCCCACTGAGAAATATGTATGTGTGATTGTTATCCACCGCTGTCCGTAAAAAGCACTCATAACGGTAGCTTTTCCATATGTATAGCTTAGCTGAGGAAGTGATAGTTTACCAAGAATACTATTTGTCCCTTGTATTTTATACGAGCTATAGCATCACTGGGCCTCTTGGTAGAGTAAGATTATCAGCGCGCGGTATGATTACAAGAGTAATCATATTTGATAATCTACTCAAGATCAAGAAAAGATTAAGTTTAAAAGAATGACACATATCTACCTTGAAACTAATCTGATAGCTATGAGACAGAAGAACAGACACAATTAAATTGTTTATTGGATTGTGATATTGTACTGTACAGCATCATTTGTGTAATTGGATGGTCATGATGTGTTGCCAGACGCCACCCATGATTATAGAAGTTAAAATAGTTTTAACTCTATTTACCAATATAACACAGATCCTATTGGGTCACACCATATAGGAGTTAATCGGAGAATCTTATTGTGATTGATTATAAATTAGTTATGATCAATAGTAAAATGGTTATAATTAATTATACGTGTTATAATTAAATTATAAATGTTATGTAAAAATAACAAGCAAAAACATTGGTTAATTTATAAATGTGTGTGACACGCTGTATAAAAGTTAACCGGTTAATTTATAAATGTGCAGGACACGTCGTATAAATTACCGAAACAACAAACCGCAAAAAAAATATATATATAATTGTTCAGAATAATTATACGAATATTATTTGTGTTAGGGCCGAGGGCATTCGGGTCTTTTCAGATTCGTCCTTATCCGCATGACATGTCATCGATCCTATCCAGATGGCATGTCATCAATCCTATCCACAAGGGCAAAATGGTCATTTCACACCCATGCCACCTTGCATGATGTAGAAGCATGGAGAAGAATGTGGAAGGGTGTGGAAGGGGTATTTTGGTCATTTCACATATAAAAGGATGAGGTGTCAATGGTATACCTTGTAAATAGGCTGAACTTGGAGGGCATTTCGGTCTTTTGCGAACCTCCTCAAAAGCCTATAAATAGAGGGGTGCATGTAGAGAGAAAAACCACTAATTCACTTGTATCGTTTCGTGCAGAATCGAATCAGTATTTTCTCTCTTTCTCGGTTTCTCTCCCAAATAGTGTTTCGGTTGAGAAAAGAAAGTTATACGTAGTTGACATATAATCTTGCGGGTTGTCGTGGAGTATATTTACGGGACCGATGAATAGTGTTTTACCGAATTTCGCGGTATGTCAGTTTTGCTCATTTGATAAAACTGAGTAACCGAAAATTCGTGTTTACGGGTTTTCGTCTTTTCTCTGTGAATAGTGTTTTTGCAGAATTCCGCGGTTTACGGTATTTCTGGCAGAAGAAATTAACTGCTCTCTGGTTAGTCCTGGTGGATAACCGATAGAGGCATCAGACGTCTGATGCTCCGAGACGAGTCGATTCCTTCCGTGATGTAGCTCCACACGCTCGGTTTGCATTCCAACTGTGATTTGGAAACAAGGTATAAATATCTTATATTAATCTATTTAATTGGTAAGTAGATTAAAGTTTTAGAAATCAATCATGGAGTAGATCTGAAAAAGGATTAAATTGGGTTTTGATGCCAAATGAATACTGAAGGTGGACCGCCATGGAAAGTTTCCTGACATACCCCGTTTAATCCTGAGCTTAAGTTGGCCGTAGAAATTTTTGTTCTACGGTCATTCCGTACCTTAAGCCTAAACTGGTTTTGGTTACCACGAAACCTCAAAAGTGGTATCCGAAACCCAACAATTAGGGTAGCATCACCTACGCTGAACTAGCATCCATTCACCATCCATGGTTGAAGTCACCTTGCTCTCCTTGGTCTCCTTCCTTGAGCTCCGTTCACTTCTCTATTATTATTATTAATTATAAGAATTTTTCACATTTATACCTCGAGTTAGGTACAATCAGCCATGAAATGTATTATAATCGTGCAATTGGAACATTTTTGTGAGAAGAAAGGTTACATAGCGATACCGTTTGTCTCCCACATGGATGACTCCAACCAAACCAACCTGCATGAGATGAGCATAATTATGAACCAACATATATATATACTACATGAGTTGAACTTTGAAATAAAAAATAAAGATGTTGGAGGTATGATTGCTATCTACTACATGAGTGATGTGTTTATATGTCAAATTTATAAATTTTTTACTAAATTTAGTGTAAACTCAAGTGGTGAAAAAAAAATGTTTATGACTTACAATAAAAGAAAACTTCATCCAAGAAAAATTTGTACCTGAAGTTTTCGGTTTAAAAGATGATTTGGAGACTTCTCTTGATAGCGCATGCACTATCGAAGTTTGTAACTCCCCAGCCACATCATATTGCTTGCCACGTATGAGCCTTAAAAATTCACCAAGTAAATGACCAGTCTTGAACTGCTCTTCTCTTATCTGTTATACATGAAACAAATAATAATTAAAATAGTCTTGAACTCGAGCCTTTCTTCTAAAAAGGGATTTTTGTAGTAAAAGGGTCTTTTAAATTCAGTTCTGAGTTAATTTAGGGGATCCAAATTCCCCTCTCCCAACTAAATCATTGTTGGATTTATTAATTGGTACGTTCGTTATGGGAAATCCGAATTCAAAATCTGACCCGTTATGAAGAGATGATGATCCGTTATGAAAAGATGCAGACCCTTTCTGAAGAGGTGCAGACCCTTTATGAATAAGTGCATTGATTTTATATAAACCATTCATATATCTCTCTCTATCCATCAGAAGAAAAACATGAATAGTGACAACCAAATAAAGAGACAAAAAATAGAGAGCACCAAGAAACACTATGTTAATACATGAAGGTCTTAGGTCGTGAAAAACGTATGGCTTTCGACTTTGGCTTGTGATTCCTTGAAGAACCAAAATACTGCTACGCTCGCAAGATCCGTTTTCACACAAAGATTAACGGAGTAATTTATAAGTTATATATGTTAAATAACATTGGTATCAGAGCCTTTATAGCATGTATTCTAATTTTAATACATAGTATGAATTTTTCTGAAAATTAATTTCATATTTCAGAAGAACGCCTAAATTTGAAATTTAAAATTTGGATGCAAATATGTTTTGTATAGAATTTTTTTTTTAGATTTGATTTACAATTTTTTTTAATGTAAATTTGATAAATCTAAATACGTATTTTATTTTAAAAATGTATTTAAATGTATTCATTGTCTTGGAGATTTTTTAAATGTATCTTTTGGAGATGCATTGCAAAATAGTGATCTTGTATAGTGGAAATGGGAGATGCAAAGCAAAACAATGCATCTTTAGTTTATTTTGGATTTTATACAACTGAGTTGGACAATTTTTTGGTCCAAATGAATTACAATCGTCCAAAGAACCATTTTTAAAATTCTGGATTGTAAGAAATTCAATTTTAATTCAACTAGTCGTAATGGATCGGTCCATTACTGTGAAAAATGGAGAGATTGTATGCACCGGTTCATACTAAAGCCTTACCACTACACTACAATGTATTTCATGTCATTATGTTGATTATATATATTATATATACATACTACAAAACAGTGGCTCTTCAATCCAAATTTTTTTTGAATTTTTTTTGGAAGTTAATAGTGATATTTTTTTTGAAATTAATAAAATATATTTTTTTAGTTCAGTTTAGATAACTGATGTTATATATGAAATTAGCGCCACTAGAAACTTTTTTGTGTACAGATTTGTTTTCATCTGTTTTACAATTTTTTCGTTAAAATTATATATATTATTATTTGTATAATTTTAGTGAAAGTTTTGCATAGTGAAATAACTAGTGATAATAAAATTTATAGAGTTAAAAGATAATTGTGAAACTTAGTGATATTTTGATTTTAATCTATAAGTATTATTATTATTAAATTATTTCACAGTTGTTGTAAAACTAAAAGTGTTATGTTAGGTATTAAATAATTCATATTATGCCATCAGAATTGTGATATGTCCTAACTTAGTTTAATTGTAATTTCTTAGTGAAATAACATCTGCATCTAGGAATATTGTGGCAGAACTCAATAAGGGTGAAAAACTGAATGACAATAATTATGAAATTTGGGCCATGAAAATTCAGTATGTCCTGGAAGAACAAGATGTTCTTTCGGTCCTAGATCATATTCTAACCGAACCAGAAAAATGTATAACTGACAATAACATTGCTGATAGTGCTGTATATGAATCCTGGAAAAAGAAGAACTCCATTGCTCATATTACATTGCTGAGCAGTATGAACAATGATGTGATGCGTGAGTTTAGGCAATATGAGATTGCAAAAGAGATGTGGCTTGCTTTGAAGCAAAAGTTCGATGGAACTTCTATTACAAAATTGAGACAACTCACCATCAAGTTTGACACTTACAAGAAGCGTCTTAATCATAGCATGCGGCAACATCTCAGGGAGATGTCAAATATGATTAGTTAGTTAAAGGACGCTGACCATGTTTTGACTGATGAGCAACAACTTCAAGCAGTGATTCTTTCACTTCCTCATACATGAGAACAAATAAAGGTGAATCTGACCCACAACGAGAGTATAACAACTCTCAAGAATGCAGCAAGGCATCTGGAACTTGAGGAAGATCATATTGAGGCATCAAATCCTCAAGAAACTGAATCTGCTGTGCATTTGGCTGGTTCAATCTCTCATGGAGGGCAAGGCCAGAAACGTAAGTCAAATTATGGTCACAAGGGCAAACAAGAGAAAAAACATAAGGGGTAAGATCGTGGCAAAGGAAAGGCTTCTCAGAACAATTTTAAGGAGCATAATAAAGCCAAGATCAAGTGTTTCAATTGTGGCAAGAAGAGTCACTATGCTCTATAGGGATTTCATGTGTATGTCAAGAGGATAAAAATCAAAATTTTTAACTCAATACACAACAGATCTCATTTGTATGACAATTGCAAGCAATATTACGTTAAATAAATTTTTCTAGCATCTCATGTGCTTCAAATAAAATTAAATAAATTTATTTCTCACATAATATGAGATAAGAATTCATACCTAAAGAGATTGTCAAATCTTTTGTGGATGTCGATTTTCCTTCTAGATCTTTTGGAACTGTCGTTCTTTTGAAAGCACCTCTTGGTTCACCTTGAACCTAAACAACAAACTAATACACCTCTTAGATAGATGGATATGAAAAAATTAGCTTAATTTTCCTTAATTACACCCCTTTAAATAGGCAAGAGTTAGGGCAACTCTTTGTGTAAGGTTTGAATTAATTACACAAATGCCACTAGCCTTATTTAGCCATTTTATGCTATTTATAATCTCATCTTACTATTGGTTTCATAAATTAATTTATGAACAAATAATATTATTCTTATTATTCTATTATACAATATTTCTATTATTCTTATAATGCATTCAAATATTATACCAAATAATATTTGCATAACTTCATAAATTTATTTATGGTCTAAGCATGTCATATTATGGCATTTTATTTTAGCATTTCATCACATGTATTTTATCTTATACATCATTATGAAATGTAAAATACTTGTTGTTTCTCTTCAGTTGGTGTGACCGTATAGATGCTCTATGTCATCTTGGCAATAATATAAAACTTTATATTATTGACTATAAGAGGTTCTATCATTACATTATAGTTATCCAAACGACATAGTAATCATTTACTCAATTCACTAATTTCATGTCTATCCTTGTTATTTTTGCATTATATTCATTTTCTTGGTTTGTCAAGTGAATTAATTATAACTACATTAGTTATAATTAAATGATAATATAATTACTCAAATTGAGGGACAATGATAATTTTAACATATAGATTTTTCTCGCACAAGTTGTACACAACAAACTACTATTTCATTCCTATATTATGATAGTATTTAAATAGTAATCACATTATATACTTCTCATGTGAAAAACTTACACATCTCATATCTAAGATTCTAAAGACACAATAAAAACATTAATGACACAAAACACAATCCATATAATGTTCCATTCATTTAGGTCATGTTTAATATATTAAATACACATTTTTATATATTTATGTAATTAAATGATAATCCTTTATCAACATTTATAGAACTTCAATGTACTTTAATCTACATAACAATCTTCCTCGATAATTAATGTTCCTCTTTAATTATCACGATCGTGAACTTATTTAGTGATTAAATGTTTCTTATCTTAGGAGTTATATGATTCAAGACCAAGAGCATCTTCTTGAATAATTTCAAAGATATAACATTTAAATCTCAAGGAACAAGAATAATAATATTCGTAATAAAATCATGAACAACACATAAGTTATTATTAAAAGATAACTTTCAAAACACATATCATTTATGCTCGTGAATGCAAAGAGCCCCGAAAGGTACAAATTATAGAAAAAAAATCATATTTTTCATATGTTTCCAGTTCTGTTTTTATTGATGATTCTCATCCTTTGTGGACTGTAGACTCAGGGGCAACATACCATGTAGCCAAAAACCGTGACTTGTTTATGGATTTTCGTCGAATTCTGCAAGGTTCAAAATTGCTTTATGTAGCAAACAACTCTCATGTACCAATCAAGGGTATAGGCACATGCAAGTTGGATATGCGTGATGGTCGAACCCTCCTCTTATGTGATGTTCTTTTTGCACCTGACATTCGACAAAATCTTATATCTGTAGTTGTTCTTCTTAGATTTGGATTTACTTTGAACATGTGTGGCGCTAGTATTAAGTTGTATCTAGATGATGTGTGTTTTGATTATGAATATGTATCGAATGGTTTTATTATTCTAGATGTTATTAATATAATGACTTTTTCTAATACCCATTTTTCTTTAATTATATCATATGCTGATGAAAATATTGATATGAATGTATGGCATATGAGATTATACCATATTGGAAAACAACAAATTGATAGATTAGCCAAGGAAGACATGTTAGGCCAGATTGAAAGGGTTAGTCTACCAACATGTGAAAATTGTTTAAAAAAAATGACAAGAAAACCATTTGGAACAAGAACTAGATCTGAATTTCCGTTGCAATTAATTCATTTAGACATTTGTGGACCAATGAATGTGAGGGCACGACATGGAGGTAAATACTTTATCACCTTCATTGACGATTATACGTGATATGGTCACATCTATTTAATCTCTCATAAATCTGAAGCTCTTGCATGTTTTACGAAATTTATAACTTTATGTGAAAATCAATTAGACAGAAATGTTAAGGCCTTAAGAACAGATCGCGATCGCGAATATTTGTCTGATGAGTTCAAACAAATGTGCGAAGAAAAAAGAACACTAAGGAAACTAACCATACCATATACTCCACAACAAAATAGAGTGGCTGAAGGAGAAATCAGAATTTTTTGAAAATGGTTAGGTCAATGATGACTTAAGAAAATTTACCAATTAATTTTTGGAGTGATGCATTATTGACTGCTACCTATATTCTAAATCGTGTACCCTCTAAATCTGTTTCTTCAACTCCTTATGAACTTTGGATTAATAGAAAATCAGATCTTAGTAATCTGATACCTTGGGGATGCGCTGCCTTTGTTCATGATTCGTCTCATCAACATGGTAAATTGGGTCCACGAGGTAAAAATAGTATATTTACACGATACTCTGAATATTCCAAAGGTTACGTGTTCATTGATGAACAATCGAGTGGGAGTGTAACAGAATTTCAGTCCTGAGATGTCATTTTCTTGGAAAATGAATTTCCAAGAAAGGGTGAGATATGTCAGGAATTTTATCTATCTGAAGTAGAGCAAGATGATTTGATTGTTGCAAATCATTTGGTGCATATTCTTGAACCTTCAACAGTATCTCATCCAAGTGGGAGCAAGTCAATAGATGATGCTGAGCCAAGTTCAGCACAATAAAAAATTAGGCATAACAATTGGGCTAGAGTTTCGAAACGGGTTGAGGGTTTAGGGTTATAGGGTTTGGGGTTTGGGGTTTGGGGTTTGGGGTTTGGGGTTTGGGGTTTGGGGTTTGGGGTTTGGGGTTTTGGGGTTTGGGGTTTTGGGGTTTGGGGTTTGGGGTTTGGGGTTTGGGGTTGTCGGGTTTGGGGTTGTCGGGTTTTGGGGTTGTCGGGTTTGGGGTTGTCGGGCTTGGGGTTGTCGGGTTTGGGGTTGTCGGGTTGTCGGGTTGTCGGGTTTGGGGTTGTCGGGTTTAAGGGTTTCGGGTTTCGGGTTAAGGGTTTCGGGTTTCGGGTTAAGGGTTCGGGGTTTCGGGTTCGGGTTTCGGGTTTCGGGTTTCGGGTTTCGGGTTTCGGGTTTCGGGTTTCGGGTTTCGGGTTTCGGGTTTCGGGTTTCGGGTTTCGGGTTTCGGGTTTCGGGTTTCGGGTTTCGGGTTTCGGGTTTCGGGTTTCGGGTTTCGGGTTTCGGGTTTCGGGTTTCGGGTTTCGGGTTTCGGGTTTCGGGTTTCGGGTTTCGGGTTTCGGGTTTCGGGTTTCGGGTTTCGGGTTTCGGGTTTCGGGTTTCGGGTTTCGGGTTTCGGGTTTCGGGTTTCGGGTCTCGGGTTTCGGGTCTCGGGTTTCGGGTTTCGGGTTTCGGGTTTCGGGTTTCGGGTTTCGGGTTTCGGGTTTCGGGTTTCGGGTTTCGGGTTTCGGGTTTCGGGTTTCGGGTTTCGGGTTTCGGGTTTCGGGTTTCGGGTTTCGGGTTTCGGGTTTCGGGTTTCGGGTTTCGGGTTTCGGGTTTCGGGTTTCGGGTTTCGGGTTTCGGGTTTCGGGTTTAGGGTTTCGGGTTTAGGGTTTAGGGTTTAGGGTTTAGGGTTTAGGGTTTAGGGTTTAGGGTTTAGGGTTTAGGGTTTAGGGTTTAGGGTTTAGGGTTTAGGGTTTAGGGTTTAGGGTTTAGGGTTTAGGGTTTAGGGTTTAGGGTTTAGGGTTTAGGGTTTAGGGTTTAGGGTTTAGGGTTTAGGGTTTAGGGTTTAGGGTTTAGGGTTTAGGGTTTAGGGTTTAGGGTTTAGGGTTTAGGGTTTAGGGTTTAGGGTTTAGGGTTTAGGGTTTAGGGTTTAGGGTTTAGGGTTTAGGGTTTAGGGTTTTTAGGGTTTAGGG